>OX608078.1:19175074-19632779 GCA_951509765.1 Sphenella marginata
GTCCTATGAAGGCACTAATTGTACCCTTTTTCTACCTAAATGGGTATAAATGTATACTAATTGCAGGACACCTAACTTTGATTCTCGGTGAAGACAAAAATGGAAATTGTTTTTTTTTAATTCTTTTAAAGCAAGGAAAATTATTTAAAATGACGCCAGCAACTACTTATACTTTCCAGCGTCTATTTACAGCCTTGCTCTAAATGAGACAATTGGTAATATTTTTGTGGCCAATCTTAAATAAATTAAAAAAAAAAAAAATATTATGATAAAATTTTTTCATATGTTACTATATGTTTGAAGGCAAATATAATTTATAAAAAAAAAAACCTTAACCTGCCTCAAACCCGTGCTTTTGAACCTGTAAACGCACGCATCAGAGCCGGCACCTTTACCACTGCTGTATAATTTATATCATTTCTGTTATGAATCAGAGACTATCTACTGGGTTGTAGATGTCGCTAAGGGTAGTGGGGAATTTCTTTACGCCATGCGTGCACGGGTCCATCTAGCGTACATCGAAACAGTTAGATACTGTAGTTTTGGCTTTTGGTAAAAGCTTTTATATACATATGTTGTGCTGTTGGAGATTACAAAATAGTTGGAGAGTTCTGGAAAGTTTGTAGGCTTCTTTTTTGTTTAATAACAAATAAACAAAGCATAATTTTCAAAATTTTTTTTCGCGAGACAGTAGAAATAGTCCATACCTAGATGGCAATATAACTTTTATAGGGATCTATCTATAAATACTATATGAAGTTGGGTTGCGAAAATTACTATGGGGAGAGTGTTAGCCTATTAATATATAGATACTGCTGAAATTTTTCATAAGGTAATGAAAACATGCACCAACTGAAGTGATTAGATTTCGGCTTGTAGTAAGGCTACAGATTGTTTTCAACAACATTTGAAAGGTAATAACTCCTGCTTTACATTTCTTTGCATGGATTTTGACATTGTTCTTTTTTCTCTTCTATTTTTGAAAATTCCTCCTCTGGTGTTGCTATCAAAATATTTTATTCTATATAACTAACTTCATTCTTAGTATGAAAAATACATTTTCTGCTTAGAAAATATACTTTTCCAATATTTTATTGTAGTAGACTACTACTTTTTTATAATAATGGAATAAATTGGTCACATTTGTTCGAGCATGTCCTATGAAGGCACTAATTGTACCCTTTTTATATCAAAATGGTTATAAATGTATACTAATTGCAGGACACCTAACTTTGATTCTCGGTGAAGACAAAAATGGAAATTGTTTTAATTTATAAAAAAAAAAACCTTAACCTGCCTCAAACCCGTGCTTTTGAACCTGTAAACGCACGCATCAGAGCCGGCACCTTTACCACTGCTGTATAATTTATATCATTTCTGTTATGAATCAGAGACTATCTACTGGGTTGTAGATGTCGCTAAGGGTAGTGGGGAATTTCTTTACGCCATGCGTGCACGGGTCCATCTAGCGTACATCGAAACAGTTAGATACTGTAGTTTTGGCTTTTGGTAAAAGCTTTTATATACATATGTTGTGCTGTTGGAGATTACAAAATAGTTGGAGAGTTCTGGAAAGTTTGTAGGCTTCTTTTTTGTTTAATAACAAATAAACAAAGCATAATTTTCAAAATTTTTTTTCGCGAGACAGTAGAAATAGTCCATACCTAGATGGCAATATAACTTTTATAGGGATCTATCTATAAATACTATATGAAGTTGGGTTGCGAAAATTACTATGGGGAGAGTGTTAGCCTATTAATATATAGATACTGCTGAAATTTTTCATAAGGTAATGAAAACATGCACCAACTGAAGTGATTAGATTTCGGCTTGTAGTAAGGCTACAGATTGTTTTCAACAACATTTGAAAGGTAATAACTCCTGCTTTACATTTCTTTGCATGGATTTTGACATTGTTCTTTTTTCTCTTCTATTTTTGAAAATTCCTCCTCTGGTGTTGCTATCAAAATATTTTATTCTATATAACTAACTTCATTCTTAGTATGAAAAATACATTTTCTGCTTAGAAAATATACTTTTCCAATATTTTATTGTAGTAGACTACTACTTTTTTATAATAATGGAATAAATTGGTCACATTTGTTCGAGCATGTCCTATGAAGGCACTAATTGTACACTTTTTATATCAAAATGGTTATAAATGTATACTAATTGCAGGACACCTAACTTTGATTCTCGGTGAAGACAAAAATGGAAATTGTTTTGTTTTTTTTAATTCTTGTAAAGCAAGGAAAATTATTTCAAATGACGCCAGCAACTACTTATACTTTCCAGCGTCTATTTACAGCTTTGCTCTAAATGAGACAATTGGTAATATTTTTCTGGCCAATCTTAAATAAATTAAAAAAAAAAAATATTATGATAAAAGGTTTTCATATGTTACTATATGTTTCAAGGCAAATATAATTTATAAAAAAAAAACCTTAACCTGCCTCAAACCCGTGCTTTTGAACCTGTAAACGCACGCATCAGAGCCGGCACCTTTACCACTGCTGTAGAATGTATATCATTTCTGTTGTGAATCAGAGACTTTATCTACTGGGTTGTAGATGTCGCTAAGGGTAGTGGGGAAGTTCTTTACGCCATGCGTGCACGGGTCCATCTAGCGTACATCGAAACAGTTAGATACTGTAGTTTTGGCTTTTGGTAAAAGCTTTTATATACATATGTTGTGCTGTTGGAGATTACAAAATAGTTGGAGAGTTCTGGAAAGTTTGTAGGCTTCTTTTTTGTTTAATAACAAATAAACAAAGCATAATTTTCAAAATTTTTTTTCGCGAGACAGCAGAAATAGTCCATACCAAGATGGCAATATAACTTTTATAGGGATCTATCTATAAATACTGTATGAAGTTGGGTTGCGAAAATTACTATGGGGAGAGTGTTAGCCTATTAATATATTATAGATACTGCTGAAATTTTTCATAAGGTAATGAAAACATGCACCAACTGAAGTGATTAGATTTCGGCTTGTAGTAAGGCTACAGATTATTTTCAACAACATTTGAAAGGTAATAACTCCTGCTCTTGTATTTTTGAAAATTCCTCTTCTGGTGTTGCTATCAAAATATTTTATTCTATATACCTAACTTCATTCTTAGTATGAAAAATACATTTTCTGCTTAGAAAATACACTTTTCCAATATTTTATTGTAGTAGACTACTACTTTTTTATAATAATGGAATAAATTGGTCACATTTGTTCAAGCATGTCCTATGAAGGCACTAATTGTACCCTTTTTCTACCTAAATGGGTATAAATGTATACTAATTGCAGGACACCTAACTTTGATTCTCGGTGAAGACAAAAATGGAAATTGTTTTTTTTTAATTCTTTTAAAGCAAGGAAAATTATTTAAAATGACGCCAGCAACTACTTATACTTTCCAGCGTCTATTTACAGCCTTGCTCTAAATGAGACAATTGGTAATATTTTTGTGGCCAATCTTAAATAAATTAAAAAAAAAAAAAATATTATGATAAAATTTTTTCATATGTTACTATATGTTTGAAGGCAAATATAATTTATAAAAAAAAAACCTTAACCTGCCTCAAACCCGTGCTTTTGAACCTGTAAACGCACGCATCAGAGCCGGCACCTTTACCACTGCTGTATAATTTATATCATTTCTGTTATGAATCAGAGACTATCTACTGGGTTGTAGATGTCGCTAAGGGTAGTGGGGAATTTCTTTACGCCATGCGTGCACGGGTCCATCTAGCGTACATCGAAACAGTTAGATACTGTAGTTTTGGCTTTTGGTAAAAGCTTTTATATACATATGTTGTGCTGTTGGAGATTACAAAATAGTTGGAGAGTTCTGGAAAGTTTGTAGGCTTCTTTTTTGTTTAATAACAAATAAACAAAGCATAATTTTCAAAATTTTTTTTCGCGAGACAGTAGAAATAGTCCATACCTAGATGGCAATATAACTTTTATAGGGATCTATCTATAAATACTATATGAAGTTGGGTTGCGAAAATTACTATGGGGAGAGTGTTAGCCTATTAATATATTATAGATAGATAGATACTGCTGAAATTTTTCATAAGGTAATGAAAACATGCACCAACTGAAGTGATTAGATTTCGGCTTGTAGTAAGGCTACAGATTATTTTCAACAACATTTGAAAGGTAATAACTCCTGCTCTTGTATTTTTGAAAATTCCTCTTCTGGTGTTGCTATCAAAATATTTTATTCTATATACCTAACTTCATTCTTAGTATGAAAAATACATTTTCTGCTTAGAAAATATACTTTTCCAATATTTTATTGTAGTAGACTACTACTTTTTTATAATAATGGAATAAATTGGTCACATTTGTTCAAGCATGTCCTATGAAGGCACTAATTGTACCCTTTTTCTACCTAAATGGGTATAAATGTATACTAATTGCAGGACACCTAACTTTGATTCTCGGTGAAGACAAAAATGGAAATTGTTTTTTTTTTTAATTCTTTTAAAGCAAGGAAAATTATTTAAAATGACACCAGCAACTACTTATACTTTCCAGCGTCTATTTACAGCTTTGCTCTAAATGAGACAATTGGTAATATTTTTCTGGCCAATCTTCAATAAATTAAAAAAAAAAATATTATGATAAAAGGTTTTCATATGTTACTATATGTTTCAAGGCAAATATAATTTATAAAAAAAAAACCTTAACCTGCCCCGAACCCGTGCTTTTGAACCAGTAAACGCACGCATCAGAGCCGGCAAATTTACAACTGCTGTATCATGTATAACATTTCTGTTGTGAATCAGAGACTTTATTTACTGGGTTGTAGATGTCGCTAAGGGTAGTGGTGAAATTCTTTATGCAAGGCGCGCACGGGTCCATCTATCGTACATCGAAACAGTTATATACATACATACTGTAGTTTTGGCTTTTGGTAAAAGCTTTTATATATGTTGTGCTGTTGGAGTCAGCTAGTCTATATATATAAAAATGAATTGGCGTTCGTATATACCGTAAGATCTCCGGATCGGCTCCACCGATTTTAAATATTTTTTCTTTAATGTTTCCAATCTGTTTCACGTCTCATTTACCACATAAATTTTGTTTTCTAATCTCAATTTAAAAATTTTTTAGCTAATACTCAATAACGACATGACCGATTTTCAAAATTTTTTCTTTTCTTTATTCTATCGGATATAGTGTTTATTTATATAGAACAAAACATTTTCTAAATTCTCAATTTGATAATATATTAGCTAAAGAAATTTAGCTACCATATAAATTGTAGTCAGTTGAGATCACTGGTATTCTAACTGAAATGTTCCTGTAGGGAAGACAACAACCAAAAGTTTTGATTGTGATTATAGATTTTTATTCCATAATTTTTCCAAATGGTGAATTTCTTTTCGCTACTTTGGCGCATGTTGAAAAAGTGAATACAACAACCAAAAGCTTTGATTGTAAACATAGGTTTTTATTCCGTCCTTTATCATAATCTATATATATAAAAATTAATTGGCGTTCGTATATACCGTAAGATCTCCGGATCGGCTCAACCGATTTTAAATATTTTTTCTTTAATGTTTCCAATCTGTTTGACGTCTCATTTACCACATAATTTTTTTTTTCTAATCTCAATTTAAAAATTTTTTAGCTAATACTCAATAACGGCTTGACCGATTTTCAAAATTTTTTCTGTTCTTTATTCTATCGGATATAGTGTTTATTTATATAGAACAAAACATTTTCTAAATTCTCAATTTGATCATATATTAGCTAAAGAAATTTAGCTACCATATAAATTGTAGTCAGTTGAGATCACTGGTATTCTAACTGAAATGTTCCTGTAGGGAACTTAATTGCCGCACAGATTTTTTCCGTTTTATATTTAAATACAAATGGCGAATTCCTTTTCGCTACTTTGGCGAATGTTGAATAAGTGAAAACAACAACCAAAAGTTTTGATTGTGAATATACATAGGTTGTTGATTGTGAATATAGGTTGTTATTCATCATGGTGAAGAAGTTTTAATCTATATATATAAAAATGAATTGGCGTTCGTATATACCGTAAGATCTCCGGATCGGCTCCACCGATTTTAAATATTTTTTCTTTAATGTTTCCAATCTGTTTCACGTCTCATTTACCACATAAATTTTTTTTTTCTAATCTCAATTTAAAAATTTTTTAGCTAATACTCAATAACGGCTTGGCCGATTTTCAAAATTTTTTCTTTTCTTTATTCTATCGGATATAGTGTTTATTTATATAGAACAAAACATTTTTTAAATTCTCAATTTGATCATATATTAGCTAAAGAAATTTAACTACCATATAAATTGTAGTCAGTTGAGATCACTGGTATTCTAACTGAAATGTTCCTGTAGGGAAGACAACAACCAAAAGTTTTGATTGTGATTATAGATTTTTATTCCGTAATTTTTCCAAATGGTTGCTTCGTTTTCGCTACTTTGGCGAATGTTGAAAAAGTGAATACAACAACCAAAAGCTTTGATTGTGATTCGGCGCATGTTGAAAAAGTGAATACAACAACCAAAAGCTTTGATTGTAAACATAGGTTTTTATTCCGTCCTTTATCTTAATCGATATATATAAAAATGAATTGGCGTTCGTATATACCGTAAGATCTCCGGATCGGCTCAACCGATTTTAAATATTTTTTCTTTAATGTTTCCAATCTGTTTCATGTCTCATTTACCACATAAATGCTTTTTTTTTCTAATCTCAATTTAAAATTTTTTTAGCTAATACTCAATAACTGCTTAACCGATTTTCAAAATTTTTTCTTTTCTTTATTCTATCGGACATAGTGTTTAGTTATATAGAACAAAACATTTTCTAAATCTTCAATTTAATCATATATTAGCTAAAGAAGTTTAGCTACCATATAAATTGTAGTCAGTTGAGATCACTGGTATTCTAACTGAAATGTTCCTGTAGGGAACTTAATGCCATACAGATTTTTTCCGTTTTATATTTAAAAATACAAATACATTCATTAAAAGGTATTTTTAGCTTCGACACTAACCACGGTTAAGAATCTTGCTTAATTCACCTTATTTGGTAGATGTCCTAAATATTGTGGTGAATGGCCTGAACTTTGCGCCGTTCACCTTATTTGCGGTGGATGGCTCAAACATTGTGGTGAATGGCCTGTAATCTATATCATGGTGAAGAATTTGTAATCTATATATATAAAAATGAATTGGCGTTCGTATATACCGTAAGATCTCCGATCTCTCAACCGATTTTAGATATTTTTGCTTTAATGTTTCCAATCAGTTTCATGTATCATTTACCACATAAATTCTTTTTTTTCTAATCTCAATTTAAAACTTTTTTAGCTAATACTCAATAACGGCTTAACCGATTTTCAAAATTTTTTCTTTTCTTTATTCTATCGGACATAGTGTTTATTTATATAGAACAAAACATTTTCTAAATCTTCAATCTTACTAATATATAAAAACGTAAGTTTGTGAGTGACTGCGGATGTTTGTGGTTCTTTATCGTCTGAACAAATGGCCCGATCATTACGAAATTTTGCAGACAGGTTCTTAGGAGAGTAGAATAGGTAACAGGCATCATGAAACTTCGATAAATTTATCGATAATAGAGTTATCGGCCAAAATGTTGTTTTCCGTAAAATTTGGAGTATTCGCACAAAATTGGTATCAATCGAAAGGGGAAGACCACACTTTTCATTTGGACTCTGGTTCAATTCGATATATTAGTCGATAACAAAGTTATCGGTCAAAATGTGGTTTCCGGTAAACTTTGGAATATTCGCACAAAATTGGTATCAATCGGAAGGGGAAGACCACAGCTTTCATTTGGACTTTGATTCATTTCGATATATCTACATATACATATGTATAAAATAGGATGTACATATTTACGTATGTGCGTATGTATGTATGTTATAGACTCCGGAACTACCACGCCGATTTTATTACAGGATAGCTCAGTAGGAACCCAGAGAGTGTTTATGTAAAGTTTTATTCCGGGAAGTGGACCAGGGAACGAAATATTCCAAACTTTTTTATTTATGGAACGATTTTCTTCAAATTTGGCAAAAGAGTAGTTCTTTACTTTTGTTGAAATTTGGGATTACTTTTTTACCGGGAAATGGACCAGGGACCGAAATATTCCAAACTTTTTTATTTATCGTGCGATTTTTTTCCCTAAATTTGGGCAGAACAACGTCTGCCGGGTCCTTCTAGTTTAATCATATATTAGCTAAAGAAGTTTAGCTACCATATAAATTGTAGTCAGTTGAGATCACTGGTATTCTAACTGAAATGTTCCTGTAGGGAACTTAATTGCCGTACAGATTTTTTCCATCTTATATTTAAATACAAATGGAGAATTCCTTTTCGCTACTTTGGCGAATGTTGAATAAGTGGAAACAACAACCAAAAGTTTTGGTTGTGAATATAGGTTGTTATTCCGCCCTTTTTCATAATCTATATATATAAAAATGAATTGGCGTTCGTATATACCGTAAGATCTCCGTATCGGCTCAACCGATTTTAAAAATTTTTTCTTTAATGTTTCCAATATGTTTCTGTGATGATGCTTTAACGTAGCGTTTTCATCAAATCATGACTAAACCTGGGTAAGTTAAATAGTTTTGTTCAGATACTGCAAAAGTGTGGCTGAAATGAATAAGAGCTTTTGGTTGGTAAGTCCAATGAACTACTAACAATTTAGCAGCGTCTTCTAAGTTAACTTATTCAACGCAAACCATGTAGTGCAGGATAATTTTAAGACAAAGGTAACCCAACAAACAATTTTGTTTGATATCAACTTGAGATGCATTTTAGGTCAGATGCCTTTCTCAAATCTCCAAGGTTAATTCTCAACAGCACCTCAATAGTTTAGTTATAGCATTCTCAACTTCAAAGCACTTTTTTAATATAGGAATTTCAGTGATTCTCAAGTTGAGAATGCATTTACGGGTCGATTCTATAGTGGTAACAACATTCGATTTACCCGGCAAACAAATATCTTGGAAACTTTTACACCCGTTTGGTATTCTGCCGGCTCAAGTTGCAGTTCAATTTCGTAACCACCGAAAGAGGTGGTAACGCCAAGTAACCGCGACAAATTGCACGTGTTTTGTAAATATTTTTTTGGACAGAAAATAGCACAAATTTTTCTTTTGCGCACTGTTTGTTTTTGACATCGTTACCATGCGCGCTAGAATCGCGCACCGGTTACGATTTTTGGTTAGATAATCTTCTGGGTACAAAGTTTCCGGTTACGCTCAGAATCGAAACGTAAATCTCAACTTCATCTTAAGGGCAAATCCCTATTTGGCAATTTCTCAACTTCATCTCAAATAATGCGCAAGTTGAAAAATAACGTTGGAGTACGAAGCTTAACCTCAATCTCCACTTGAGAATCAAGGTTTTATCAAAAGCTGGATAAAAAAATTGTCTGTGTTTGTTGGGAACTTCGACATATATCTTTTTTTTAAGCTATACTTTTTTTTAGATACAATTGCTTGGTAACTCAAAAAAATTCACTTCAAGGGTTAATTTAATCCATGATAGGGGTGTAATTACATATAAAAATGGAGCCTATTTTCCTTGCTGACGATATGGGTATCAAATGAAAGGTATTGATGAGTGTTCTAACACGGAGTGGTTTTGAGTCCCATATGGGGTCCCGCTTCCGAAATACAGTGGAACTTCCTTATAGTGAATTCGCAGGGGACCTGAAAATCGCTTCACTATATGGAGACTTCATTATATAGAAACGTCATTTTTACTTCAATTTCTTAACACAACTGAACTCCTACTACAATGTACATATGCACATATGTATGTATTTTCATTTTGGGATTCCCCGTATTACATTTCTACATTTCGTTTATTTCTGAGAATACGCAGTTACAAATAATTGAGTGTAACCGAAAACATATTTGAAAAAATTCACTATACGGAGACAAAAACGTATGAAGCTTGATTTTCAAGCAGTAAAATTTGTTCATTATATAGAAAACTTCACTATATAGAAATTCATTATAAGGAGACAAAAATGCACCTAAAGTAGAACCAAAAAGCTGTGTCTTCAAAATGACTTCACTATAGGGAGAGCTTCATTGTAGGGAAGTTCACTATAAAGAAGTTCCACTGTATTGACCCAAATGTGGACCAGGGGTGACTCCAGAAAGTGTTTGTACGATATGGGTATCAAATGAAAGGTATTGATGAGTGTTCTAACATGGAGTAGTTTTGAGTCCCATATGGGGTCCCGTTTCCGAGATATTGACCCAAATGTGGACCAGAGGTGACTCCAGAAAGTGTTTGTACGATATGGGTATCAAATGAAAGGTGTTGACGAGCGCTTGAACATAGTGTAGTTATTAGTCCCATATAAGACCCTGTATTCGAGGTATTTCCCAAAATATGGACCAGGTGTGACCCCAGACGGGTTTTCTACAATATGGGTATCAAATAAAAGGTATTGATGAGTATTTAAAAAAGAAGTGATTTTCAAAATGTGGACCAGGGGTGACCTTAGAAGGTGTTTATACGATATGGGTGTCGAATAAAAGGTGTTGATGAGTGTTTAAAAAAGAGGTGATTTTCATCTGCCGTTTCCAAGAAATTGACCATTAGGTGGACCAAGGCTGACCCAAGAATAAGCTCATATAATATAGCTATCATATCAAAAGTGTTGATGACTGTGTCCGCTTAGAGTGAATTTTGGATTCATCTGAATTCAAGAAAAAAATTATTATAAAAAAGCTTTTTCATAGAGCTGTTTGCCTTATCTATATATGGCCCATTCCCTGAAAAATTTGCCACTAAAAATTTAAATCGCCTGAAATAAAGCTTTTTATGTTTAAAACTAAAAATAAAACGACACGTATTTTTTTGTTTTGTCATGGCATGTTTTGTTTTCGAGTTACAAGGTTTTTGTGTAAGAAATCAAGAAAATCCATTTTTTTTTCAAAAATTCACAGTTTGAAGAAGACGAGACGTGAAGAAGCGATTCTTTTTGACTGATTTCGGTATTCTTTTGTCTTTTAACCTATGAATGGTTGAAATTTTTTTTGTTAGTTTTATTAATTATTAATGTAATTGTTTTAAACAAATGGGAATTGCACAAAATGGACCTAACGAAAAAAAAAATTTTCATCATACAATTATTTCAAATTATATAGTTACGATCTGTGCAAAGTTTCAAAGTGGTCATTTTAGTGGTTTTCGAGATATTATTAAAAATGTGAAGACGATTAAACATTATTTTACTCGCGTACCCGAACCGTGCCTGTATGAACAATTGCTTGTTGACACGGGCATTTGTTGTAATTGAACAAGTGTTTTAAAGTGCTTATATATAGTGTCTGTGACTTACGTGTCATCGTTATTTTATATTTAATACTCATTCGCCAGTTGGTTTTCTCTTAGCGATCGCTCATTCTGAATATCGGTTTGCAAGATGTCTCGCCGTCAATTTAAAGACCGTTGTTGTAATCCTTTTTTTTATTTGAGCCGGTTATTTTGAAAGTGGTTCAAGTCCATTTGTTCTTGAACTGAGATATTTAAGGGTTTGCGTTTGCATTGTTTCAAAAATATTGTTAACAGGTATCAAGTTGTTTTCATGGCTTTGCGGCCGTACATATGTTAGAATATATAATGTAATACGTTTTATAAACTTTACTAGAAAAGTAAGATGTATTTCAGAACCTCGAATGGACTTAAACCACTTTCAAAATTAATAAAATCACTTTTTTGTTTATCAAAAGGAATATAAGTGTACTTCGTGTTCTTTACTCAAATGATTGTAAGTCAATTATTTTACTTAAAATTACTCCACTACCTTTATATGAGTAAAATAAAATTATTACATGGGTTTGACAAGCAAACAACATACTTTCACAATAACATTAGTCAAATTACCCAAAGGAATTGTATATCAAATCGGTTTTGATACTACTTTGATGAAATTAAATAATAGAAATTGTAAATACCTTATTTTTAATGCAGATGAATGTAATACTTAAATGCCATTAACCGTATGAACGGTTTTAACCTACCAACAAAGCTGTTGAGTTTCATTGGGAACTTTTTATGTTGCGGCTCACAATTTGCAGTAGGAATTAGCAAAAGGAATATGCCCGTCGGACAGCGCCAGCAGGTTAAATCGTGGATTTTAGTCGCATTTTACGACAGCCATACCAACCGGGGGGATATTGTAACCCCCTAACCCGATCGTGTAAGAATGTAACAGTTTGAAAATAAATACGGAAGCTTTTAATTTAAATTTTAATAAATACGGAAGCTTTTATTTATGTAATGTATTTATTTATGTAATTTTTCCCGTTATAAATTTTACTGCTTTTTAGTGAATTTTATTGCTGTACTGTGCAATGATGCATTTGTGGGGAATTTTGTACCATAAGACATTCCATATGCAAGTTTTGTTTTCAGTGGACTTAAACCACTTTCAAAATAAATTTTTTTTCGTTTCGTTAGCTAGCCAATTTTCAAGTGCCCCAAATCATAGCGATTTTAATAATATTAGACTTAAATTGTTTATAAAAGAAAAGATTGTGTATGGCTGTGACTATTGTCATCATTAATTCAATTTTTTTTCAAAATAACCGGCTCATTTATAAAAGTTAAAAAGATTACGAACAAATGGCTACATTTTTGGAAGATCGATTTAATAATTGTGCAACGATTTCTGGTACACAAAAGTTTCACTACGTTGCGCCAGAACAAAATTGTGAACTGAGAGTGAAAACCTTCTCTTTATGCACACAATCCACTGTCGTAAGCTTTAAAAAAAAAGAACGCAAACGCTTCAATAAAAATAAAAATACCAACAATGTATCTCTCTAAATTACTATAACTCGTATTCTTATAATTTATTCCTGTAACTTAAAAAGTTTGTTTTTAACTAACGTTGTTGTAAAGAATAAAAAGAGTATACTATTTGAAGAAATATGTGCTGTGAAAACTGAATTAAAGTTTGCGCTCTCGGTGCATAAGCCGTAGCGCCAAGCATGGGGCATACTCGTCTTCACATTTTTAATAATATCTCGAAAACCACTAAAATGACCACTTTGAAACTTTGCACAGATCGTAACTATATAATTTGAAATAATTGTATGATGAAAATTTTTTTTTTCGTTAGGTCCATTTTGTGCAATTCCCATTTGTTTAAAACAATTACATTAATAATTAATAAAACTAACAAAAAAAAATTTCAACCATTCATAGGTTAAAAGACAAAAGAAAACTGAAATCAGTCAAAGAGAATCGCTTGTTGGGTTCGAATAAACATATTGCACCATAAAGGTATTAGCATAGCGCAAGGGTTAATGCACAAGCATAGTCAAGCATCTTGAGTTTGACTTTTGTATATTATTGTGACTTGGCCTTTTTGGTTTTGTCTTTTTTCTTTTTGCTTGCTGATACAACCGCCCGCCTTTTTACTCGCTAAACCCAAGTACTTTGTAATTTAAAAGTAATAAATTAAACATTTGAAGTTAAGGAATTGAACGCTTGGTTTATTCATTTTGGAACCAAAATTGGTAAGCCGCAACTATCTACAAGAAATACAGTCCACAACCGCACAATTGAAGAGCAAGTATACCGCAACATTTTTTGGCAAGTATTCCTCAACATTTTTTGATCCATCGAGCCGGATCGCCCGCATTGCTTGCAATTTATTTCATATCGCAATTGATTTCGTTTAAAGTTACAAATCAATTTAAGTTACATTCGCCCGCTACGCACACGTACATTTTTAAAAGCCTTACATTTACATTCTTTGGAAATTTCGTTTCTTTCGTTTGCCCGCCGCATATACACTTGCAAAATACCAACAATTCATTTTCTTCTGTTTGACTGTCATTTGCCCTCTACGCGTACACGCAGTCATAGCACAGCAGAATCAGTTTTTTCATTTTTCTTACAAAAACAAATCTGCAGCCAATATTCACAGAGCTGTACATTTGCGCTTTTTCGTATTACATCGTAACACCAATAACCATTTGAGCTACATAGCATTTACTCCGCATACTTCGTATTTATTTTTTTCGCTTCGCCAAATTAAACAACAAAATGTCAGCCTTTGTGAAAACACGGGATTCTGCGTTGAACGCATTGAAAAGGTTCGTGACAAAAAGCATGGATGGTACATTTTTGCTAGATGCAGACCAAGTGGAGAGTTACTTAAAACTCTTAAACGAGCAGTGGGCTCGTTTCAACACAGCACAGGATGAGGTGGATATTGTTTGTGGTACCGATAACGTTGAGGTACAAGAAAGTACGAGAGTTCAAGCCGAAACTTGGTACGCATTGGCTTTAGCAAATTTCAGCCGTGCGCAAAAGTCTCACACGGAAGTCGTAAGCCCAAATGTTACCCGAACGTCAAATGTCTCCACAACCGTTTCCGCCTCCATTCGTTTGCCCAAGATGGAACTACCCACATTTTCAGGCGACTCAACTGAATGGGTAGGCTTCTATGATTCGTTTTGCTCCCTTGTCGATTCTAACGCCGCGCTGTCGGACGGGCAGAAAATGCACTACTTACGGAGTTGCTTAAAGGGTGAAGCTTTGAAAGTCGTCAGCGGTTTCCAAATTTGTGATGCAAATTACAAGGAGGCATGGGACTTGCTGAAGTCTCGCTTCAAAATCATGCGCATCATCGTCGAAGCGCATTTTAAAGCTATGGCCGACATCCGCAAAGCAACAAGTGACACCGCAAGCTCCGTTAACAGCGTCCTCAACCCGTACCAACAGCACATTCGTGAGCTAAAAGCGTTGGGCCGACCTGTCGATTTCTGGGACGACTGGCTCGTTCACGAAGTAGTAGGTAAACTCGCATTCGAAACCAGGAAGCAATGGGAGCTTCACTTGTCAGCGACGAACCTCCAACTTTCGAACAGTTAGTAACATTTCTGGAAATTAGGTGCAGATCACTCTCGATGCTGTCGTTAGCTACTCCGGTGCAGCCGAGTAAAACTGTTACTGCTACCAAACCCACTAAGTCGTTCCATGCCACATCCGATCAGAATGCGAGTAGTTGTCCTGTTTGTAAGGGGGCTCACAAAATTTATAGCTGCGACAAATTCAGCCGCTTAGATCCCACCGCTAAATCCAAAGTTGTGAAAGATTCTAATCTTTGCCTAAACTGTCTGAGCTCGGGACACTTTAAGCCTAGGTGCAACAGTTCATCGTCATGCCGCATTTGTCGCCAACGGCATCACACCCTACTCCACGGTACTCCAGCCATATCCAACAACAGCAACCTCGCCGAAAACCAGCAAACCACCGTGAACTTCGCCGACGCAAACACCATTTCAGGGAACAGTACGACCGCTCTTGCCGCTATCACCGCTCCTTTCGACGTCCCCGCCTCTGAATGTGTATCCTCGTGTTTAGGTGC
Organism: Sphenella marginata; assembly: GCA_951509765.1. NCBI lineage: Eukaryota > Metazoa > Arthropoda > Insecta > Diptera > Tephritidae > Sphenella > Sphenella marginata. The sequence continues at coordinate 19,190,494 of OX608078.1, forward strand.
TGCCCCATTGCCCGAAAGTAAAACAATTTTTAAATGGATATTTCCGATCGGTTTGGTTAATAATGTTTATTTTTTCAGCTTTTCCGATCTATTTTGGTTGAGTGCAAATAAAACGATTTATTTCACAATTTTGCCCAACGTTTCGATAATCTCCTTATCTTCTTCAGGGGCGTACTATATTTATAACAAATACCAAAAAAACAAAAACAGCATTAGAGAAGACACAACTTAAACACATGTTACATGAATATTGCACAATTTTTGATTTTAAATTTTAAATTTTAAATTTTACAAAATTTTTTACAAAAACTTACGTTATGACTAAATAGATTTATTTAACCTAAACACGGAATGTTGTTACCATTGCAGTGTGGTATACTTGTCATACTAAAACTAACTATCATAAGCATAAAAGGTAAGTCGCGGCAATGTCTTGTGTATCTTCTTTTTTGTTGATTGTTTTTTCCCTATTTTGCATTATTCTAAGACTCTCCAGTGTGTATCTTGTCTTTTACTTGCCACCGCTGTCGTACGCATTCGAGACTGTGCTGGGCGCTTTCAGCAAGCTTGTTTGTTGTTCGACTCCGGGTCGCACGCTTCCTTCGTGACTGAGTCTTGCGTTCGTCGTTTGGGTTTGCCGAGGAAATCGTCTTCTGCTGTCATCACCGGTATTGGATCGTCTCAAGGAGGTCGCGCCAGAGGTCAGGTTTCACTGTCACTATCGTCAAATCTTTCCAATGATTGCTACGCGGTAAATGCATTAATTTTGCCAAAGATAACAGGAGATTTGCCAACGCAAACTGTCGCTACAACTACATGGCCACATATTAAAGGATTGTCACTAGCAGACCCACAGTTTATGAGGCCTGGTCGTATTGATTTGCTAATAGGGATGGACGTTATTGATCAGCTTATGTGCCCGGAAATTCGTAAAGGACCTAATGGGATGCCTACGACGCAACGCACAGTTTTCGGCTGGACGATCTTCGGAAGTGTTCACAATCGATCTACCCCTTGTTTACAAGCACTATTCTGCGAGGTCCAACTTGAAAGAGCGTTGACGAGGCTTTGGGAGTTGGAAGAAGCGCCGGAGAAACAGCATTTTACTAGGGGGAGCAATTTTGTGAAGACCATTTTCAGGCAACGCATAAAAGAGCTAACGACCGTTTTGTCGTTGAACTACCGCTAAACGCTGATGTACCGCTGGGTGAATCCCGTAACCAGGCCATTCGTAATCTCTTGCGTATAGAGAGAAAGTTTGCCGCTGACAATGATTTACGTTTGCAGTACAACGAGTTCATGCAGGAACTCATTACCATGAAACATATGGAAACCGCAAAGTCGACTACGAAACCGACGTTCTACATGCCTAGAGTCTAGCGTTACGACTAAATTGCGAGTCGTATTTAACGCATCCGCCAAGACGTCGACTGGGTACTCGCTGAACGATGCGCTGTTTGTTGGTCCGCAGCTGCAGCAAAGCTTGTTGTCCATACTCCTGCGCTTCCGAACTCACCCATATGCTGTTACCGCTGACATTGCAAAAATGTATCGGCAGGTATGTGTTTCACCGAAGCACATCGACCTGCAACGTATTGTTTGGCGAAGTGATTCTTCACAGCCCATTCAAGACTACCGAATGCTGCGGGTGACGTACGGCGTAGCTGCCGCATCTCATTTGGCCGTTAAGTCTCTGCAAGAGAGTATACGGTATTCAGCAAGTAACTGCGAAAAGGCTGCGGCTGTAATTCAACGCGATTTTTACATGGACGATTTGCTGACCGGTGCTTCAAGTACGCATGAGCTTCAGTTGTTGCAACGACAGGTCTCCGAAATACTCCTTGGAAGCGGGTTTGAGCTTCGTAAGTGGGCATCAAATTGCGTGGAGCTGAAGAACGGAATTGCTAGCGCTTCGGAAACCATTTCGCACTACATCGCCGAGGGAAAGGACGTCCACGCTCTAGGTCTCGTTTGGAACACGGATGAAGATTGTTTCACTTTTGCAATCAACCTCAAGAAACCGCCTAAAATTTTGTCAAAGAGAGCTTTTCTGTCGGACGCTAGCACGCTTTTCGACCCGCTGGGCTTGCTGGCCCCCACTACGATTAGGTCTAAAATATGGTTTCAGGTCATCTGGCGCGCCGAGGTTGGCTGGGATGAACTCGTGCCGGAAATAGTCGCAACACGTTGGTCCGAACATCGCTCTGATTTGCAAAGTTTGACCGATTTGAAAGTGCCTCGTTGGGTAGGCTGTAACGCTTTTGAGTCATCAACTGAACTGCACGTTTTTTCGGATGCTTCAGAACGAGCTTACGCCGCGGTTATCTACGCACGGACAGTCCACAGCGACGGTCAAGTCACAGTGGCGTTGATTTCAGCCAAGACCAAGGTAGCACCGATCAAGTCAACAACCTTACCTCGTTTAGAGCTATGCGCCGCACATCTCGCTTCTAAGCTAGTACGAAGCATATATCAAAGCTGGAACGAGCCCCGCTATCCGTTGCACGCTTGGACCGATTCGACGATTACTTTGGCTTGGCTGCAAGCTCACCCCAGCAGATGGGAAACGTTCGTCGCAAATCGAGTGGCCGATATCCAAGGAGTTTTACCGCCTGAGTGCTGGCAACATGTACGCTCCGAAGATAACCCGGCAGACTGCGCATCAAGAGGCATAACGCCTCGGGAACTTCTACATCATCGGTTGTGGTGGAGTGGCCCTGATTTTTTATATGGTGATGAGCGGCTTTGGAAGCAAGCTAGGCAAGAACCGCATTCAACTGACTTGGGACTACGTAAAAAGGTTGTCGTTCATTTCACGGTATCCGAAGACTGCTGGCCGGTCCTGACTAGATACTCCTCGTATTCAAAATTGCGAAGGGTTATTGCTTACGCTTTAAGGTTTATCCACAATACGCGTTCTAGAACGAATAATAGGATCAACGTAAAGAATGGTACTCCTGACTGTCAGGAGTTGGCTGAGGCCGAACTGCGACTGATCAAATACGCCCAAGGTATCGCCTTTAATAATGAAATTTGTCATTGCAGGGAGAATAAGCCGAAGTAGCTTGTTGCGCTTGCAACCGTATCTGGATCTTTCGGGTGTATTGAGGGTTGGAGGTCGGCTAGGATCAACAGATGTTGCGCTTGATGCGAAGCATCCCATCATCTTACCTAAAAATTCACCGCTGTCGAAATTGATAATCTCAGACATTCATCGTTACACTTTACATGCTGGACCACGCATAATGACGGTAGTTCTACAGCACCGGTATTGGGTGATTGGCGCCCGCAATTTAGTTAGAAGCGTGTACCACAAGTGCGTTAAATGCACCTGCTTCAACCGTAACACTTCCGTTCAAGCCATGGGCGACCTGCCGTCGTCTCGTACTACTTATGCGCGCTGTTTTGCACGAACTGCTGTTGATTTTGCTGGTCCGTATATGTATAAATTTTCGCATGGCAGAGGGTCCAAGTCAACGAAAGGTTACATTTGCTCGTTTATTTGTATGTGTACTGGCGCAATGCATCTGGAATTTGTAGGCGATTTATCAACGGTTGCCTTCCTCAATGCGTTCAAACGCTTCATCAGTCGTCGAGGATATTGTAAGGACATGTATTCGGATAATGGTACAAACTTCGTTGGCGCTGACAGAGAACTTCGCGAAAGGTATCAGAAATGTATGGCAAATGATAAACTCCGATCGTTTTTCGCCGATTCCAACATCAAGTGGCACTTCAACGCACCAACCGCACCACATATGGGTGGATATTGGGAAGTCGGCGTAAAACGCGTAAAATACCACATTAAGCGCGCTCTTGACGGGAGCTTATTATCGTTTGAAGAGTTCAGCACGTTGCTGGCTGAAGTTGAAGCCTGCGTAAACTCGCGTCCTCTTTGTGCTGATCCAAATAGCGCAACCGACCTTGAAACCTTAACGCCCGGTCATTTCCTCATTGGCGAGCCACTGAAGTCGATCCCAGAACCTGAGGGTCAAGGGTTCTGTGGAAATCTACTGCAGCGATGGCAACTGATCTGTGAAATACGACAACATTTTTGGCACCGATGGAGGGACGAATATTTAGTAACTTTACAACGTCGAACCAAGTGGTTTAGACCTTCGCGCAATCATGAGGAGGGCGACGTTGTAGCCCTGTTCGACGAACGAACGCCACATACAAAGTGGATACTCGCACGGGTGATTCGTTGTCACCCCGGGGCAGATGGAAAGGTGCGGGTCGTAACTGTGAGAACAGCTAGTGGTGAATTCGTGCGACCAGTAACAAGAATGTGCCTTCTACCGACCAAAGGAGATCTGTTCTGTGACTGATAGTGGGTTGAACAATTTCATTTACTACGTGTGCGTCAGCATAATCAAGAGTTTTCCTGCATATGTATATATGTATTTCGAAAATATAAACTTAAAATAATTTGTAAATAAATTTTACTCTCGCTGCTTGCATTTAATTAACTGTAATTAAGCTAAATTATTTCTTTGAAATCAACACATTTGAACATAGAATTTTGTAAATTGGAAATTTGAGATGGTTGTATTTGAATAATGTTAAGTAAACTAAAGGATTCGAAGATTGACTTAATGTAAATTTTGAACATTTAATGAAATTAAAATTTGTAAATTTTTTGATACTTAATAGTCTCAAACGCTTTTGTAAATAATTATAAGCTTTAGTTGAACATATCTTATATAAATTAGATAGTTCAAGGGCGGCGGTATGTTGGGTTCGAATAAACATATTGCACCATAAAGGTATTAGCATAGCGCAAGGGTTAATGCACAAGCATAGTCAAGCATCTTGAGTTTGACTTTTGTATATTATTGTGACTTGGCCTTTTTGGTTTTGTCTTTTTTCTTTTTGCTTGCTGATACAACCGCCCGCCTTTTTACTCGCTAAACCCAAGTACTTTGTAATTTAAAAGTAATAAATTAAACATTTGAAGTTAAGGAATTGAACGCTTGGTTTATTCATTTTGGAACCAAAATTGGTAAGCCGCAACTATCTACAAGAAATACAGTCCACAACCGCACAATTGAAGAGCAAGTATTCCTCAACATCGCTTCTTCACGTCTCGTCTTCTTCAACCTGTGAATTTTTGAAAAAAAATGGATTTTCTTGATTTTTTACACAAAAACCTTGTAACTCGAAAACAAAACATGCCATGACAAAACAAAAAAATACGTGTCGTTTTATTTTTAGTTTTAAACATAAAAAGCTTTATTTCAGGCGATTTAAATTTTTAGTGGCAAATTTTTCATGGAATGGGCCATATATAAAAATGAAATGGTGTTCAGTTGTCACGCTAAAACTCGAAAACGGCTGAACCAAATTATATACTTCCTTTGGAGGGTTTCTTTGTTATTACCACACGCAGGTCATGTTTTAAAATCAAAACAAAATATTAGGGGGGCGTGGTACCTCCCATACAATTTTATTAATTTGGCTGTTATATTTTGTGGCTATGTATGATACAATTGCTATGTATGATTCAATTGCTATGTATGATAAAATTGGATCTATTTATGCGAATATTGGTTGTTGTCTTTGTCGTCTATGTTTATCTTCACTACTGCGCTGTAGATGGCCAGAACGTCAGATCACGCTAGATGGTGCACATCAACACACACACACACGCTGTACATAATTGCCTTTGTGCTGTTTACATTAGTACAGCAATCTATATCTATATCTATATATGCATATAAAAATGAAATGGTGTTCAGTTGTAACGCTAAAACTCGAAAACGGCTGAACCAAATTATATACTCACCACCAGATGGCGGTGTTAGTCATGAATTGGTACGAAGTTAATTGAACAAAAAATTCTTTATTTCAAAGCTTTTCGCGGTAAAAAATGCGAATTTTTTGGAATTTTCCATTGCCAATTGAAGTTTTGCTTTGATGTTACTCTTCGTGTTGCAATCGAACATGCAAAATTTAATGCGCGTTGGTCCATTGATATACATACATATCTTACTAATATACAAAAACGTAAGTGTGTGAGTGACTGAATTTTTGTGACTCTTTCACGTCTAAACTAATGCCTCGAACTTTACGAAATTATGCACACTAATTCTTTGGAGTACATAATAGAATAGATTTTCTAAAGTCTCAATTTCATCATATATTAGCTAAAGAAGTTTAGCTACCATATAAGTTGTAGTCAGTTGAGATCACTGGTGTTCTAACTGAAATGTTCCTGTAGGGAACTTACTGCCTTACAGATTTTTTCCGTTTTATATTTAAATACAAATGGGGAATTCCTTTTCGCTACTTTGGCGAATGTTGAATAAGTGAATACAACAACCAAAAGTTTTGATTGTGAATATAGGTTGTTGATTGTGAATATAGGTTGTTATTCCGTCCTTTTTCATAATCTACATCATGGTGAAGAAGTTGTAATCTATATATATAAAAATTAATTGGCGTTCGTATATTCCGTAAGATCTCCGTATCGGCTCAACCGATTTTAAAAATTTTTTCTTTAATGTTTCCAATATGTTTCTGTGATGATGCTTTAAATCAAATCATGGCCGGTATTCTTAACTGACAACCTGGGTAAGTTAAATAGTTTTGTTCAGATACTGCAAAAGTGTGGCTGAAATGCATAAGAGCTTTTGGTTGGTAAGTCCAATGAACTACTAACAATTTAGCAGCGTCTTCTAAGTTAAGTTATTCAACGCAAACCATGTAGTGCAGGATAATTTTAAGACAAAGGTAACCCAACAAACAATTTTGTTTGATATCAACTTGAGATGCATTTTAGGTCAAATGCCTTTCTCAAATCTCCAAGGTTAATTCTCAACAGCACCTCAATAGTTTAGTTATAGCATTCTCAACTTCAAAGCACTTTTTTAATATAGGAATTTCAGTGATTCTCAAGTTGAGAATGCATTAAATCTGCACTTCATCTTAAGGGCAATTCCCTATTTGGCAATTTCTCAACTTCATCTCAAATAATGCGCAAGTTGAGAAATAACGTTGGAGAACAAAGCTTAACCTCAAGTTGTGAGGAAAGCTGAATCTCCACTTGAGAATCAAGGTTTTATCAAAAGTTGGAGAAAAAAATTGTCTGTGTTTGTTGGGAACTTAGACATATATCTTTTTTTTAAGCTATACTTTTTTTTAGATACAATTGCTTGGTAACTCAAAAAAATTCACTTCAAGGGTTAATTTAACAGCTACAACAGTTAAATTCCGGTTATCGTTAACCGGCTTCTGTGAAAACAGCTCTATGGAGTTAATGAGCTAACCAGCCCCATGAGAAAACACCTGTTTGGTAGTTGCGGGGAGAGTGGTGTTAGTGGAGAGATCTTTAGTACGTACATAGGTGCAACTGAGGTTGCAAGTCATGCATACAGCTATGCCGAGAGTTTCATGAGAGTTTCCCGAAACAAAAAATAAATAAAGTATATCCACCAAAGCTGATAAAAAATCAGAAGGTATACCCGAGAAGCTCACTTTTTTGGTTATCATATTATTTCATTGGAACTACGAACTTGAACCTGGAGAGCATAACAACGTCTGTCGGGTCAGCTAGTCTATATATGGCCCATTCCATGAAAAATTTGCCACTAAAAATTTAAATCGCCTGAAATAAAGCTTTTTATGTTTAAAACTAAAAATAAAACGACACGTATTTTTTTGTTTTGTCATGGCATGTTTTGTTTTCGAGTTACAAGGTTTTTGTGTAAAAAATCAAGAAAATCCATTTTTTTTTTCAAAAATTCACAGTTTGAAGAAGACGAGACGTGAAGAAGCGATTCTTTTTGACTGATTTCGGTATTCTTTTGTCTTTTAACCTATGAATGGTTGAAATTTTTTTTGTTAGTTTTATTAATTATTAATGTAATTGTTTTAAACAAATGGGAATTGCACAAAATGGACCTAACGCAAAAAAAAATTTTCATCATACAATTATTTCAAATTATATAGTTACGATCTGTGCAAAGTTTCAAAGTGGTCATTTTAGTGGTTTTCGAGATATTATTAAAAATGTGAAGACGAGTAAATTTTTACTCGCGTACCGGAACCGTGCCTGTATGAACAATTGCTTGTTGACAGGGGCATTTGTTGTAATTGAACAAGTGTTTTAAAGTGCTTATATATAGTGTCTGTGACTTACGTGTCATCGTTATTTTATATATAATACTCATTCGCCAGTTGGTTTTCTCTTAGCGATCGCTCATTCTGAATATCGGTTTGCAAGATGTCTCGCCGTCAATTTAAAGACCGTTGTTGTAATCCTTTTAAGGAAAAAAGTCATGGTTCAAAAAAACATAAGACAAATTTGAGGAAATTGTCAAAATCAAACCAAGAAAAATTGGGATTTTTGGAACAGAGCGATATATTGTGTCAACCATGCAGAAAGAAAATAGATAGAATGAGCGCGGAAGAGATTCGTTAGTATTACTTTGTTTAGGCCACCGGCCTAGTCAAGAATAATGCATCTCCCATGATTGGTTTTGAAGACGATATTTTTTTTATTGATTTATGTAGGCTCTATAAATAAGACTTCAGATTTGGAATCGAATGTTGGGGTTTTTGAATATTTAGACAACGTTATTGTGGTAGACGACAACGAGGACGAAACCGATGACAATTTTTCGCTTTTTGATTCGGAATCAGAGGTGAGCAAAACACATTTTTCTCGTGTATAACTTAACTTTTATAATTCTTAAACTTTTGTTACTTCTTTTGTAGGAAGAACTTGAACATACTCCAAACTTAATTGCTGAATTAAAAGAGAAATTGCATAATACACACGAAAGTGATGAAAAAATTCGAGTATTAACAGTTCTGGGAACAAAATTGTCTGTCCGCAAGACTGCGGAAATAATGAATACATCTCGATACTTAATCAAGAAAGCGCGAGATTTGAGAGTTAGCAGCGGAATATTACCAACTGTTAATAAAAAGCCAGGTAAAGACTCTCAATATCAGTGACAATTGTTTTCTTACCGTTTTTGAATTACATTGTGTAGACAACATGTTTGGTTATAAAATTTATTGACCATTGTTAATATTGATTGCTTCTAATTTAATATTTTATTAAACTGAAATATTTGACTTTTTTATATCGCAGGCAAAATCATTACTGCGGATACAGAGAAGAAAGTAAAAGAGTTTTACGAATTAGATGATGTAAGCTCTCCTATGCCAGGACAGGGAGACACAAAATCGGTTAAAATTGATGGAAATAAAGTGATTCTCCGAAAGCGTTTAATTATGGGCAACTTAAAGGATGTTTTTGTAAAATTTCGCAATGAAAATCCTGATGTCAAAATTGGTTTAAGTAGATTTTGTTCTTTGAGGCCAACTCATTGTATTTTGGCAGGTTCGGGTGGAACACACATTGTTTGTGTTTGTCCGATACACGAAAATATGCAGCTCATGGCAAAAGGTGATGATTGAAATAATTATTTGTATATTTTTGAATTTTAAACAAATTTCAGTAGAAGCTCATTCATTCTATCTCTTTATTACTTTATTGCTGTTTTATTTATTTACTCATTTATTTATTATAAAAATTAACCCTACGATAACCCTTCCACGTAGTTTGTCTTGCTGTTATAAACTTCAAGTATTTCCATAGCCATACAATATCTAAATAAGGTCCTTAAATTCTCTTATATGATGCCTACTTTTTTATTTTTTGTGAAAAATTCTATTTCATTACAGGATCTCGCATTGTTAATTTAATGAAGAATGATAGTCATCCCATAAGTAATTATGAGGATATTTTGTTACTTCTGCTGTGTCAAAATCCGACTGAAGAATGTTACTTTGGAAAATGTAAAAACTGCCCAAAAGACAATAATCTGAAGAGCGCAATGTGTGAAATTTTTAAAAAGGACCAAATTCAAGAAATCCGTTTCAAACAGTGGATTTCAAACCCGCAAACTACATTACAAAGTGTGACTGTCCCTACTGAAGTATTTATAACAGATTTCTGTAAATCAGCGCAAACATTCCTTTATCATTCATTTATCGCGAAAAAACAAGCGTCCTGTTACAAACAAATAAAAAAAAACCTGCAAAGTGACCAATGTCTTGTTATATGTGATTTCGCGGAAAATTATGCATTTATTATTCAAAATTCCGTTCCTGGTTTTCACTGGAACAACAATCAAGCAACTATTTTTCCAATAGTTTTTTATTATAATGACAATGGGTCTATTGAACACAAAACTTTAGTATGTATTTCTGATTGTAAGAAACATGATGCGATTGCAGTGTACCTTTTTTTAAAAGAATTCAACGTTTTCCTATCGTCATTCAATGCTGCTATACGTCATTGCATCTACTTTTCTGATGGCGCGCCACAACAGTTCAAAAATACCAAAAATTTTTCAACAATTTATTACCATGAACAAGACTTTGGTCGCTCTGCTACGTGGCATTTCCAGGCCACGGCACATGGAAAAGGCCCATGTGACGGAGCTGGTGGGGCTTTTAAAGGGAAAGCTCGCAAAGCTAGTCTTCAAATGACTGCACACATAACAACGGCGCGAGAGTTATATGAATGGGCTCAGATTGACAGCCAATTTTCGAAGATCTCCGTTATTTATAAAAGTGAAAAAGATTACGAACAAATGGCTACAATTTTGGAAGATCGATTTAATAATTGTGCAACGATTTCTGGTACACAAAAGTTTCACTACGTTGCGCCAGAGCAAAATTGTGAACTGAGAGTGAAAACCTTCTCTTTATGCACACAATCCACTGTCGTAAGCTTTCAAAAAAAAGAACGCAAATGCTTCAATAAAAATAAAAATACCAACAATGTATCTCTCTAAATTACCCTAACTCGTTTTCTTATAATTTATTCCTGTAACTTAAAAAATTTGTTTTTTAACTAACGTTGTTGTAAAGAATAAAAAGAGTATACTATTTGAAGAAATATGTGCTGTGAAAACTCAATTAAAGTTTGCGCTCTCGGTGCATAAGCCGTAGCACCAAGCATGGGGCATACTCGTCTTCACATTTTTAATAATATCTCGAAAACCACTAAAATGACCACTTTAAAACTTTGCACAGATCGTAACTATATAATTTGAAATAATTGTATGATGAAAATTTTTTTTTGCGTTAGGTCCATTTTCTGCAATTCCCATTTGTTTAAAACAATTACATTAATAATTAATAAAACTAACAAAAAAAAATTTCAACCATTCATAGGTTAAAAAACAAAAGAATACCGAAATCAGTCAAAAAGAATCGCTTCTTCACGTCTCGTCTTCTTCAAACTGTGAATTTTTGAAAAAAAATGGATTTTCTTGATTTTTTACACAAAAACCTTGTAACTCGAAAACAAAACATGCCATGACAAAACAAAAAAATACGTGTCGTTTTATTTTTAGTTTTAAATATAAAAAGCTTTATTTCAGGCGATTTAAATTTTTAGTGGAAAATTTTTCATGGAATGGGCCATATATAAAAATGAATTGGCGTTCGTATATACCGTAAGATCTCCGGATCGGCTCCACCGATTTTAAATATTTTTTCTTTAACGTTTCCAATCTGTTTCACGTCTCATTTACCACATACATTTTTTTTTTTCTAATCTCAATTTAAAAATTTTTTAGCTAATACTCAATAACGGCTTGGCCGATTTTCAAAATTTTTTCTTTTCTTTATTCTATCGGATATAGTGTTTATTTATATAGAACAAAACATTTTCTAAATTCTCAATTTGATCATATATTAGCTAAAGAAATTTAGCTACCATATAAATTGTAGTCAGTTGAGATCACTGGTATTCTAACTGAAATGTTCCTGTAGGGAAGACAACAACCAAAAGTTTTGATTGTGATTATAGATTTTTATTCCGTAATTTTTCCATATGGTTGCTTCGTTTTCGCTACTTTGGCGAATGTTGAAAAAGTGAATACAACAACCAAAAGCTTTGATTGTGATTCGGCGCATGTTGAAAAAGTGAATACAGCAACCAAAAGCTTTGATTGTAAACATAGGTTTTTATTCCGTCCTTTATCTTAAGCTATATATATAAAAATGAATTGGCGTTCGTATATACCGTAAGATCTCCGGATCGGCTCAACCGATTTCAAATATTTTTTCTTTAATGTTTCCAATCTGTTTCATGTCTCATTTACCACATAAATTCTTTTTTTTCTAATCTCAATTTAAAATTTTTTTAGCTAATACTCAATAACGGCTTAACCGATTTTCAAAATTTTTTCTTTTCTTTATTCTATCGGACATAGTGTTTAGTTATATAGAACAAAACATTTTCTAAATCTTCAATTTAATCATATATTAGCTAAAGAAGTTTAGCTACCATATAAATTGTAGTCAGTTGAGATCACTGGTATTCTAACTGAAATGTTCCTGTAGGGAAGACAACAACCAAAAGTTTTGATTGTGATTATAGATTTTTATTCCGTAATTTTTCCAATTGGTTGCTTCCTTTTCGCTACTTTGGCGAATGTTGAATAAGTGAAAAACACAACCAAAAGTTTTGATTGTGAACATACATACATAGGTTGTTAATTGTAAATATAGCCCTACCAACCATACGCAGATAAAAAAATGGATAAAACATAGGTCGCGCTATCCACAAATGAGGATAAAAAAGTGGATAGTTTTCTATGGGCCGCGTGCAGATATTATCCACATTCCCCATGTAAATTTCGTGTACGTGTGACCTTGCATCACCATCGCACTCATTAGGAAATTCCATAAGAAAAAACATAGCTGCGCCGTTCTAAATATAAAAATTTCCCAAAACAAAGGGTTGCATTTTCATAGAGTTGCCAGATCGGAAATCTGGTATGCCTAAAAAATACCCAAATATTAAGGGAAAATGCCCAAAAAATACCCCAAAAATATGGAAACGGCCCAAAAAATCCAAATAATTTCAAAACGATTTATTGTTTATAAAATATGTTTTAATGAAAATATATACTTTAATTTTAGGAAATATAGTACAAAATTTACTTAAAGTTATAGACATACATATAATTAAATACATGCTGTTTTATTTGTTGCAAAAATTATTAAGCGATTTAAACGAAATTAGCACCAAAAGAAAGGTAATTTAATAACCTTTCTTTTGATGCTAAACAACTATACAATTGCAAATTAAATCTTTAAGAAAAATGTAACTTTGTTACAACTTGAAAAAAATCCATGGATTTTGTTCTATTACACATATGGGTTTACAAAATTGATAAAATTTACAATAAGTTATTTAGCGATTTAGACGCAATTAGCATCAAATGAAAGGCAATTTAATAACCTTTCTTTTGATGCTAAACAACTATACAATTACAAACTAAACTTTTGAGAAAAATGTAACTTTGTTACAACTTGAAAAAAAATCCATGGATATGTGTTTACAAAATTGACAAAATTTACAATATATTATTAAAAGATACATTTTTGGATATATACATACATATGTATATTCGCAGGCTTCGCGTTTCCTAAAGATTGGATACCTGTAAAATATGAATAAATATTATAAATAATAATAATAATGGTGTGTTTGTTGCTGTGTGATTAAATAAATGTTGTACTGTGTGTCCTTGAGTGCAATTGTCCCACAAATGAGCTGTAAATAAAAATTTTAACAAAATTTTAGTTATGACAAATAATAACAGAACGTATAGTTTACGATAGTATACTCAATTTAATAACCGATTTGTCTTCCGTAGTTTAAGATAGTCTAATTGTTTAAGTCCGCTACCGAGTACTAATATTTATCCAAAATGTCGATATAGGTATCAAATGACACGTTTCGGTCCCAGTAACAAGAATATCGCTCCGGATAACAATTATTGTCAATTGTATACGACCGTATGTAACTGCTAATACACGTCCAATAATATCGGGAAAGGTATCAAAAGACGCGTTAGTTTCCGAGACATTTGCAAACAAAATTCACAATTTTCTGTAATTTTCATATGTTTTTTTGTAATCGCAGATTAAGCCGGCCGAAAAAAGTGAAAAAGTGTGTTCGACGCAAAAACACTGGCCATCGGCCAGCCGGTGTTGGACCGGCTGAGGGAGTTCTGCACATAAAAACAATGGATCACGTCCCCAGTTTGGGATTTGGCCTGGGTCACGCTGAAAGGTGTTCTACACATCCGTACATATATACCATGGATCACACCACCCCCGTTGGGAATTAACCAAGGTCATTTATTTTCTTGCAAATATTTTCCAATATATTGACAATTTTGGATCTCTAGATCACATTGCCGACATATCCCGACATTTTTGAATAAATATTAGCACTCGGTTGTGAACGTCAATAATTACCTAAAATAACGCCGGAATAACCATAACAAACAAATGCGTAAGCGCATGTCCATTTGTATGTTTTCATGACACCCTAACATACACCTGATCTTGGTCAGTTAAACTACACTTAACTCACTTTTGCCACAAACATAACAAACAAATGTACAAGCGCTGGTACAATTGCATATTATGGTGACTCCACAAGTTACCCCTGATCTTGGCCAGGTACACTACACTGAAATCACTTGGGCGCAAACCATTGTATACAAATGGACATGCGCATGTAAATTTGTTAATATACAACGCCATAACATGTTACGACGAACACATGAAAAGTCACAACTTTGTTTACAAATATCAGAATAATTTATTGTCGCTTTCGGATTTGGGATCTTGAGGTCAAGACGCGCCTTTTGGTACCCCGCTCGGCAAATTCCAATGAATATTAGGCATAAACCCGTCTTCTAGAACGGCAACGTAAACTATATTACACTCACTTTGGCTACAACCATAGTATACAAATGCACAAGCGCATGAACATTTGTATATTATGGTGACGTCAATACCATGTCCTGATCTTGGTCAGGCACACTACACTAAATTCACTTTACGTACCTCAAAGTTCGACGGCTTAATTTGCGTTCTTGTGGGCCGACCGCAAAGAGGCCCAAAATCTTTCACTTATTAGCTGAACAGCAGTCCATACCGCAGATGCGCCTGTGAAAACATACAAGGCATTATAAATATTACTCCTTTTTATCAAAAATGCTTAAAGTTATTGTACTTACCTTGCTTTTCAATGAAATATAAATTTTTGTCCAAGCACCAAAAAATTTTTAATTGATTTTGACAGAATATTTAATTTATGGAATCAGCTGTTAAAATTCCTTTTGTTCGCAATTATTAAAATGTTTCTATTTCATTCGCTCTCATGGGAATTGCAATAGCGAAAAAAGAGAACGATTTTTGTTTGGGAAATATATCCCAAAAATATGCGTTGGTATTGGTAAGGAGAAGCAAAAAATAGAGATGGTTTTGGAAATCGATTAGAAATTCATAAAAAGTGGATAGCCATGGTTGGTAGGGAGGTTGTTATTCATCATGGTGTAGAAGTTGTAATCTATATACTATATAGAAATGAATTGGCGTTCGTATATACTGTAAGATCTCCGGATCGGCTCAACCGATTTTAAATATTTTTTCTTTAATGTTTCCAATCTGTTTCACGTCTCATTTACCACATAAATTTTTATTTTTCTAATCTCAATTTAAAAATTTTTTAGCTAATACTCAATAACGGCTTGACCGATTTTCAAAATTGTTTCTTTTCTTTATTCTATCGGATATAGTGTTTATTTATATAGAACAAAACATTTTCTAAATTCTCAATTTGATCATATATTAGCTAAAGAAATTTAGCTACCATATAAAATGTAGTCAGTTGAGATCACTGGTATTCTAACTCCAATGTTCCTGTAGGGAGGACAACAACCAAAAGTTTTGATTGTGATTATAGATTTTTATTCCGTAATTTTTCCAAATGGTGAATTCCTTTTCGCTACTTTGGCGAATGTTGAAAAAGTGAATACAACAACCAAAAGCTTTGACTGTAAACATAGGTTTTTATTCCGTCCTTTATCATAATCTATATATATAAAAATGAATTGGCGTTCGTATATACCGTAAGATCTCCGTATCGGCTCAACCGATTTGAAATATTTTTT
The DNA here is from genome assembly GCA_951509765.1 of Sphenella marginata. Lineage (NCBI taxonomy): Eukaryota > Metazoa > Arthropoda > Insecta > Diptera > Tephritidae > Sphenella > Sphenella marginata. The sequence goes on from OX608078.1 coordinate 19,206,501, forward strand.
CTTTAATGTTTCCAATCTATTCACGTCTCATTTACCACATAAATTTTTATTTTTCTAATCTCAATTTAAAATTTTTTTAGCTAATACTCAATATGGGCTTGACCGATTTTCAAAATTTTTTCTTTTCTTTATTCTATCGGATACCGTAAGATCTCCGGATCGGCTCAACCGATTTTTTATTTATTTATTTTATTTATTAATTTGTTTTAAGTCGACACAAACAAAGAGGTCGACTGAGGACAGATACTATTAAAATTGCACATAACTTAAAAACTAACAATATGAATTAAAGTATTACATGAGATGTTTGGAGAGGCAGTGTCTCCCATCCACACACACATACGGTCGATTATTCACGGTTATTCAATGTTGTCATCAGAGCTAGTTGGCTATTATCTGGAAAGATTAGAGTGCCCGTGATTGCGGACAATTTAATTAATTAATTGTATACGTTGATATATGTGATGCCGGTGGAATGGACGCCATTCCACGCAGCGCTCAGAGCAACGACGGGTGGAGGACTTACATGATATTAGTCAGCGTTTAGCAGGAATGCAAGTATTAAATTTTGAAGTGAGGCAAAAGAACATTCGAAACTAATGCAGCTATATAACTCGTTGTAAAATGAACACCAAAGGTGTAGAGGGTGGTTTTATGCAAAGTTTTGTCTACAAAGGGGTAATTGAAAAGGCACATAGTGCCTGGACGCCGTAGCGGGTACAGCAAAACTCAGTCGACTAACAAGATCAGATGAATCGATTTCACTAACTATCAGCTTATGGAGGAACATTACACCTAGTAAAACCCTACGATTTTCCAGAGAAGGTAAATTTAAGAGGAGAAGCCTACTTCTATAAGGGGGCAGGTGAGTAGTTGGATTCCAGCTAAGACCCCGCAAAGCAAAAATCAAGAATTGCTTTTGTACTGACTCAATCCGCTGTATATGAACTTGATACAAGGGACACCAGACACACGAGCAATACTCAAGTATTGGACGAACCAGCGATGTGTAAAGAACTTTCGTGAGGTACGGGTCGTCAAATTCTTTAGCCCATCGTTTAACAAAACCAAGCACACCCATGGCTCTGTTAGCAATAGATGAAATATGCATATTAAAACTTAGTTTAGGGTCAAAAATAACACCTAAATCAGTTACAACAGATATGCGTTCCAAAAGAGAGTCATTTAGTACGTAGGAGACCAAAACCGGCTTAACTCGATGAAAAGTCATTAGCTTACATTTCGAGCTATTCAATATTAATAAATTTACTGCACACCAGCAGCGAAATGACTCCAAATCGGCCTGAAAGAGATCTCCACGGGAAGGTACAGTAGGCGAATAGGTGAAACAAAGTTTCACATCGTCCGCATACATAAGAGTTCGAGAATGAGAGATGATTTGGGGTAGGTCATTTATGAACAGGGTAAAGAGTAAGGGGCCAAGATGACTACCCTGGGGGACACCGGAAGTTACGTCAATGGACTTAGACAAAGTATTTTTAAACAACACCTGTTGAGTCCTGTTTGTAAGATAATTTGCAAGCCATAATAATAACTGATTTGGAAAACCCAGCAGATCGAGTTTATGGATTAAAAGCTCATGGTTGACAGAGTCGAAAGCTTTGCTGAAATCGGTATAGACCACATCCGTTTGGTTACCTTTCAAGAAACCGTCCATAACAAAGGAGGAGAACTCAAGCAAGTTAGTTGAGGTAGATCGACGAGGTACAAAACCATGCTGACACGGTGATAATAAACACCTACACCGGTATTGCAGCTGGCGAGTTATTATGTGTTCAAAAGTTTTAGGAATAGCTGAGAGCCTAGCTATGCCCCTATAATTCTCAATATTTGACCTGCTACCTTTTTTATGTAAAGGTATAATAAAAGATTGCTTCCAGATTGTAGGGAACGCAGCAGATTCAAGAGATAGTTTGAACAGTTTAAAAATTGGGTCAGATAAATGTATAGCACAGTAGCTCAACACGCAACTGGGAACACCATCCGGACCAGGGGAAAATGAAGGTTTCAGTTCAAGAAGACTTTGTAGAACAGAATGTTTATCCAAAACAGGCATGTGAATGCTATTAGAGCTATTTAAATTGTAAGGGTAGGGACTGGACTGGAACTTATTAGATGTGTAGGTCGACATAAAGAATTCTGCAAATAATTCAGAAATATCCTGATCCGAACTAGCACTCTTGGATCCAAAGGCGAAGGAAGATGGAAATCCGGTAGTTTTCCGTTTCGAATTGACAAAATTGTAGAACTTTTTCGGGTTGGTAAAGAATTGGGTTTTACAGCCCACTAAATAACTTTTGTAGCATTGTTGGTTGAGCAACTGAAGGTTGGAGCGCGCAACCAAGTATTTAGAATACTCAGCAGATGCACCTGTTCTTTGAAAACGCTTGTAAAACTTAGACTTAATATTGCTGAGTCTCACCAGCTGTTTAGACCACCAGGGCGGCTTTGCCATACCAACACTAATGAAGCGAAATGGGACACAGCTGTCGAAGAAACCATTTAGGGAACTGTAGAAAACTGAGGTTGCCGACTCGATGTAATCACAAGCATAGAGCTCCGTCCAGTCATGGGTCGCAGGCAACTCGTTGAGCATGGCGAAGTTGGCTTTATAGAACCATCGCGTGCGTGATCGCTGCCTACCTTCGGTAGTGATACGCCCCCTGGGTTGCCTAGTGTCCAAAGCAATCTCAAGTGTAGGGTGAAGGGTATCTTCAGGAACAGATAACGAAGTAATGCGATTAAGAGCGACCCCTACAGAGTCGTCCACGAACACCAAGTCAACTATTTTATTTTTACAATTTTGTACGTTGTTACTTTGTAGAAGAGACGTGTCAGAAAGGTCAATGAGAAAATCATGCTGTGTGGTAGGGGTTAAAATGTTTGAGTCACTTGAGCCAACCCAACTCACTACGGGTAAATTAAAATCACCAAGAACTAAAAGGCGATCTTTGTCCCGTAACTGGGAATACAGACTTCTAATAACGGAGTTATGACGATTATAAACAAGTAAATTCGACTGAGGCGGTATGTACGAGCAGGAGATAAATACGCAGGAACCAGGCAATGACAGCTTCACAGCGATAACTTCAATGTCAGACACATTGGCCAAGCTGAAATATTTTTTCTTTAATGTTTCCAATCTGTTTCACGTCTCATTTACCACATAAATTTTTATTTTTCTAATCTCAATTTAAAAATTTTTTAGCTAATACTCAATAACGGCTTGACCGATTTTCAAAATTTTTTCTTTTCTTTATTCTATCGGATATAGTGTTTATTTATATAGAACAAAACATTTTCTAAATCCTCAATTTAATCATATATTAGCTAAAGAAGTTTAGCTACCATATAAATTGTAGTCAGTTGAGATCACTGGTATTCTAACTGAAATGTTCCTGTAGGGAACTTAATTGCCGTACAGATTTTTTCCGTTTTATATTTAAATACGAACGGTGAATTCCTTTTCGCTACTTTGGCGAATGTTGAATAAGTGAAAACAACAACCAAAAGTTTTGATTGTGGTTATAGGTTGTTATTCCGTCCTTTTTCATAATCTATGTCATGGTGAAGAAGTTGTAATCTATATATATACAAATGAATTGGCGTTCGTATATCCCGTAAGATCTCTGTATCGGTTCAACCGATTTTAAATATTTGTTCTTTAATGTTTCCAATCTGTTTCAGGTCTCATTTACCACATAAATATTTTTATTTCTAATCTCAATTTAAAATTTTTTAAGCTAATACTCAATAACGGCTTAACCGATTTTCAAAATGTTTTCTTTTCTTTATTCTATCGGACATAGTGTTTATTTATATAGAACAAAACATTTTCTAAATCCTCAATTTCATCATATATTAGCTAAAGAAGTTTAGCTACCATATAAGTTGAAGTCCTTTGAGATCACTGGTGTTCTAACTGAAATGTTCCTGTAGGGAACTTAATTGCCGTACAGATTTTTTCCGTTTTATATTTAAATACAAATGGTGAATTCCTTTTCGCTACTTTGGCGAATGTTGAAAAAGTGAATGCAACAACCAAAAGTTTTAATTGTGAATATAGGTTGTCATTCCGTCCTTTGTCATAATCTATATATATAAAAATGAATTGGCGTTCGTATATACCGTAAGATCTCCGGATCGGCTCAACCGATTTTAAATATTTTTTCTTTAATGTTTCCAATCTGTTTGACGTCTCATTTACCACATCAATTTTTTTTTCTAATCTCAATTTAAAAATTTTTTAGCTAATACTCAATAACGACTTGACCGATTTTCAAAATTTGTTCTTCTCTTTATTCTATCGGATATAGTGTTTATTTATATAGAACAAAACATTTTCTAAATTCTCAATTTGATCATATATTAGCTAAAGAAATTTAGCTACCATATAAATTGTAGTCAGTTGAGATCACTGGTATTCTAACTGAAATGTTCCTGTAGGGAAGACAACAACCAAAAGTTTTGATTGTGATTATAGATTTTTATTCGATAATTTTTCCAAATGGTGAATTTCTTTTCGCTACTTTGGCGCATGTTGAAAAAGTGAATACAACAACCAACAGCTTTGATTGTAAACATAGGTTTTTATTCCGTCCTTTATCATAATCTATATATATAAAAATGAATTGGCGTTCGTATATACCGTAAGATCTCCGGATCGGCTCAACCGATTTTAAATATTTTTTCTTTAATGTTTCCAATCTGTTTCATGTCTCATTTACCATATAAATTTTTTTTTTTCTAATCTCAATTTAAAAATTTTTTAGCTAATACTCAATAACGGCTTGACCGATTTTCAAAATTTTTTCTTTTCTTTATTCTATCGGATATAGTGTTTATTTATATAGAACAAAACATTTTCTAAATTCCCAATTTGATCATATATTAGCTAAAGAAATTTAGCTACCATATAAATTGAAGTCAGTTGAGAGCACTGGTATTCTAACTGAAATGTTCCTGTAGGGAAGACAACAACTAAAAGTTTTGATTGTGATTATAGATTTTTATTCCGTAATTTTTCCAAATGTTGAATTCCTTTTCGCTACTTTGGCGTATGTTGAAAAGTGAATACAACAACCAAAAGCTTTGATTGTTAACATAGGTTCTTATTCCGTACTTTATCATAATCTATATATATAAAAATGAATTGGCGTTCGTATATACCGTAAGATCTCCGTATCGGCTCAAACGATTTTAAATATTTTTTCTTCAATGGTTCCAATCTAATTCATGTCTCATTTACCACATAAATTCTTTTTTTTCTAATCTCAATTTAAAATTTTTTTAGCTAAGACTCAATAACGGCTTAACCGATTTTCAAAATTTTTTCTTTTCTTTATTCTATCGGACATAGTGTTTATTTATATAGAACAAAACATTTTCTAAATCCTCAATTTAATCATATATTAGCTAAAGAACTTTAGCTACCATATAAATTGTAGTCAGTTGAGATCACTGGTATTCTAACTGAAATGTTCCTGTAGGGAACTTAATGCCATACAGATTTTTTCCGTTTTATATTTAAAAATACAAATACATTCATTAAAAGGTATTTTTAGCTTCGGCACTAACCACGGTTAAGAATCTTGCTTAATTCACCTTATTTGGTAGATGTCCTAAATATTGTGGTGAATGGCCTGAACTTTGCGCCGTTCACCTTATTTGCGGTGGATGGCTCAAACATTGTGGTGAATGGCCTGTAATATATATCATGGTGAAGAATTTGTAATCTATATATATAAAAATGAATTTGATACCGTAAGATCTCCGATCTCTCAACCGATTTTAAATATTTTTGCTTTAATGTTTCCAATCAGTTTCATGTATCATTTACCACATAAATTCTTTTTTTTCTAACCTCAATTTAAAATTTTTTTAGCTAATACTCAATAACGGCTTAACCGATTTTCAAAATTTTTTCTTTTCTTTATTCTATCGGACATAGTGTTTATTTATATAGAACAAAACATTTTCTAAATCTTCAATTTAATCATATATTAGCTAAAGAAGTTTAGCTACCATATAAATTGTAGTCAGTTGAGATCACTGGTATTCTAACTGAAATGTTCCTGTAGGGAACTTAATTGCCGTACAGATTTTTTCCATCTTATATTTAAATACAAATGGTGAATTCCTTTTCGCTACTTTGGCGAATGTTGAATAAGTGAAAGCAACAACCAAAAGTTTTGGTTGTGAATATAGGATGTTATTCCACCCTTTTTCATAATCTATATATATAAAAATGAATTGGCGTTCGTATATACCGTAAGATCTCTGTATCGGCTCAACCGATTTTAAAAATTTTTTCTTTAATGTTTCCAATATGTTTCTGTGATGATGCTTTAACGTAGCGTTTTCATCAAATCATGGCCGGTATTCTTAACTGACTAAACCTGGGTAAGTTAAATAGTTTTGTTCAGATACTGCAAAAGTGTGGCTGAAATGCATAAGAGCTTTTGGTTGGTAAGTCCAATGAACTACTAACAATTTAGCAGCGTCTTCTAAGTTAACTTATTCAACGCAAACCATGTAGTGCAGGATAATTTTAAGACAAAGGTAACCCAACAAACAATTTTGTTTGATATCAACTTGAGATGCATTTTAGGTCAGATGCCTTTCTCAAATCTCCAAGGTTAATTCTCAACAGCACCTCAATAGTTTAGTTATAGCATTCTCAACTTCAAAGCACTTTTTTAATATAGGAATTTCAGTGATTCTCAAGTTGAGAATGCATTAAATCTCAACTTCATCTTAAGGGCAAATCCCTATTTGGCAATTTCTCAACTTCATCTCAAATAATGCGCAAGTTGAAAAATAACGTTGGAGTACGAAGCTTAACCTCAAGTTGTGAGGAAAGCTGAATCTCCACTTGAGAATCAAGGTTTTATCAGAAGTTGGAGAAAAAAATTGTCTGTGTTTGTTGGGAACTTAGACATATATCTTTTTTTAAAGCTATACTTTTTTTTAGATACAATTGCTTGGTAACTCAAAAAAATTCACTTCAAGGGTTAATTTAATCCATGATAGGGGTGTATATATAAAAATGGAGCCTATTTTCCTTGCTGACGCTTTAACTCCAGAACGGCAGGACCGAATTAAACGAAATTTTGCGCGTAGTTTTTGATTGAGCCCGACATGGTTTATGGCCAAAAAAAGTATAAGAAACCGGGAACGTTTTGGAGATATTCCACAAAATGTGGACCACGGGTGACTCCAGAAAGTGTTTGTACGATATGGGTATCAAATGAAAGCTATTGGTAAGTGTTCTAACATGGAGTGGTTTTGAGTCCCATATGGGGTCCCGTTTCCGAGATATTGACCCAAATGTGGACCAGGGGTGACTCCAGAAAGTGTTTGTACGATATGGGTATCAAATGAAAGGTATTGATGAGTGTTCTAACATGGAGTGGTTTTGAGTCCCATATGGGGTCCCGTTTCCTAGATATTGACCCAAATGTGGACCAGAGGTGACTCCAGAAAGTGTTTGTACGATATGGGTATCAAATGAAAGGTGTTGACGAGCGCTTGAACATAGTGTAGTTATTAGTCCCATATAAGACCCCGTATTCGAGGTATTTCCCAAAATATGGACCAGGTGTGACCCCAGACGGGTTTTCTACAATATGGGTATCAAATAAAAGGTGTTGATGAGTATTTAAAAAAGAGGTGATTTTCAGGACCCTATGCTACCCCGCTTACGAGATATCCAAAAATGAGGACCAGGGGTGACCCTGGTATAATATAAAAATAAGTCGGAAAGCAGGAAAATAATGAAAGTCATTTTTCACATACATCGCCATTAATTTTATGTGACATTTTTTCTTATGCGCACGTTCTTTCAAACGCAAAATTAAAACCGGTATTGTGTTCACTGTGAAATTGAAAAATGTATAGTAACTCATCAATTGAGAGCGGCTGGACCGATTTCACTAATTTTTTTTTTTTTGTATTTGTTTGTACCCCGCGAAGGTTCTTCAGAAAGAAAAAGTTAAAAAAGTTTCTGGAATCCTGAGATATTGACCGAAATGTGGACCAGGGGGACCCAGAATGTATTTTAACAATATTCGTATCAAATTAAAGGTGCTGATGAGAGTTTTCACAAGGAACAGTTTTCAGGTTCATCTGCGAACCCGTTTCCAAGAAATTGACCATTAGGTGGACCAAGGCTGACCCAAGAATAAGCTCATATAATATAGCTATCATATCAAAAGTGTTGATGACTGTGTCCGCTTAGAGTGAATTTTGGATTCATCTGAATTCAAGAAAAAAATTATTATAAAAAAGCTTTTTCATAGAGCTGTTTGCCTTATCTCTACATATAATAAAATTGTAACAGGTCGATGTCTGTACATGGCAGATATCAACAAAAAATTGATTGGGGGAAGCATTATTAAACGAGTAGAATCCAAATCAACCATTTTTTTAATTTTTGTGTGTCTGTCTGTCTGTCTCTCTGTCCGTATGTTTGTGGCCGTATCACTCTGAAAGTACTGAATGGAAATGAATAAAACTTTTTTCGCTGGATTGCTAGATACTCAACTTAAAATTTAGGATATTACTTTTTTCGATATCTCAACCGGTTTTGGAGTTATCGCCCAGTATGTGGCCCATGTCTGTCTGTATGTTTGTGGTCGTATCACTCTGAAAGTACTGAATGGAAATGAATGAAACTTCTTTCGTTGGATTGCTAGATACTCAACTTAAAATTTAGGATATTACTTTTTTCGATATCTCAACCGGTTTTGGAGGTTTCGCCCAATATGTGGACCAGGGGTGACCAAAAATGTCTTAGTACAATATGGATGTCAAACGAAAGGTGTCAATGAGTGCTGTAATATGCGATGTGATCAATTGAAATATCCCAAATGGTTTCGGAGATATCTTGAAGTTATCGACGAATATTTGCAAAAAAATGTGTTAGTACAATATGGGTATCAAACGAATGGTGCCAATGGGTACTGTTATATGCGATGCGCTTAATTTAAATATCTCAAATGGTTTCAGTTATATATCTTCAAAAATTTCGGACGGAAAAAGAGAAGGGTGGGTAGATGCCATGTACAGACGTCGACCTGTTGCAATTTTATTATATGTAGAGATATGTATGTATTTCAAATTTCGAAAACTGGCCCAAATGTATTTTTTAATTGTTGTTGTGAACTATACAATTAAGTAATAGAAAGAAAGTCGAACTTCGAAAAAGTGCGTATAGGCTATAATGATTAAAATCGGACTCAGTCTGTTATAAGTTCTGATACGCAGCGAAGCAAGCGGGCCTTACTAGTCTATATATATAAAAATGAAATGGTGTTCAGTTGTCACGCTAAAACTCGAAAACGGCTGAACCAAATTATATACTTCCTTTGGAGGGTTTCTTTGTTATTACCACGCGCAGGTCATGTATTAAAATCAAAACAAATATTAGGGGGGCGTGGTACCTCCCATACAATTTTATTAATTTGGCTGTTATATTTTGTGGCTATGTATGATACAATTGCTATGTATGATAAAATTGGATCTATTTATGCGAATATTGGTTGTTGTCTTTGTCGTCTATGTTTATCTTCACTACTGCGCTGTAAATGGCCAGAACGTCAGATGACGCTAGATGGTGCACATCAACACACACACACACGCTGTACATAATTGCCTTTGTGCTGTTTACATTAGTACAGCAATCTATATCTATATCTACAGCTGTATTCAGTAAGCTGTCTCATCTCAAGTCACTAAAATTTGAGACTTTTCGTTTGAGACATTTCTTGTGACTTGGTATCATTTTGGTATTCTGTAAGCCAAAGTCTCAACGAATTCACCAAAGATATGTGGTATTTTCACCACTGAGACAGTCAGCTGATTGCATATTCCATTGGAGATGATAAACGAGCGAAGCAAATATTTGCTTATCGATTTCATACGAATATGAATTTTTAAACGCTTGTAATAAGCAAAATTGTTTATTAAACGTTTACGGAATATGAATTGCAATAAGCATATATACAAGTAGGCTTGATGAGTTTGCGTAATAAGTATTTAACCTGAATCGATTATTTGAACACATGTCATGAAGACAGAAAATGAACAATCGATAAATGCCGACTTTCATCACTATACACATTGTTTTGAAATGGCCGACAAAGGTAAATAAAATATTTATAATTTCTTGGTTTGCATGCAAATAAATAACTTTAATTTCTTTACAGATATAAATAAACATGCTCGCACAACCAAGGAACAAATTGATTGTTACTTGGCGTTTGTGCGTAACAACCCCCAGTTGAAAACCAACAAAAATGACCCAACGCGCCCTAGAAGGATGCAGGAATTATGGATTGAGCTGTCGGAGCAGCTAAATGCGCTCAAGGGACCGACGCGTACTCCGGCGAAATGGAAGGAGGTAAGTTTTCAGTAAATGTATTGTCGAGTAGTTGTAGCAACTTATGTGTATACCTGTGATAGCATTATGGAATATGACTTGGTGAAATTGCCATCGGGTACTTTTGCTTTGAATGTCTTTGCCAACGTCTGTGGTGTGATTTTGTTTATTGTGTGCATGTGTAATGACTTGTCGAACATTATAGAATGCTCTTTCTATTTCTTGTTGTTAACTTTTGATTATAATGCTCCTATATTATCTTTATTTCAGTCTCTTAGTCATTGGAAGAATCAAATACGATCCAGGGCAAGAAAATCTAAAGCTAATCGCTTAGCTACGGGTGGAGGCCCATATACGGAAGAAGATGTGTCTGAGAGGGAGCAGAGGGCGCTGGACACGATCGGTTCAGTGGTAGTTCTTGGGGCACCAGACATACCAACAATTGGAGCAGAGGTATGCAATTTATACAGTATATACATATACATATATACATATAAAACTAACATGCCTCTTTGATTTCTTAGGCTGAGGTACTGATTACTTGCGACCCTGTTAGTCCGCCAGTACAAGAGAGGGAACCCTTCAGTCCCTTAATACAGGAAGTTGATGCTGACATATCGGAAGTTTTCACATTTGGTGAAACCCCGACAACTACACGTCACCGCATGTCTACCTCAAGCTCTGAAGACATGTTATCCAAAATGATGGCAACGATTAATGGAAGAAATGAAGAGGAGAGGCAATACAGAGAAGATTCTCTGAAATCTATGGCATATTTCTGCGCTGCTATGAATAATATGGCCAGTGCAGTATTGGCCCTTGCACAATCCCGCAATTAGAATACAACAGGGCCGTGCGCAGGAATTGGCCTTGGGGGGGGGATTTAATTTAGATTTGCATTCACATACATTTTTCACTAAGATAAACATATTTGCTGAAACAGATACCTAGACCCATACATCATAAATTTAAATGTTCTTTAACTTTTCTGAAACTGCATACTCTGATACCTAAAACTATACCCAAGAAAATTTTTTTGGTTGTACACATTTTTCTGTATTTGATAGAGAATTGGTGATGTGATGGCATATCCCAGCTAACTAAAAGTGCAAAAAAAGACTCCTTTCGGATCATAAAACGCTCATTTCTCAGAGCTTAACTCTCCAAAATGAGCTTCTTTCGGAGCACAAATGGAGCGAAAAATCGCTCTACGCGGGAACTCCAACAGAGTCATAAAAAAGAGTCCGAAATGAGTCCGATTTCGATGAATTTGAAGCGTTTTTTGACTATTTTTAAATGAACTGCGGAGCCTTTTATTGGTGCTTTTCTGAACCTTTTTCGGAGCCTTTTATTCCTCCATTCTGAGGGGTTTTGGAGGCTTTTCAGACGCCTTTCGGAGCCCTTTAATTGGTGCTTTTCTTTTATTCATCCATTCAGAGGGTTTTTGGACTCTTTTCGGAGCCTTTTATTGGTGTTTTTCTGAAGCTTATTTGGGGTCGTTTTTTATTTATTTTGGGTCATAATTTCTTTGCGCAATTTTTACCTTCTAACTATTCTGCCGTCACCAATTCTGACTTTCTAAATTATCCCTATGAGCTACATGGGAACAATTTAATTATTTGTCCAACTATATGCGCCAATGATGTTCTTATTTATCTGAAAACCTTGAAGGAATCTTTTAAATGCGGTCCTGATAGGATTCCTACATGCTTCTTGAAGAAGTGTGCTAACAATATTTACCAACCCCTTACCAATTTGTTCAATTTGTCACTAAAGTGTGGCGTTTTTCCAAAAGCATGAAAAGAGTCGTTTCTTCTTCCGCAAGACTTCTATAGAGAACTATCGTGGCATAGCAAAGCTTTCTGCCATCCCAAAAGTGTGTGAAGCTATTGTTACCAATCAGCTTACGAATCCTATCTCTACCTTGATTTCCGACTGTCAACACGGGTTCTGTAAGGGAAAGTCCACCGTTACAAACTTACTTGAATTTACTTTGATTTCAGTAAAGCTTTCGATAAAGTGTGTCACTCTTTACTTATACATAAACTGGATCAGTTGGGTTTCCAGCCGGGTCTCAATCGCTAGATCTCTTCTTGCTTTAGCGACAGAGCACAAAAAGTAGTGTTTAAAAATTGTCAAGGAAGTAATCTTGGCCCGATTCTGTTCTTGTTGTTTATAAATGATATTTCTACAGTAATATAATTTTCGAAATATAATTTTCGAAAGCTTTGTCATTCGAAGAAGCTTCAATCAGATCTAAATACACTAGTTACTTGGTACGATTTAAATTATATGCCGCTTAATCTAAAGAAATGTAAGTACATGGGTTTTTCGAGAGGAATATCACAGCCAGCTTCCTATACAATTAACAATTACAGTCTTGAGCAAATGTATGATTTTGTTGACCTTGGGGCTACTATGGATTACAAACTCAGTTTCAACTGCCACATTAACGTAACAGTCAATAAAGCAAGAGGCGTTCTAGCATTTGTTAAACGACGGTCTAAAGAATTTAGCGACCCTTATGTAACTAAATCTCTCTTTACTACATTAGTCAGACCGATACTTAAATACGGTTCTATAATTTGGAACCCGCGGTACCAGGTCCAGTTCAAAAACAATTTTTACTATTTGCCTTAAGAGATCTTCACTGGGATTCCTTGTATAATTTAGCATCGTATACGAGTCGCTTAAAACTAATTAATCTTCACAGCCTTTCTAGTCGGAGGGAACTGCTTGGAACTGTTTTCATGACTAAATTACTAAATGGTTCAATCGTAAGCCCGTTTCTTTTGAGCGAAGTGAACTTCAATGTACCTTCTCGTCCATCAAGACATTTTAACCACTTATCTTGAAACAGTGTCGAACTAATTTTGAATTAAATGAGCCTTTTCGTTGTTTGTGTCAAGATTATAACTACGTTTGATATTTCAGACTCACTATGCAGCATAAAAAAGTCAATTCTTTCTATCCTAAATACATATCAACAATTTGCTTTCATATCCTTTGATTCTTATCTTTATTCTTTACAATAACTATTCGCTGTCAACTAATTATTTATTAATTGTGTCATCTATTTTTTATCTACCTTACTTAGCTGATGAGGTTTTCTCTGTAGCTGAGCAGTTTTAGATCTCGACGATTAACAAACCAAAGCCAGACTATTGATAAACGTCCATGAAAAATGCGATCTTTACCTTCTGTTAGGTGAAATAAAAAAAAACCTCAGAAAATGTTTGAAAACATTCAAATATTTGAGCGGTGTCGCTCATCTGCTCTCCAACGTTCATTTTCTCACAATTCTCTTTACGCCTACAACAAAAAGGGTCAGAAAACACTCGAAATCGTTCATATAATTGAGCCTTGCAGTTCATTCGCTCTGTTAATTGAAACTGCTGACTGTTTTCATCAGTAAAATAAAAAAAAAAAATGCCCATACGCTACACAACTTTGTAATTTCGGAAAGCTCCAAGTGCAATTCAAAGTGCCGGACTTATCGTCGCTACCGACGAAGAAAGGCGCGTTCAACAAATTGTGAACGAAAAAAGGCGCATTAAAAATATTGCGGCAAATAAGGACGCATTAAAAAATATTTTGACGAAAAAAGTGCATTAAAAAATATTTTGACGAAGAAAGGCCCATTAAAAAATATTTCGAGGAAGAAAGGCGCAGTGTATACAATTACAGTAAACTTCACAAGGGATTTGGTGCTGGATTGAAAAAAATTGGGCCAGCCCAAGTACCCATTACACGTATGTATTTTTATTTAGTATTTCGTTTTTTGAATAACTTATATTGCAGCTAGTTATCGAAGCGCGTCTTTCTTTCCTAAAAAATATTTTAAAGCGCCTTTCTTTCTTAAAAATTATTTTAATGCGTCTTTCTTTCTCAAGATATTTATAATGCGTCTTTCATCAAACAAAAAAAAGTTTGCGCCTTTCTTCGTCGACAAACAGCTTTGCGCCCTTTTTCGTCGATAGGAACGTTATGTATTGGCCAACCTTATTTTTTGCAACTTTCACCAATTTCTTCTTCCGTAAAATTATTTTAACTAATTTTGTCAAAAATTATTAGTCAAGATTCAATATAAGATTTATAAACTGTATTTTGAAAACTTTTTCAAAATTATTGCAACTTAGATTTGGCCATGGGGGGGGTTTTAACCCCCAAAACCCCCCCCCGTGCGCACGGGCCTGGAATACAAGACTGAAACGTAAATACGTTCCTGCTCATATATCAGTGCCTTTTATTAGTTATATTTTTTCTTATTGACCTCAAATCTTGAAGCCATTTGTGTTATGTGTTATATAAATAATAAATATTTTTTTTTATTGAAATGAAATCTGAGTGTTTAAAGGCTTGAAGCCCTTTGTGTTATGTATTATATAAATAAGCTTTTTCTATTAAAATGAAATCTGAGTGTTTAAAGGCCTGAAGCCCTTTGTATTTTTGGTAATTGTATACGACCGCTTGTAACTACTAATACAGGTCCAAAAATATCGGGAGAGGTATCAGAAGACGCGTTTTGACCTCTGTAACAAGAATCCAGAATCGGAAAACAAACATTTTTAATAGTTCGCGAGATATTTGCAAGTAAATGTGAACATTTTCATGTGGTTGTTGTAAAACAGATTAGGCCGTCCCTAAAAAGTGAAAAAGTGTGGTCTGGGCGAAACAAAATATTTGAAGGGCGAGAGTGCAAAAGGGCCTAACCCACACTTTTTTCGAAATTGAGTTTTTAATTTTTTCAGTTTGCCAAAACACGTCATGTCACGTAGGCGTTGGCCAAAAAATTCTACAATTTTTTTTGAATTTTTTATGAATTTTCAAATTTGGCCGAGGTCCTAACCCGCGGGGTAGCGAGAGTGCAAAAGGGCCTAAGCCCTCATTGCGCCTTATGGGGAAACCGTGTTTTTGTTCATATCGCTCAAGTTTAAACAAAAACCATAAGTCTGCGACGACATCTATAGTGTTTAGCGTTAATGAGAAGCTTCAAGTAATTATCCTACAACAGTGTTTTTTGATTGTGTTTTCCTAGGTTATGTTGTGACAGTCCAAAGTGCGATCGGTATGTTAACGTTTATGTAAATCGTTTTGTATTGGCAATTTTTAATCAAAATTTCAAAAAACCGCAATCAAGGCGTTGTGGAGTAATCCCCACTAATCATTTTCCACTTTATTTCATTTCTCTAGATTGAAAACTAGCGGAGAAATGCCAAGACAACGAGACTCTCGTTGCGAATCGCGACGCCAGGGTCACGCGTATACGACAGCCAAGGGGAAAAACATCAGTGCGAAACAGTCTCCGACTGTTGATGTGAGTGTGCAATAATAATTAAATAAAAGCAGGAAATGAACAATAGCTGACGCCGGCAAAGAGAAAGGCACCTTCGGGTTAGGCCCTTTTGCACTCTCGGCACCCCTTGGGTTAGGCCCATGAGAAATTCGAAGTCTCGTAATTCCGAAACTACTGCACCGAATCGCATGAAATTTGAACCCCTAAGCAATGCTATCAAGATCTAAAAATGATTTCACTTTCAGATCAATACACTAAAAATTCGAAAAATGCGAATGTTTTTCTCGCGCCTTGAAAAATTTTGAAATTGTGGGTTAGGCCCTTTTGCACTCTCGCCCTTCATTTGCTTTCCAATTTTTGATTATTGACACAGAGGTGAAAACCCGTCTTCTGATACCTCTCCCGATATTTTTGGACCTGTATTAGTATGTAGTTACGAGTGGTCGTATACAATTACCGTATTTTTATAAAAGTAAATTATCATTAAATTAAAATGTTCCAAGCTATGAATAATAAAGCTGTTTTCAAATACGTGGTTATTTTTTATTTTATTTCAAATTATTAAAAGCAAATACACAATCATGCTATTGATATGTGCAACAGTGTAGTGGAGTAGTGGCTAAACTTTATGTCGCCAGAGCATTAAGGCAACATTGGCGTGCCCTTCCGCCTTCAGCGTAGTACTCTGCTGATTCAATTGTACTCGTTGCTGCATCATGAGGATCTAAGCTGTCTGCCAACATTTCCTCTGCCATAATAACACCCCGTTTTTGCAGAATATTATGAAGTATAGTACACGCATATATTTCATTTCATCTCATTTATTGAGTCTATTGGTAACAGAAACCTTACAGACTAATAACAAATAAGCTTATACAGACCAAAGTTTAACTAATAAATAGGCATCCACCTTAGTAGCTAATATAAGTAATACTATTACATAATAAATAATTATTTAGAACATTGCGAAAAACATTTTTACATTAGACAGTTCTACTGCGACCAATAGAGAAGACTTCAAAGCGACGAAGGTTCCTTAATGGGGTATTTAATGACAATCTCTCCAGAAGTGACGGGCAGGCAATTTTACCAGAGATAATGTCAAAGATGAAAGATAACGCCAACAAAATTCTACGATTATTCAACGATAGCAAATTTAGCAATTGACATCGTGCCTCATATGACGGAATCGGCTCCGTGAATCGTAACGAATATAGTGCAAAGCGCAAGAAGATCTTTTGTACCCTTTCCAACCGATTGGTGTGAACGGCATGGTAAGGCCTCCAGATAAAAGATGCGTATTCCAGCTTGGAGCGAACCAGAGTAGTGTATAGAAGTTTAAAAGTATAGGGATCATTGAAGTGTGAGGAGTGGCGCCTCACAAAAGCATGCATAGCCAATGCTTTGGGAACAACAAAATTTACATGTGTTGAAAACGTAAATTTCGAATCAAAAAATACACCAAGATCCTTAAACTCAGTAATCATGGGAAGATGAGTATGATCGATATGATAAGATGTATGCAGCGGGTTCTGTAACTTAGAATAAGTTACAGCATTGCACTTATTAATATTGAGGAAAAGGCGATTTTTGACGCACCACCTGAAAAGCTTATTGACTTCAATTTGCACAGCAGTGGTATCATCAAGACAAGTAATTTCAGAGTATATTTCCATATCATCTGCATAAAGCAGATATTTAGAAAACGAGAAACAAGAGCTAACATCATTAATAAATAAGATAAATAATAATGGTCCTAGAATACTGCCTTGAGGCACACCTGAGGTAGCCGAAAAATGCTTCGAAAGAACTCCATCAATGTTTACAACATTATTTCTGTTACATAAATAAGACTCAATCCAGCGGAGGAACGTAGAATGGAAACCATAGGAGGCTAGTTTCATTAATAAGATTTTATGTGAAATTTTGTCAAACGCCTTGGAGAAGTCGAGATAGATAGTGTCAACCTGGAATCCTCTCCGGAATGACAAATGACAATCCTCTGAAAAAATTGAGAGGTTGGTAATGGTGGATCTAGTCGGGACAAAGCCATGTTGCATAGGAGAGATCATATGTTTAACGCTAAAGTAGATCTTCGCTTTCACAATGCATTCGAAGAGCTTTGAGGTAGTTGAGAGTTTAGAAATGGGTCTATAATTTGTGCAGTTGCTTTTATTACCAGACTTAAATATCGGCGTGACCGTTGCCCTCTTCCAGTCATCGAAGAGAGAGATAGATTAAAAATCAGCTTAAGCGGACTAACTAAAGAATCACAATTTTTCAGCAAAATAGCTGATAGGCCATCACAGTCAGACATTGAGGAATTTTTAAGATTTCTAATACCCTCAATTATATCCTCATCAGACAGGGTAAGAGAACCGAAGTTATTAGTAGACGGGTGCAAATGCAAAGTTTTGAAATATTCTAAATCATCACTAACAATGTCAGTATCAGACGAGAAATTTGACGAAAAGAAGTCGGCAAACAAATCAGCAGCCCCAGCAATTGTCGAGGCAGTAGCATCGTTGTAAGAAACCGATTTTGGTATACTTGACCCGCCTTTCATTGAATTAACATAATTCCAAAAGTTTTTGGGGTTGACTTTAATATTCGTTTCAAAGTTGCGGGTGTAATCTGCATATAATGACTTGTTTAAAGTGTTAAAACTTCTCTTGTAAGAAACGTACAAGTCGTAGTACCGAGCGATATTTGTGGCCTTAAACTTTTTAAAGAATTTATTTCTCAAATTTTTTAGGTGTTTGAGTTCTCTGGTGTACTAAGGAAGTTTATAATTTACTTCCCTACAAACAGGCACAATGCTAAGACAAACATTATGTATCTCACGCTTAAAAGAATTAAAACAAACAGCGGTTTCATTTTCACCAAACACAGTATCCCAACTTATATATTTGATGAAAGCGGCATTTCTATGGGTGTACCTAAGAACGCGTTCTTTTGACAAGCACCGAAAACGAGACTTCAGAACTCCGTAGGATCGCTCTATTCTTGCTCGGATATGCACTCTGTTGTATAGTTGTTCGCTGTCTGACGAAGGGGTTCCTATTGGCGTACGTAACCACGGCTCCAAAGGATAACCTGAGTCCCCCAAGAGACATGTAAAGGACCCAGGCACATGCTCTCTCATCAATTTAATCTGTATTGGCGATGTGGTCCATATACCCGCGTAGTGGCATGAGCCAGGAAATCGTGCATTCACATGGCGGAAAATTAGCTCATCATCGCAAATCTATGAATGAGATTATTATTGGTAAATATTTGAACATGTTTTTTTATATACACACAGCTTCAACGTTAACACTGTAGTAACCCTTCCTATTCATATAATCATGAGGCACTACTCCAGGAGTTGAGGACGACGGCGCAATTATTGGCACATGGGTGCAGTCAATAGCACCTATTACACCCTTTATTCCAAATTTGTTATGAAAACTGAAAATATTGGAATTAAATTAATTCTGTATACATTACACATTAATTACCCTCTTTTAATGCTGTTATAGTGACCAGCCGTATTAAGCCGATAAGCCTACATATTTCCTTTATGTTTCGGGAAACGGAAGACTGGCTCATAGCTGCAAAATGACTATTTCAAATGCAGCTTTGGTAAGACCCATTCGACAGGAAGTATAGTACAGAAATAAACTACAAATGTATGCAGTTTTAAGTGACGTATGTACATAGCACTTGTAACACCATTATCCTTACTCGAATCTCAAACGGAATCCTCGAATTCCGCACATACTTGTCGTGCGGCTTAAGTTCCTGTATAAGGTTCCAGCACAACGTTTTTGGAAACCTTAAAAACTTCCGGAAAGTTTCTTCCTCAAACAAAAACGGATTCTCCGTGTCCCTCAAACTAGCAAGATTTCGCCTGTGGATATTTCTGCATAATAAACAAATAAACACACAATTTTTTATAAACAATAGCATTTATTAATAACTTTGTAAACAATAGTAATTGTTAAGAAAAATGGCAGGATTTCGCCTGCGAACATTTCTACACCTAAAACAAGTTGTTAGTTTCGCCAAAGCTTTTGTAAAACAATATTATTAAAAAAATGTTTGTTTACAAAGGTTTTTGACGTTATAACAATATTACCTTGCTTCATTTTCACGTTTTTTCAAAATTAAATAAAAAGCCAATGCTTCTTCCTCCATATTTTTATTTTAGTGATCTGCCTTGTACCAGCTCACAAATTAGTGACCCTTTTTTTTGAGACTAGAGATGTGAGACAGCTTACTGAATACCAGATTGTCTCAAAATTGAAATTGACCACAAAACGTCTCTATTAGTGACTAGAGACAGCTTACAGAATTCACCTGCTATTCTATATATGCATATAAAAATGAAATGGTGTTCAGTTGTAACGCTAAAACTCGAAAACGGCTGAACCAAATTATATACTCACCACCAGATGGCGGTGTTAGTCATGAATTGGTACGAAGTTAATTGAACAAAAAATTCTTTATTTCAAAGCTTTTCACGGTAAAAAATGCGAATTTTTTGGAATTTTCCATTGCCAATTGAAGTTTTGCTTTGATGTTACTCTTCGTGTTGCAATCGAACATGCAAAATTTAATGCGCGTTGGTCCATTGATATACATAACTACATATCTTACTAATATACAAAAACGTAAGTGTGTGAGTGACTGAATTTTTGTGACTCACGTCTAAACTAATGCCTCGAACTTTACGAAATTATGCACACTAATTCTTTGTAGTACAGAATAGAATAGATTTTCTAAAGTCTCAATTTCATCATATATTAGCTAAAGAAGTTTAGCTACCATATAAGTTGTAGTCAGTTGAGATCACTGGTGTTCTAACTGAAATGTTCCTGTAGGGAACTTACTGCCTTACAGATGTTTTCCGTTTTATATTTAAATACAAATGGGGAATTCCTTTTCGCTACTTTGGCGAATGTTGAATAAGTGAATACAACAACCAAAAGTTTTGATTGTGAATATAGGTTGTTATTCCGTCATTTTTCATAATCTACATCATGGTGAAGAAGTTGCAATCTATATATATAAAAATGAATTGGCGGTCGTATATTCCGTAAGATCTCCGTATCGGCTCAACCGATTTTAAATATTTTTTCTTTAATGTTTCCAATCTGTTTCAGGTCTCATTTACCACATCAATTTTTTTTTCTAATCTCAATTTAAATTTTTTTTTGCTAATAATCTATAACGGCTTAACCGATTTTCAAAATTTTATCATTTCTTTATTCTATCGGACATAGTGTTTATTTATATAGAACAAAACATTTTCTAAATCCTGAATTTAATCATATATTAGCTAAGGAGGTTTAGCTACGATATAAATTGTAGTCAGTTGAGATCACTGGTGTTCTAACTGAAATGTTCCTGTAGGGAACTTAATGCCGTACAGATTTTTTCCGTTTTATATTTACATACAAAATTTACTTGACCAAATGGTGATTTCCTTTTCGCTACTTTAGCGAATGTTGAAAAAGTGAATACAACAACCAAAAGTTTTGGTTGTGAATATAGGTTGTTATTCCGTCCTTTTTCATAATCTATATATGTATATAAAAATGAAATGGTGTTCAGTTGTCACGCTAAAACTCGAAAACGGCTGAACCAAATTATATACTTCCTTTGGAGGGTTTCTTTGTTATTACCACGCGCAGGTCATGTATTAAAATCAAAACAAAATATTAGGGGGGCGTGGTACCTCCCATACAATTTTATTAATTTGGCTGTTATATTTTGTGGCTATGTATGATACAATTGCTATGTATGATACAATTGCTATGTATGATAAAATTGGATCTATTTATGCGAATATTGGTTGTTGTCTTTGTCGTCTATGTTTATCTTCACTACTGCGCTGTAGATGGCCAGAACGTCAGATCACGCTAGATGGTGCACATCAACACACACACACACGCTGTACATAATTGCCTTTGTGTTGTTTACATTAGTACAGCAATCTATATCTATATCTATTCTATATATGAATATAAAAATGAAATGGTGTTCAGTTGTAACGATAAAACTCGAAAACTGCTGAACCAAATTATATACTCACCACCAGATGGCGGTGTTAGTCATGAATTGGTACGAAGTTAATTTAACAAAAAATTCTTTATTTCAAAGCTTTTCACGGTAAAAAATGCGAATTTTTTGGAATTTTCCATTGCCAATTGAAGTTTTGCAATCGAACATGCAAAATTTAATGCGCGTTGGTCCATTGATATACATACATATCTTACTAATATACAAAAACGTAAGTGTGTGAGTGACTGAATTTTTGTGACTCTTTCACGTCTAAACTAATGCCTCGAACTTTACGAAATTATGCACACTAATTCTTTGGAGTACAGAATAGAATAGATTTTCTAAAGTCTCAATTTCATCATATATTAGCTAAAGAAGTTTAGCTACCATATAAGTTGTAGTCAGTTGAGATCACTGGTGTTATAACTGAAATGTTCCTGTAGGGAACTTACTGCCTTACAGATTTTTTCCGTTTTATATTTAAATACAAATGGGGAATTCCTTTTCGCTACTTTGGCAAAAGTTTTCATTGTGAATATAGGTTGTTATTCCGTCCTTTTTCATCATCTACATCATGGTGAAGAAGTTGCAATCTATATATATGTATAAAAATGAATTAGCGTTCGTATATTCCGTAAGATCTCCGTATCGGCTCAACCGATTTTAAATATTTTTTCTTTAATGTTTCCAGTCTGTTTCAGGTCTCATTTACCACATCAATTTTTTTTTCTAATCTCAATTTAAATTTTTTTTAGCTAATAATCTATAACGGCTTAACCGATTTTCAAAATTTTATCATTTCTTTATTCTATCGGACATAGTGTTTATTTATATAGAACAAAACATTTTCTAAATCCTGAATTTAATCATATATTAGCTAAGGAGGTTTAGCTACCATATAAATTGTAGTCAGTTGAGATCACTGGTGTTCTAACTGAAATGTTCCTGTAGGGAACTTAATGCCGTACAGATTTTTTCCGTTTTATATTTACATACAAAATTTACTTGACCAAATGGTGATTTCCTTTTCGCTACTTTAGCGAATGTTGAAAAAGTGAATACAACAACCAAAAGTTTTGGTTGTGAATATAGGTTGTTATTCCGTCCTTTTTCATAATCTATATATATAAAAATGAATTGGCGTTCGTATGTCCCGTAAGATCTCCGTATCGGCTCAACCGATTTTAAAATTTTTTTCTTTAATGTTTCTGTTATGATGCTTTAAATCAAATCATGGCCGGTATTCTTAACTGACAACCTGGGTAAGTTAAATAGTTTTGTTCAGATACTGCAAAAGTGTGGCTGAAATGCAAAAGAGCTTTTGGTTGGTAAGTCCAATGAACTACTAACAATTTAGCAGCGTCTTCTAAGTTAACTTATTCAACGCAAACCATGTAGTGCAGGATAATTTTAAGACAAAGGTAACCCAACAAACAATTTTGTTTGATATCAACTTGAGATGCATTTTAGGTCAAAAGCCTTTCTCAAATCTCCAAGGTTAATTCTCAACAGCACCTCAATAGTTTAGTTATAGCATTCTCAACTTCAAAGCACTTTTTTAATATAGGAATTTCAGTGATTCTCAAGTTGAGAATGCATTAAATCTGCACTTCATCTTAAGGGCAATTCCCTATTTGGCAATTTCTCAACTTCATCTCAAATAATGCGCAAGTTGAGAAATAACGTTGGAGAACAAAGCTTAACCTCAAGTTGTGAGGAAAGCTGAATCTCCACTTGAGAATCAAGGTTTTATCAGAAGTTGGAGAAAAAAATTGTCTGTGTTTGTTGGGAACTTAGACATATATCTTTTTTTTAAGCTATACTTTTTTTTAGATACAATTGCTTGGTAACTCAAAAAAATTCACTTCAAGGGTTAATTTAACAGCTACAACAGTTAAATTCCGGTTATCGTTAACCGGCTTCTGTGAAAACAGCTCTATGGAGTTAATGAGCTAACCAGCCCCATGAGAAAACACCTGTTTGGTAGTTGCGGGGAGAGTGGTGTTAGTGGAGAGATCTTTAGTACGTACATAGGTGCAACTGAGGTTGCAAGTCATGCATACAGCTATGCCGAGAGTTTCATGAGAGTTTCCCGAAACAAAAAATAAATAAAGTATATCCACCAAAGCTGATAAAAAATCAGAAGGTATACCCGAGAAGCTCACTTTTTTGGTTATCATATTATTTCATTGGAACTACGAACTTGAACCTGGAGAGCATAGAGGTGGATATCGCTAATTTACCAGAAATGAAACTACTATTATTAAATGTGAAACTTCTATTTTTAAGGTGTGAATTTGGGTGTAAAAAAGAATATAAGAAAAGTTAGTTAAAATGTTTGTTATTTTCAAAAGGTCTCAAGGTTTAAGGTACTGGACATGGTGTACTAAGAAGGTGACCGCAAGAAATCAGCTGATTTTTACTAATTTTATTTGAAGCTGAATTTCGATTGTCAACCTAGAGAGAAAATCTTCGTGTTTCATAATAAGTGTGGCAACATTGGCAAACATTGTTGTTGTGCGCCGTTGTAAGTTTGACAATCGAAATTCTAAATTACACTAACAAAATACATGGCAATTCAAGTTGCTCTCACCTTATCAGTACACCATGGTACTGGAAAATTATAACTTCTCAGTTCCCTGCTAGAAAAGTATGAACAATCTTTAAAGAACTATACATAAGGGAGTACCTTGGCAGAACAACGTCTGTCGGGTCAGCTAGTAGTAAATAAAAGGAAGATATTAAAAAAGGGCAGAGTGCTGAACTCTAAGGTTCGAGGAACTGGTTAAAATATTAGAACAGTCAATATAAAAATATAATTGCGGTCGCTTCTTAAAAGCTCGGCGATACCTTTTTTTATTTACCTTTTTTATTTTCGTATCAATACATTTATTTTTATTCATTCAGTTCAGCCTACTACAGTTTATGAAAAAAAAGAGTACTATTTTTTGTAAAATTCGACACCGTTTTTTTCTTTGTAATGCACATTTAATTTGCCTTATCTCAACATTTTCATAGCCTGCTAAGAATGAAACTATAACACATTTTTTCGCTCCCCGTGCATTTTCTGATAGCTTGACAATAGAAAATAAGATCTGCATAAAAATCTGACCACCTGTAGTGGGAGAAAGCCACGCGGATTTAACATAAATTTCAAAAATTGACCTAAAAATTATGCATGGCTTTAGAGACCAATATCTCTTTAAACAATGATTTTCGGAGAAATAACGTATTAATAATTTTTATACAAAATGAAACTGGGAAGATATTTTCCATATGATATTTATACCTACCGCTATCCTTTCAGGACATATTGAGTCCTTAAAGTGAAATTTAAATTTTTTTGGGCACGTTGGGCACGCGACTAGCAGAGCACGAAGCTGACATAAACAAACAAAAGCACAACACAGCCTTATCACAACACGCAGTAGACAACAAACATACAGTAGACTTCGCAACAACAAAAATAATAGACAAAGAGAGGACAGAAAGAACAAGATACACACTGGAGAGTCTTAGAATAATGCAAAATAGGGAAAAAACAATCAACAAAAAAGAAGATACACAAGACATATCCGCGACTTACCTTTTATGCTTATGATAGTTAGTTTTAGTTAGTTTTTGCAATGGTAACAATATTCCGTTTAGGTTAAATAAAATCTATTTAGTCATAACGTAAGTTTTTGTAAACATTTTTTTGTAAAACAACAACCCATGTAAAATTTAAAATTTAAAATCAAAAATTGTGCAATATTTATGTAACATGTGTTTAAGTTGTGTCTTTTCTAATGCTGTTTTTGTTTTTTTGGTATTTGTTATAAGTATAGTACGCCCCTGAAGAAGATAAGGCACTCAACTAAAATAGATCGGAAAAGCTGAAAAATAAACTTTAAATTTTTTTGTTTGTTAAAAAGGCAAAAATAAATATTTAAAAAATAGAGAATTGCATAAACTATACATCATTTAATAGGTTATTTAAAGTAGTTTTACACATAATATTTTTTTTTTTTTAATTCACATGCACTATTATAGTCAAGAAAATGATTTAAAATAAGCAAGCCGCTTTTTTTCAATCTTTTTTTTTACCAAACTGAAAATATCGTAGTAGGCTTTGCAATTAAAAAAAAAATATTTCAGCTCATTCAAAAGTGTGTTGAACCTTCTTTAAAGTGAACTTGTAGAGGTAGTGCTCATAAGTGTGCTATATTCAGTTCAAAAAAGTTTTGTTCAAATTTGTTTAAAACTATTATTGTAATGGCCTTAAGATCAAGATGCATTCCCTTAATTGGTAATTATTTAATAATATCTTACGAGCTAAGTGCTATGTAAGGCTTTTCTACTGTATAATGTAAGAGTATCTTTTTTAGACACAGGCTGAAAAAAAGGTCTTTGAATGGAAATATGCTTCCAAGCAGAAGAGATGTGTTAAGCTATTTATTTTATTTGATTCGTGATGAACATAAAACGGCAAAGGAAAGCATTGCTATTTTGTCTGATAGATTGATTGAGGTCTATACGAAATTCGGAATTCCGGCCAAAAGAAAAGATGGAATAGAGAAAATGATTAAAAGGCGTTTAAATCAATACAACAAAATTATTAAATTGAAATGCGGTAATGCAAAAAAACATTTTACTGACTCTCTGGACGTGTTATTTGACATATCTCATGCAAATGCCATTAAAACATTGCAAAAGAATAAAAATACGAAATCCATAAACTTTTTAAACGAACATCGCGTATCAATAGAAGCTGTGCGCTCAAAATTGGCTTTAGAAATTGAAGTACAGTCATCAGACCCACAAGCAGAACCAGAAGCATGTAATTTTAATGCCGTGGTACAGTCTAATGAAGCTCATGTGTCGCATTATGATTAAGATGACCAAATCGATGAACCACAGACAGAAGAAGAGGATTCCATTGACATATCAATGCCTGAAGATGACTTTTCCTTGCCGAAGCAAAAAAGACAAGAAGCAACGCCCAAAATTGATTTAGTTGACGCTAGACTAACCCAAGTTTTAGATAGGTACAGCATAAGTAATAGAGGAGCTCTAGCAGTAAAATCATTAAATATTTCATAGGGAAAACATTAAGCAAACGCGGTTTTTACAGTGCATTGGGATGGTAAGATACTAGAGGACTGTACAAACGTAAAGAGTGTAGTATGTAACCGCTTAGCCATTATTGTATCTTCGGGTGGCGATTCCAAAGTTTAGGGTGTGCCATAAGTTAGCAGACAAAGCGGTGCTATTGAAGGGAATGCTGTTTATTCAGCTTTGGCAGACTGGAACGTACAAAATAATGTTATGTCATGTATTCAAAACAAATATCACCTTACACTTACACTTAATGGACAAATGCAAAACCACTTTGTAGAAATATGTTCCACTAACTAGATAACCGTTCTTGTGAAGTTAAACAGTTTTTTGTGTCTCCTGTAAACGTACAGTGACAGTTTCTACGCGATTTTGCATTTGTCCCTTACGTCGTTTTGCCTAATCACTGACAGTATAGTGATTACACTGTAGCGCGAACAGCATTATTATTAAATTTACTATGCCAAGGAAAGCATTAATTCGTTCACAATTTAATTTATATGATATGACTTACCTCATTTCAGTGGCTATATGTTTCTGAATACAAACTAAGAGATTTGTAATATCTATTTTACGCTTTTTTAAATTATTTATTCACAAAATTTCTTTATAAACAATGTTTTTTGTAGTATCATCCATTGATAAAATTGATGTTATTCGGGTTAGTTACTCGAGAGCAAGCAACGTACAATTGGCCATGAGAGAAACAACTGCTCCTTAGGTCGACACCAACAGCATTAAGTGTCTGCCCCTGCGACTTATTAATGGTCATTGCAAAGAAAACGCTAACAGGAAACTGTATTCTTTTAAATTGGAAAGGGAAGTTGCTTGGTATAAGTGGTATACGTGGTATGAAAACAATCTCCCCTACACCACAGCCTGTTAAAATTTCTGCTTCAATAACGTGCGCTTGCATCTTGTGCACTTTAAGTCTCGTTCCGTTGCATAATTTTGGTGGCGTTAAATTTCTCAGGAGCATTATTGGAAGACCGATTTTCAAAATGATTGTACGTGCAGGTAAGCCGTTTGCAGTTAGTGAATTCAAAAATGCAACTGGATAGTTAGTTGCATCATCTTGATCGATTACAGTATTAATCGAGGTATATACTCTCTCATTTCCTTCGATTTGCGACAGAATATTACTACTAATGGCCGCCGCCTACTAATTTTTGGGCGTTAAAATTGCTCGCTCGCAAAGCCAGTTATTCGGACGCTGTAATATTTGTGTAATATTATTGTACACAGAGTGAATGAGTTCAGCCTCTGTGTGGACAATTTTTCCGAGTGTCTTAGGTTCTAATTTGGTTGCTTTCTTGGGTCAAGTACAATAGACTTCTCAGCTTTCTTCATTTTTTGGCAGAATCGGTTGTTTTTTATAAACCCTCTACAAAGAAGCTCCAATAAAGTACTTTTTTGGAAAATAGAAATCGGTTTAGACGTTTAGCCAGCAATCGCGGTAATACGAAAGACATTTCATTTTTATATACATATGTACACATATAGATAAGGCAAAATGATGAGAATTTGCATGTAATTAGAGTATTTTTTTAAACAATTTTGATTAATATGCTGACTTATTCGCCACCTAGTGGGACATTTTTTTTAATAGAGCTCTTCCTTCCAAAAGAAGCATACGTGGTAAAAAGTACCAAAAACAGACCATAAATAGGGATTTTCTTATTAAAAAATTATATGTATTATTGGTGAGACGTATCCAAGGAACAAACTGTCAAAATTTGAAAACAATCCGTTTAGCCAATTGATTACATAAAAACCCCCTACATTTTTATATATATAGATTATAGGGAAAATGGAAAACCCAGCCTCATAGTTTTGTTGTTATATCTGAATGCAATAATCACGATTCTGTGGCTGTTAGCATTTTTAATGAAAAAATGATTCAGTATTTGGCAAATATACATGGCAAAGAGCATATTAAAAAGCTAATTTTTTTCTCGGATGGGTCAGCAGCTCAATACAAGAACAAATCAAATTTTATAAACATCACATGGCAAAGGGCCTGCGACGGAATAGGAGGGACGGTTAAAAGAAATGCCTACCGAGCAAGCTTGCAACGACCGGTGCATTCACAAATAACCACGGCAATCGATTTATTCGAATTGGCCCAGCATTTTTTTTTTTTTAATATTAACTTTGACTTTTGCACGCTATCTGAATATGAAATTGAGGGTGATCGGTTGAAACCTAGATTTGCGAATGCTCTTTCCATTCCAAAAACACGTAAATATCACTCGTTCGAACCAACTCATTTCTAGCTCGGAAAACAGTGTCTCATCTCAGGATCGAGAAATAGTTACACTTCTGTTTGAAAAAAAAAACCTAACATAACCTCAAATACCCAAAAACACATTCCTACTCAGTCAACTCATCATTGACTGTTTTAAGTATTTCACTGCATACTCTAAAACTTGTTAAATATATGAATTTAAAAAAGTTTTTTTTTTTTTTAATTTAGAGGAGGTGTTCAAATTAAAATTTCTGTTATTCATAGGGCCGGGCCTTTTTTTTTCTCAACGTAATATTTTAGTGAACATATTTTTACATATATTGCTTTTTTTTGTGCAAAAATATGCATTGCCTCTTTTTTTTTGCACTGTTTTCGCAAAAAGTTAAAAAATATATACATTCCAAATAAATTATTTTCAAAATAAAAAATTTAGTCTTATAGAGTTTTTAAAGACGAGGAAATTGGTATTTAAATTATCAAAATCGGTTAAGTATATTCCGAGTTATTCAATTTTTAAACAAAAAGGACAAAGAATTTCAAATGGCGATAAAACAGGATAAACATTTAAAAAAAAAAAAGTAAGGATAGGCATGTGTTTGTATTGCCAGTAGCTACTCGATAATACCACTACTGATTAAAATTTAATTTTTACAATTTTAAGTTTTTCGTTTGAGCAATGCTGACCCAATTACGAATAAGATAGATAATACCAGGCATGACTATATCGAAATGCTGAAATTATGTGTCATATATTGTTTAAAAATATTTTTATTTAGAAAACAATTTCCCACGCCTTGTAAGTAAAAGTATTACTGTCTATGTATTAAATTAAATCCATGAATGCATTTTTAAACATACATTTCAGCAAAACTTTTGCAAAATATTCGCCGATACAACATATTCGTGGTCCGTATATATATGAGACATTGGTTTCTATGCCAGGTGGCTCCAAAGGCACCTGCAAATGATTTACGATTACTAAAGGAATTGGAGGATTATAAAAACGTTGATGCCGAAATAGCCGACGCAGTTCAAAACAAACTGCCTCATCATTTGTGGTATTTAAACGATGTTAATGTTGCTTTGGTTTTTTTTTGATAACGCGGTAAGTATTGATATGAAAAGAAAAATGGTTTTGAATTTGAAAAAAAATGGATATCCCGATAGTCCAAAGCGTGTAAATCTTAATGTTGAAGCAATAATGGCCTTCGAAGTTTGCGATAGTAATTCTTACTTTTTCTTCGACACCGTATTAAATAAAGAAATAACGAAAATAGATATTGATTTTTTAAAAACTGATCCATATAGCTGGGAGAATAATGAAAACTATATTTTAGCTAAAGATATTGTTTGAAAACTTTTAGTAGTACTTAGTAAATGATATCGCAGAGCGTGGAGTGGCACTCATTTCTCGTTTTAATGCAGTACTGACCCACCAAGAGGAACAAAAACAGTTCATATTGCATTCAACGGAGCATCACTACAAAAATTTGCCCTCTAATAATTTGTCGAAAACAAAGTTAGTAGACTGTTTGAAACAAAATAATAGTAAATAAAAGGAAGATATTAAAAAAGAGGCAGAGAGCTTAACTCTAAATTTCGAGGAACTGGTTAAAATATTATAACAGTCAATATAAAAATATAATTGCGGTCGCTTCTTACAAGAGCGGCGATGCCTTTTTTTATTTACCTTTTTTATTTTCGTATCAATACATATATTTCTATTCATTTAGTTAAGCCTACTACAGTTTATGAAAAAAAAGAGTACTATTTTTTGTAAAATTCGACACCGTTTTTTTTCTTTGTAATGCACATTTAATTTTCCTTATCTCAACATTTTCATAGCCTGCTAAGAATGAAACTATAACACATTTTTTCCCTCCCCGTGCATTTTCTGATAGCTTGACAATAGAAAATAAGATCTGCATAAAAATCTGACCACCTGTAGTGGGAAATAACCACGCGGATTTAACATAAAGTTCAAAAATTGACCTAAAAATTATGCATGGCTTTAGAGACCAATATCTCTTTAAACAATGATTTTCGGAGAAATAACGTATTAATAATTTTTATACAAAATGAAACTGGGAACATATTCTCCATATGATATTTATACCTAACGTTATCCTTTCAGGACATATTGAGTCCTTAAAGTGAAATTTAAATTTTTTTGTTTGTTAAAAAGGCAAAAATAAATATTTAAAAAATAGAGAATTGCATAAACTATAAATCATTTAATAGGTTATTTAAAGTAGTTTTACACATAATAAATTTTTTTTTAATTTACATGCACTATTATAGTCAAGAAATTGATTTAAAATAAGCAAGCCGCTTTTTTTTCAAACTTTTTTTTTACCAAACTGAAAATATCGTAGTAGGCTTTGCAATTAAAAAAAAAAATATTTCAGCTCATTCAAAAGTGTGTTGAACCTTCTTTAAATTGAACTTGTAGCGGTAGTGCTCATAAGTGTGTTATATTCATTTCAAAAAAGTTTTGTTCAAATTTGTTTAAAACTATTATTGTAATGGCCTTAAGATCAAGATACAATCCCTTAATTGGTAATTATTTAATAATATCTTACGAGCTAAGAGCTATGTAAGGCTTTTCTACTGTATAATGTAAGAGTATCTTTTTTAAACACGAAATTCGGAATTCCGGCCAAAAGAAAAGATGGAATAGAGAAAATGATTGAAAGGCGTTTAAATCAATACAACAAAATTATTAAATTAAAATGCGGTAAGGCAAAAAAACATTTTACTGACTCTCTGGACGTGTTATTTGACATATCTCATGCAAATGCCATTAAAACATTGCAAAAGAATAAAATTACGAAATCCATAAACTTTTTAAACGAACATCGTGTATCAATAGAAGCTGTGCGCTCAAAATTGGCTTTAGAAATTGAAGTACAGTCATCAGACCCACAAGCAGAACCAGAAGCATGTAATTTTAATGCCGTGGTACAGTCTAATGAAGCTCATGTGTCGCACTATGATTTAGATGACCAAATCGATGAACCACAGACAGAAGAAGAGGATTCCATTGACATATCAATGCCTGAAGATAACTTTTCCTTGCCGAAGCAAAAAAGACAAGAAGCAACGCCCAAAATTGATTTAGTTGACGCTAGACTAACCCAAGTTTTAGATAGGTACAGCATAAGTAATAGAGGAGCTCTAGCAGTAATTTGTCAAACAGCTCATAATCTGGGGCATGATGTAAAATCATTAAATATTTCAGTTGACCATATTAGAAAGCTACGGATGAAACATAGGAAAAACATTAAGCAAACGCGGTTTTTACAGTGCATTGGGATGGTAAGATACTAGAGGACTGTACAAACGTAAAGAGCGTAGTATGTAACCGCTTAGCCATTATTGTATCTTCGGGTGGCGATTCCAAAGTTTTGGGTGTGCCAAAAGTTAGCAGACAAAGCGGTGTTATTGAAGGGAATGCTGTTTATTCAGCTTTGGCAGACTGAAACGTACAAAATAATGTTATGTCATGTATTCAAAACAAATATCACCTTACACTTACACTTAATGGACAAATGCAAAACCACTTTGTAGAAATATGTTCCACTAACTAGATAACCGTTCTTGTGAAGTTAAACAGTTTTTTGTGTCTCCTGTAAAATTACAGTGACAGTTTCTACGCGGTTTTGCATTTGTCCCTTACGTCGTTTTGCCTAACCACTGACAATATAGTGATTACACTGTAGCGCGAACAGCATTATTATTAAATTTACTATGCCAAGGAAAGCATTAATTCGTATCACAATTTAATTTACAGGGGTGATATAACAAAGTGCATTCAATCCCCAATCGCATTTATAAACGACATAAAAAAGGAGCTCCCAATACTTCTAGAGCACGACTATATCGCTAAGTCACAGGCCGCGTTCTTTCAAGAAACAAAGGAATCGCTAGAAGAAGGAGAGTTCGTTGTTTGCCTTGACTTTGCTGAAAATTATAGCTTTGTTATTCAAGACGCCGTTCAGGCAAACCATTGGTCAAATAAACAGGCAACACTGCATCCATATGTGATATATTATAGGGAAAATGGAAAACCCAGCATCATAGTTTTTTTGTTATATCTGAATGCAATAAGCTCGATTCTGTGGCTGTTAGCATTTTTAATAAAAAAATGATTCAGTATTTGTCAAATATACATGGCAAAGAGTATATAAAAAAGCTAATTTTTTTCTCGGATGGGTCAGCAGCTCAATACAAGAACAAATCAAATTTTATAAACATCACATGGCAAAGGGCCTGCGACGGAATAGGAGGGACGGTTAAAAGAAATGCCTACCGAGCAAGCTTGCAACGACCGGTGCATTCACAAATAACCACGGCAATCGATTTATTCGAATGGGCCCAGCATTTTTTTTTAATATTAACTTCGACTTTTGCACGCTATCTGAATATGAAATTGAGGCTGATCGGTTGAAACCTGCGAATGCTCTTTCCATTCCAAAAACACGTAAATATCACTCGTTCGAACCAACAAATGAGGTTAAATACATCGCATGCAAACTCATTTCTAGCTCGGAAAACAGTGTCTCATCTCAGGATCGAGAAATAATTACACTTCTGTTTGAAAAAAAAAAAACCTTACATAACCTCAAATACCCAAAAACACATTCCTACTCAGTCAACTCAGCATTGACTGTTTTAAGTATTTCACTGCATACTCTAAAACTTGTTAAGTAAATTAATTTAAAAAAGTTTTTTTTTTTTTAATTTAGAGTAGGTGTTCAAATTAAAATGTCTGTTATTCATAGGGCCGGGCCATTTGTTTTCTCAACGTAATATTTGAGGGAACATATTTTTACATATGTTGCTTTTTTTTGTACAAAAATATGCATTGCCTAATTTTTTTGCACTGTTTTCGCAAAAGGTTAAAAAATATGTTTAAGCGACTTAAACAATTTCTTTCGTTTATTTCATTTGCAACCCCTTTTATAATTCTCACCCAGCTTATGAAATATTCTGAAGATATTGTTTTTGGCTGCCTAACCCAAGGGGGGTTTTTCCAAACGAAAATGAGGAAGCCAATCTCGTGCAATGCCTCAGAGCCAACAGTGCTCGCCCCCAATGAATACATACAAGGTGTAACAGGTGATCTGCATCCTCCCAGTTCTATATAGAACACATAAATTAAATAAATAATAAAATAATAATAAAGAAATATGAAAAGGGCTCCCTAGTTAATATGTGCTCTGCACGCCCCCTTTTCCACCCCAAATAAATAATATAATATAAAAATTAAATAAATTCAAAAAAAAAAACACTTCTTGCTCCCTCAAAGCTTAGACAAAATATATACATTCCAAACTAAATTTTTTCAAAATAAAAAAATTAGTCTTAAAGAGTTTTTAAAGACGAGGAAATTGGTATTTAAATTATCAAAATCGGTTAAGTATGTTCCGAGTTATTCAATTTTTAAACAAAAAGGACAAACAATTTCAAATGGCGATAAAACAGGATAAACATTTAAAAAAAAAAAAAAGTAAGGATAGGCATGTGTTTGTATTGCCAGTAGCTACTCGACACGGCGTTCTGGAATGAAAAAAAAGATGACCTAGAACGACGCAAAAAACTAATGATGCAATCTTTTTTCTGACGTCTCTGATGTACCGAAAATGATAGTCAGAGAGTCTGAGTTGCTCGGCTTTTCATTTTATCCTTAAATATCCTTTTTTTAGGATAATATAAATAGCGTAGTAAACTATAATTACACTGTTTATTTGGAATTTACTGAAACCAAAGATAATTGATGTCATTAGATGCCAATAGTACACGACTTTTAGTTTTTTTCGATTTAAGCTCAAATGAACAAAAAAATCCTTCATAGAGTCCTTGAATATCCTCATTTCTGAGGTCCATTAAATGCTATTTCTACGCTAGATGGCTCTACCGAAGTTCCAAAAAGAATTTTTGCACTCGAAAATGAGATTACTTACCCAAACTGTTGGCAAAATAGCATGGGAAGCGTCTATACTTTTTCAGAAGTAAATTGAAAAAATTACAACTAGACTAAATAATTTTATATTTAGCAATAAAAATAGCTGAATTAATTTGAAAATTATGTGCTAAGTTTTTTTGAAAAATTTATATGGGAAACCATGGAAACAAAATACAGTATACAACGATACGACGAATACGAGGCTCTTGTGAATTGCCCTAATGTTTTAATAGACTACAAATATAAAGACGTACAAAAACTAAATCTTATATATGAACTAATGAAAATTCTGCAACTGATTCTCTTAATTTCTTTGAATATGACGGATGAGAGAGCATTGTTATTTTCCTCTTCTCCCAATACTTAAGAAATTTACGGAGTGCAGAGACTCCGGCTTGTTCAGACCACAAACCTAAACCATGTGATATTTGCAGTAATTGCAAACACTGTTTGGTGTGTTTTAATAAAACATGTAATTTCAAGGTGTGTGAAGTCTCTGTAGCTATCAAAGTATATTAAACAAAGTAGTAGCGAACTTGACAGTTCTCTCTTTTCTGTAGGAGTTTTAACGTCAAATGAAAAAAAAAATTTACCCGTTCGATTTTAAAATTTCTCATTTTTATCAGTTTGTTATTTTTATTGAAAAAAAAAACAAATCATGGTATCTGTTTACGACTGAAACCGAGTGCTGAAACACGTCCATAAATTGCCGGGAGAGGTATCAAGAGACGCGCCCAGTACCCATAAATAATAATCCGATTCCGAGATCAATTTTTTTGAGTAGTTTGCAAGATATTTGCAAAAGAATGAAACAATTTGTGTACCAAGAAGACGGGATCGCGTTATTTTTTTTAAATCGTGGACAATAGTCGGCAACTCAAAATGTAATTCACACAAAAACTATAGACAACGCCTCCGGCTAATTCTTCGGATTTTTGCAAATATTTTTCAAAAATGACAACAATATTTATTCTCCGGAGGCCAACTTTCATTTGAACCGAAAAGTGACTTTGGTACTCCTCCCAACATTTTTTAGAACTTGATGATAGTCGTTAAAAGTGACTTTTGCAAATGCGGTTTAACTTTTTAATACAAAAATTGTATGGGGCCCAAATATTGGACGTGGGCCAGTAAGGGTAAATACTTTGGTTTGTACTTTTTTGAAGTAAGAACTCCTACAAAAACAAAATATTTCAGTTGTCAATTCTACCTTGTTTAATTTGCCTTGATAGCTATTAATTCTTTTGACAATTTTTAGATTAATTCATCAATTTCATGTAATGAATCAATCTTATGATGATGCATATTCTTTGATACGAAGAACAAATTTTCCTATTTAGTTTCAAAACGTTTGGGTGTAATCGCGTTTTATTTATAAGAATGATCACAGCTCAAGTGAATTAAACATTGTATGCTACACGCGGCGGAAGTTAAAAATATGTATACGATAAGTTGGATGCGGTTTCTTCCTCATAATTTTAAGTACACCAGAGATGTCAAAGAAAGATCCCATCACTATATTTCGACAGCATTTTAGATCATCTTTTTTTCATTCCAGAACACTGTGTGCAAAAATTCTTTTTGGAACTTTTATAGAGACATCTAGCGTAGAAATTGCATTTAGTAGACCTCAGAAATGAGTTCCTCGTACCCAAAAACCCATAAATTGGTATTTAAAAAAGTTTTATTCGATAAATTATGCTATAAAGGATATTCAAGGACTCTATGAAGGATTTTTTTGTTCATTTGAGCTTAAATCGAAAAAAACTAAAAGTCGTGTACTATTGGCATCTAATGACATCAATGATCTTTGGTTTCAGTAAATTCCAAATCAACAGTGTAATTATAGTTTACTGCGCTATTTATATTATCCTAAAAAAAAAGGATATTTAAGGATAAAATGAAAAGCCGAGCAACTCAGACTCTCCGACTATCATTTTCGGTACATCAGAGACGTCAGAAAAAAGATGGCATCATTAGTTTTTTGCGTCGTTCTAGGTCATCTTTTTTTTCATCCCAGAACGCCGTGTCGATAATACCACTACTGATTAAAATTTAATTTTTACAATTTTAAGTTTTTCGTTTCAGAAATTCTGATCCAATTACGAATAAGATAGATAATACCAGGCATGACTATATCGAAATGCTGAAATTATGTGTCATATATTGTTTAAAAATATTTTTATTTAGAAAACAATTTCCCACGCCTTGTAAGTAAAAGTATTACTGTCTATGTATTAAATTAAATCCATGAATGCATTTTTAAACATACATTTCAGCAAAACTTTTGCAAAAAATTCGCCGATACAACATATTCGTGGTCCGTATATATATGAGATATTGGTTTCTATGCCAGGTGGCTCCAAAGGCACCTGCAAATTATTTACGATTACTAAAGGAATTGGAGGATTATAAAAACGTTGATGCCGAAATTGCCGACGCAGTTCAAAACAAACTGCCTCATCATTTGTGGTATTTAAACGATGTTAATGTTGCTTTAGCTTTTTTTGATAACGCGGTAAGTATTGATATGAAAAGAAAAATGGTTTTGAATTTGAAAAAAATGGATATCCCGATAGTCCAAAGCGTGTAAATCTTAATGTTGAAGCAATAATGGTCTTCGAAGTTTGCGATTCTGTAAATAGTAATTCCAACTTTTTCTTCGACACCGTATTAAATAAAGAAATAACGAAAATAGATATTGATTTTTTAAAAACTTATCCATATAGCTGGGAGAATAATGAAAACTATATTTTAGCTAAAGATATTGTTTGAAAACTTTTAGTAGTAAATGATATCGCAGAGCGTGGAGTGGCACTCATTTCTCGTTTTAACGCAGTACTGACCCACCAAGAGGAACAAAAACAGTTCATATTGCATTCAAAGGAGCAGCACTACAAAAATCGAAAACAAAGTTCATAGACTATTTGAAACAAAATAATAGTAAATAAAAGGAAGATATTAAAAAAAGGGCAGAGTGCTGAACTCTAAGGATCGAGGAACTGGTTAAAATATTAGAACAGTAAATATAAAAATATAATTGCGGTCGCTTCTTAAAAGCTCGGCGATACCTTTTTATACCTAGTAGTGCTTCGCACACAAGGTATATTAACTTCATTCGCCTAACGGTAGTATGTAACGGCATAAACGAATCGAGATAGATATTGACTTTTATATATCAAAATGTTCAGGAGGAAAAGAGAAATTGATTGAGCAATGTCCGTCCGTCCGTCCGTCCGTCCGTCCGTCCGTCCGTCTGTCCGTCCGTCCGTCTGTGAACACGATAACTTGAGTAAATCTTAAGATATCTCAATGAAATTTGGTATGCAGGTTTCTTTTCACTTATCTCGGAGCGCTATTGAAAATAGGCAAAATCGGTTAAAAGCCACGCCCACTTTCTATATATATAATATTTTCGAAAATACAAAAAGAGTGATTATTCAGTACATAATACACCTATAAGGATAATATTTTGTGTGTGGTTTAGCGTTAAAATGTGGTTTAGCGTTAAAATTCAGCACACATATTTATATTAATACAGGCAATATTTCGAAAAAAAATTATCGAAATCGGGTTAGGTCCACGCCCAATTTTATACGAAAGATTTTGAAAAGGATCATAGATATATTGAATATGCTATAACTTTACTTAAACTAGCTGTAT
This sequence comes from Sphenella marginata, assembly GCA_951509765.1. NCBI lineage: Eukaryota > Metazoa > Arthropoda > Insecta > Diptera > Tephritidae > Sphenella > Sphenella marginata. The sequence goes on from OX608078.1 coordinate 19,245,223, forward strand.
TTCATTTCTATTTCACCTCTAAAGTGTTCGTGGGCAAAGAAAGTCGAATGCACAAAATTTTTGGAAAATGGGCGTGGCCCCGCCCCTTTATGGGGGATTATTCCACAAACCTTTCCATGCCATAACTCCGGTAAAAATTTACTTATTGAAACGATATTTAGAGAAAGTGTTCAACATATGAATCTAACTCTTTGCTGTTAAAATGAACAAAATTGGTGAACGGACACGCCCACTTTTTGAACACAGTTCTAAAAAATTTCTTCGTAAAATTAAAATCGCGATATTTCCATAATTGTATAAGTTATATAAATAAGATTTTACACACGTAATAAGCTTTTTAAGCAAAACTAAACTGTATAAAAATTTTGTGGTTTTTGGTGAAGTAGGCGTGGCGCCGCCCACTTTTTAGCATAAAAGCTCTGCTATTTTCAAAAGCGATTGCTTGGAGTTTCAAAAAGGTATTCCAATGAAAGTTAGTGAGATGCTTCCCAATAGTATGTAGTATACTCCTGCCAAAAATTACGCAAATCGGATAGCAAACACGCAAAATAGACCTGAGTAAATTAGTATACCAAAACAGATCACTGCTAGGTATTTAATGTTCGGTTACACCCGAACTTAGACTTCCTTACTAGTTTTATTTACCTTTTTATTTTCGTATCAATTCATATATTTTTATTCATTCAGTTAAGCCTACTACAGTTTATGAAAAAAAGAGTACTATTTTTTGTAAAATTCGACACCGTTTTTTTCTTTGTAATGCACATTTAATTTGCCTTATCTCAACATTTTCATAGCCTGCTAAGAATGAAACTATAACACATTTTTTCGCTCCCCGTGCATTTTCTGATAGCTTGACAATAGAAAATAAGATCTGCATAAAAATCTGACCACCTGTAGTGAGAAAAAGCCACGCGGATTTAACATAAAGTTCAAAAAATGACCTAAAAATTATGCATGGCTTTAGAGACCAATATCTCTTTAAACAATGATTTTCGGAGGAATAACGTATTAATAATTTTTATACAAAATGAAACTGGGAACATATTCTCCATATGATATTTATACCTACCGTTATCCTTTCAGGACATATTGAGTCCTTAAAGTGAAATTTAAATTTTTTTGGGCACGCGACTAGCAGAGCACGAAGCTGACATAAACAAACAAAAGCACAACACAGTCTTATCACAACACGCAGTAGACAACAAACATACAGTAGACTTCGCAACAACAAAAATAACACTGGTTTACAGCCAAAATGCACCAGAGACGCCATAGTGAAATTCCTATGTAAAATCACCTCCTAATTCCGAAAATCAAGGTTATTTTTAATTGAATGGTACCGTTTTTGAGATATTTACGATTAACCGTTATTTCAAAAAACAAAAAAGATGGCTCCACTTAATCGTGTATATCTCAAGAACAAACTGAGCTCTTCCAAAACGGTTTGAAAAATTTGAAAGCTTATAAAATTTACTATAATCAGTACATACAATACTTTTTGCTAGGTCCTGCAGATTCAAACATAGTGAACAATCATTACGGATTTTAAATTTTTTTTTGTAAAAATATAAAAAAAATTGTACTTTGAGAGGAAGCGTCTCGAAAACTTTTTGTTTTTTTGCAGATATTTTTTCCTTTGACAATTCCAAATCCCTTATCCAATCATTGAGTTGTGCTTGTGACAAAGAATTTCTTTCGTTTTCCGTTTGAAATTCAGTACAACATGATGCCGCGTAATCAGATACTACTGTTGACAATGAAACTGGAGGCAGAACTAAAGTTAAATTTGATTCTGGCAATGTCGCTTCTGTTGAAATTAGTTCTGGTAATGACACTGTAGATACGCTCGCTTAGGTTACTTTTCTGGACTTTCCAACCCCAAGTACTTTTGTAGTACAAATATAGCAGTCCGTTGAATGGCAAGTTGGTTCCCTCCACTTCATTGGTGTAATAAATTTCACACGTCGCCTAAATAGATAGTTTCAGAAATTAGTCAGCTATGCATTAAAAGGGAACAAATTCCTAATTTTTACAACGTACCTTTTTGTTCCGGTTTCCGAAGAAATCAATTCGACTCGGCATGTGGTGCACACGGTGTTTGGTGTCCATGGTTTTTCATTGTTTTTAGGCTCAATTCCAAAACACTTATAGTATGTACACTCAAACTCTCGCGCCTTTGATGACGGGTTATAAACTGCAATTATAAACTGAACAGTATCCGGCGAGCATTGCAGATATTATGAAGGAACAAGGCGCATGTACTCTTATTTATACTTAGATCCAGTAAAAATTCAAGCCTACCTAAACAAAAAGGTTCCCTAGTTCTACAAATAAAACACTACCTGCCTCAAAAATATGCTCTTGTTTAAAATGTACCTAGGTTCGAGAAAACGACACTAGCAGCTTTTTGTATCTAATAACTTTTCGAAAATCTACCTGCTAACTAACTAACTGATATACGAATACTAACACATATGTATGTACCAGTAGGGTACTTAAGCATTAAATGGATATATTTACTTGAATGCTTATAACTTTTGTATTAGTTCATCGATTTTGTTCACTGATAGCTTGTTTTTTTTGTAATAAAACAGAGCTTAGAGGGGGGAAAAATATCTGCAAAAAATCAAAAAGTTTTCGAGATGCTTCCTCGCAAAGTACACATTTTTTTATATTTTTACAAAAAAAATTTTTAAAATCCGTAATGATTGTTCACTATGTTTGAATCTGCAGGACCTAGCAAAAAGTGTTGTATGTACTGATTATAGTAAATTTTGTAAGCTTTCAAATTTTTCAAACCGTTTTGGAAGAGCTCAATTTGTTCTTGAGATATACACGATTAAGTGGAGCCATCTTTTTTGTTTTTTGAAATAACGGTAAATCATAAATATCTCAAAAACGGTACCATTCAAGTAAAAATAACTTTGATTTTCGGAATTAGGAGGTGATTTTACATAGGAATTTCACTATGGCGTCTCTGGTGCAGAAAAAAAGTTGGAATTTGTGATCCAGTGTAATAGACAAAGAGAGGACAGAAAGAACAAGATACACACTGGGGAGTCTTAGAATAATGGAAAATAGGGAAAAAACAATCAACAAAAAAGAAGATACACAAGACATATCTGCGACTTACCTTTTATGCTTATGATAGTTAGTTTTAGTATGACAAGTTAAATAAAATCTATTTAGTCATAACGTAAGTTTTTTGTAAGAAATTTTTTGTAAGACAACAACCCATGTAAAATTGAAAATTGAAAATCAAAAATTGTGCAATATTTATGTGACATGTGTTTAAGTTGTGTCTTTTCTAATGCTGTTTTTGTTTTTTTGGTATTTGTTATAAATATAGTACGCCCCTGAAGAAGATAAGGAGATTATCGAAACGTTGGGCAAAATGAAATAAATCGTTTTTATTTGCACTCAACCCAAATAGATCGGAAAAGCTGAAAAATAAACTTTAAATTTTTTTGTTTGTTAAAAAGGCAAAAATAAATATTTGAAAAATAGAGAATTGCATAAACTATACATCATTTAATAGGTTATTTAAAGTAGTTTTACACATAATAATTTTTTTTTTTTAATTTACATGCACTATTATAGTCAAGAAAATGATTTAAAATAAGCAAGCCGCTTTTTTTCAAACTTTATTTTTACCAAACTGAAAATATCGTAGTAAGCTTTGCAATTAAAAAAAACTAGTAAGGAAGTCTAAGTTCGGGTGTAACCGAACATTAAATACCTAGCAGTGATCTGTTTTGGTATACTAATTTACTCAGGTCTATTTTGCGTGTTTGCTATCCGATTTGCGTAATTTTTGGCAGGAGTATACTACATACTATTGGGAAGCATCTCACTAACTTTCATTGGAATACCTTTTTGAAACTCCAAGCAATCGCTTTTGAAAATAGCAGAGCTTTTATGCTAAAAAGTGGGCGGCGCCACGCCTACTTCACCAAAAACCACAAAATTTTTATACAGTTTAGTTTTGCTTAAAAAGCTTATTACGTGTGTAAAATCTTATTTATATAACTTATACAATTATGGAAATATCGCGATTTTAATTTTACGAAGAAATTTTTTAGAACTGTGTTCAAAAAGTGGGCGTGTCCGTTCACCAATTTTGTTCATTTTAACAGCAAAGAGTTAGATTCATATGTTGAACACTTTCTCTAAATATCGTTTCAATAAGTAAATTTTTACCGGAGTTATGGCATGGAAAGGTTTGTGGAATAATCCCCCATAAAGGGGCGGGGCCACGCCCATTTTCCAAAAATTTTGTGCATTCGACTTTCTTTGCCCACGAACACTTTAGAGGTGAAATAGAAATGAAATACAGCTAGTTTAAGCAAAGTTATAGCATATTCAATATATCTATGATCCTTTTCAAAATCTTTCGTATAAAATTGGGCGTGGACCTAACCCGATTTCGATAATTTTTTTTCGAAATATTGCCTGTATTAATATAAATATGTGTGCTGAATTTTACTTTGCTATCTTGAGCGGTTTTTGATTTATGATTAATAATATTTCCAAATTTGACTTAATCAAAAGTGGGCGGTACCACACCCTATTTTAAAAATTTCTTCAAAAATGTATTTCCTGCCTTAACGCTAAACCACACACAAAATATTATCCTTATAGGTGTATTATGTACTGAATAATCACTCTTTTTGTATTTTCGAAAATATTATATATATAGAAAGTGGGCGTGGCTTTTAACCGATTTTGCCTATTTTCAATAGCGCTCCGAGATAAGTGAAAAGAAACCTGCATACCAAATTTCATTGAGATATCTTAAGATTTACTCAAGTTATCGTGTTCACAGACGGACGGACGGACAGACGGACGGACGGACGGACGGACGGACGGACGGACATTGCTCAATCAATTTCTCTTTTCCTCCTGAACATTTTGATATATATAAGTCAATATCTATCTCGATTCGTTTATGCCGTTACATACTACCGTTAGGCGAATGAAGTTAATATACCTTGTGTGCGAAGCACTACTAGGTATAAAAATATTTCAGCTCATTCAAAAGTGTGTTGAACATTCTTTAAAGTGAACTTGTAGCGGTAGTGCTCATAAGTGTGTTATATTCAGTTCAAAAAAGTTTTGTTCAAATTTGTTTAAAACTATTATTGTAATGGCCTTAAGATCAAGATACATTCCCCTAATTGGTAATTATTTAATATGTCTTACGAGCTAAGTGCTATGTAAGGCTTTTCTACTGTATAATATAAGAGTATCTTTTTTAAACACAGGCTGGAAAAAAGCTCTTTGAATGGAAATATAAGCAGAAGAGATGTGTTAAGCTATTTATTTTATTTGATTCGTGATGAACATAAAACGGCAAAGGAAAGCATTGCTATTTTGTCTAATAGATTGATTGAGGTCTATACGAAATTCGGAATTCCGGGCAAAAGAAAAGATGGAATAGAGAAAATGATTAAAAGGCGTTTAAATCAATACAACAAAATTATTAAATTGAAATGCGGTAATGCAAAAAAACATTTTACTGACTCTCTGGACGTGTTATTTGACATATCTCATGCAAATGCCATTAAAACATTGCAAAAGAATAAAAATACGAAATCCATAAACTTTTTAAACGAACATCGCGTATCAATAGAAGCTGTGCGCTCAAAATTGGCTTTAGAAATTGAAGTACAGTCATCAGACCCACAAGCAGAACCAGAAGCATGTAATTTTAATGCCGTGGTACAGTCTAATGAAGCTCATGTGTCGCATTATGATTTAGATGAACAAATCGATGAACCACAGACAGAAGAAGAGGATTCCATTGACATATCAATGCCTGAAGATGAATTTTCCTTGCCGAAGCAAAAAAGACAAGAAGCAACGCCCAAAATTGATTTAGTTGACGCTAGACTAACCCAAGTTTTAGATAGGTACAGCATAAGTAATAGAGGAGCTCTAGCAGTAATTTGTCAAACAGCTCATAATCTGCGGCATGATGTAAAATCATTAAATATTTCAGTTGAGCATATTAGAAAGCAACGGATGAAACATATGGAAAACATTTTTGGTGAAATACGAAATCAGTTTTAAGCAAACGCGGTTTTACAGTGCATTGGGATGGTAAGATACTAGAGGACTGTACAAACGTAAAGAGTGTAGTATGAAACCGCTTAGCCATTATTGTATCTTCTGGTGGCGATTCCAAAGTTTTGGGTGTGCCAAAAGTTAGCAGACAAAGCGGTGCTATTGAAGGGCTATGTGCTTCGACACCACTACAAGTAATACCAGCACTTCAATTGGAGCTTGCGCTGTGCTTGAACAGAAGTTAGGCAGGCAACTGATATACCTACCATGTAGACATCATATATTAGAGCTTTTGGCAGGAGCAGCACTTAAAATAACCGTTGAGAAAACAAGTTCTCGACCGAAAATTTCGTTCTTCGAAAAATTTCGAAAAGAATGGCCGCAAATACAGCAAGATCACTTTGAGTATGGTACTGAGGACGCAGATGTCACTAAGTTTTTCCCGAAAGATATACGAGAAAATATAAAAGACTTCATTCATGATCAAATTACGAATAAGATAGATAATACCAGGCACGACTATATCGAAATGCTGAAATTATGTGCGCTATTTATTGGGGAAAGCATTCCGAACTACAGAATCTTCCAACCCGGCGCCGTCAGCCATGCCAGATGGATGGCAAAAATCATATATTGTTTAAAAATATTTTTATTTAGAAAGCAATTTCCCACGCCTTGTAAGTAAAAGTATTACTGTCTATGTATTAAATTAAATACATGAATGCATTTTTAAACATACATTCCAGAAAAACTTTTGCAAAATATTCGCCGATACAACATATTCGTGGTCCGTATATATATGAGATATTGGTTTCTATGCCAGGTGACTCCAAAGGCACCTGCAAATGATTTACGATTACTAAAGGAATTGGAGCATTATAAAAACGTTGATGCCGAAATAGCCGACGCAGTTCAAAACAAACTGCTCCATCTTTTGTGGTATTTAAACGATGTTAATGTTGCTTTAGCTTTTTTTGATAACGCGGTAAGTATTGATATGAAAAGAAAAATGGTTTTGAATTTGAAAAAAAATGGATATCCCGATAGTCCAAAGCGTGTAAATCTTAATGTTGAAGCAATAAATAATAGCCTTCGAAGTTTGCGATTCTGTAAATAGTAATTCTTACTTTTTCTTCGACACCGTATTAAATAAAGAAATAACGAAAAAAGATATCGATTTTTTAAAAACTGATCCATATAGCTGGGAGAATAATGAAAACTATATTTTAGCTAAAGATATTGTTTCAAAACTTTTAGTAGTAAATGATATCGCAGAGCGTGGAGGGGCACTCATTACTCGTTTTAATGCAGTACTGACCCACCAAGAGGAACAAAAACAGTTAATATTGCATTCAACGGAGCATCACTACAAAAATTTGCCCTCTAATAATTTGTCGAAAACAAAGTTAGTAGACTGTTTGAAACAAAATAATAGTAAATAAAAGGAAGATATTAAAAAAGAGGCAGAGAGCTTAACTGGTTAAAATATTATAACAGTCAATATAAAAATATAATTGCGGTCGCTTCTTACAAGATCGGCGATGCCTTTTTTTATTTACCTTTTTTATTTTCGTATCAATACATATACATATTTCTATTCATTTAGTTAAGCCTACTACAGTTAATGAAAAAAAAGAGTACTATTTTTTGTAAAATTCGACACCGTTTTTTTCTTTGTAATGCACATTCAATTTGCCTTATCTCAACACAATTTGAAATTAATTTTAATAGAATACAAATGGTTTTTGACGCAAAATTGAAAAACACTTGATACAATTTTATTTTTTTCTTGATAACTTATCTAGAACGTAGTATCGGGGTGTTAATTGCTTTTAAATAAATTCGAGCTATTTTCTTTTGTTAAATAGCCCACAATTTATTTTTACAAAAATTATGGTTATGCTTCGGTCGATTGAAAAACGGCTGCAGGTTTTAGAAGAAAATTCAGTCCCCAAAACCGATGTTACGGCTCACCAAAAATTATTGCGGGAATCAAAGGTTCTTATGAAGAGCGTTCATAAAATGATGTGTCGCATATGTGGTGAAACTGGAAGCGATCTCCACTCAGATCTAGCCGCAATAATGCCGCTGCAGTCTCTTGATGCTATTATTGATTTTGAGGAGAAGCTGTCAGGCACAGATTTCAAAGACGCAGTAGTGAGTGTTTTGACTTTTTTTATTTGTGCCTAGTTTCAGATATTTAAAATCTTTACAGATTACATATCTTTTCGCTCTAAAGGGCTCATCTGGAAATTTAGCCAGGGTGGTTAGAGGTATTTTCACCGACGAAGTGATGGACTTCTTTAATTATGGTGGCACCAATGGCAAAAGAGCACTCTCCGAGCTAAAAGTGGTGAAGGATGCTTTATTTGGTAAGGATTTCGTTATTCAGTGGACTCAGACTTAACTTAATTAATTGTTTTAATTAAAAATATTTCAGAAGTTTTCAAACTTTTAGGTAAAGAAAAGTTTGAAAGCGACTTCCGAGCGTACTTTGCCCAGAGTCACAGTAGGAGCAAGCAAAGGCGTTACCTGAACAAGAAAAATAGCAACCAAAAGTATTAAACAATTTGTTAATGAATTTTTGAATTTTTTTAAGTAAATTTTCTTATAGTTTTTGAAACTTTTTCCAAAAAAATTTTGTATTAATGCCAAATCTAGTCATTTTTAAATTGCTGTAATTTATTTAATATTAATGATAATCGCATAATGTCTAATGTTTTGCAAACTTCAGAGCCTCTACTTTAAGAGAATGTAAAGCTTTTCTGGAAAAAGCTTAAAAAATTAATTTTAATTTTGTTTTACTTAAACTTTTCAAAACATTTTTGTACTCTCCTAAAATGTGCGCATTTATGTAACTCCTAAGTCATAGGCCCGGTTTCACCAGCTTGACTTAACTTAGTTAAGTCACGATTTTCACTTTTTCAGTTTCACCATCTAACTTAACTAAGTCACAACTTAGCCAGCCTGTCAGCTGACTTATCCTCGACTAAGTCAGTGTTGCTGGCATTCGAAACCCATACGTCAGAAATGTCCCAGTTGGAAACTTTGCCATGCATGACTTTAACGAGGTAAGCGTAGATGCACGCTAACGCTTGTTTGGAAGCATGCAACCATTACCAAACCATCGTTTTCAATTAAGCACTATTTTACCACCTTCCAATCAAAGGGATATGCGGCCTGCGATCTATATATTTCTTGGTACATTTATATGCGTTACCATTTCTCAATGGGTACTGGTATGAAAAATACTACTATGTATAAAACAGCTGACCGGGTTGTTGTGGTCAAAACTATTTAAGTTACTAAGTTGATGAAACCCAAAATTAAGTTAGTCGCGAATCTGGGCTAACTTAAGTCGCGACTTAGTTTCAGTCTTAGTCACGTTGGTGCAACCGGGCCATAGTATATACATATAACTTAAGTTCCTTCTCCGGGGAACTGTCAAACAAATTAAAGGTGGGTGAACTTCGACGGTTCACCTTTACTAAATAAAACGCACTAAACTTCGATTTGGTTCCTGACAATTTAATCCGTGCTACTTGCACTCCAAAACTTCACTAAATTATAAATTACATTTTACTTACAGTCTAAGCTCTTAGCCTAACCAGCGTAATGCTAACCCTGCGATTCCCACGATTGCCCAATTGTTTGCTTGCGCGTGTTGCCCAATATCGCTTCATATGCGATTCCCACATTTGGGTCCCTGGGTGTAACCTGAAGAAACGCGCGTGTGTCGCGTCAGCGAATATTGCATTGTGGTCACATGCGTGGCAACGTGAGTGAATGGGTGGATCGTGGATTAGGGTGTTAACTCCTCCCCCTTTAAAGATCTGCGTCCCGCAGATCAAATGTTGAAAATTTTGTTTGCGATATGTCTTGCAAGGAATAACTGCAACTTCCTGGTGTTACTTTGATTCTGATCGAGCTGTCTGGCAGGCTGGCATTTCCGTGATTACGTTCGGCGGTGGATTTATATCTGTTGATTCCATTGGTGTTAGCTTTATCCTGCCATTCTAGTGGGATTTCAACTGGTGGCAGGTTCAGTTTTTCCTTGTAGCGTTTCCAAAGTGTGGCGGTGATGAGTTCTATTGCGCAGATAGCAAACGCTTCTGTAATTATAGAGAAATTCAATTTTTTGTTAACAACCCCTATGTACCTGATGTTCCTCATGGCAATGTCATGGACGTATTCCAAGTCTACGCTTATGGTGTGGTTTGCGACATTTGTCAACACGGCTGGCAGGGCCTGGGATGTGGCAACTTCCTTGCTAATGAACACCTGGCCACCTATTTGAATGGTTTCGTTATTTAGCTGGAGTACATATGTACCATTCAGAGAGCTTGAGGCGTTGTTGTTCTCGATCATACCCTGGTAGTTTGAAACGAATACCGTGCCGTAGGTTACTCATTCTATGATGCTGTTGTTACGCCTGATAAATTTACAGTCGGCTTCACCGCCTTTAAGAAGTCGTGTGAGACAACTGTTTTCCTCGAGGTTCGTTAAGGACTCCGTATCGCAAATGATAGATGCGCCAATTACCAGGCATTTCTTCGTTATTTCATAAGTCTCTCCTTGGTTGACAAGCATTCTGTCGAAGGGTAAGTCTAGCTGTTTGCCGTTGTATATGCCAGCGCGTGTGATCAATAGGTTGTAAACGTTGCTTGTCACCTTTGGCATTGAAAGGACGTAAAGAAGTATTGTCCCATTTGTGTAAATCGATTGTTTGCCGTATTCGATTGCTTGAATTAGGTTTTGGTACGGAAGGGTTTCTACCTCTGGTATGACTTTTTTTACTTCGTCCATATCAAGCAATGATGTCTCGTTTCGCAAGCTGGCATGCCCGCACCATTTCGTTAATTTCTTCTCGGACAAGCGCGATGTTGTGTAGTGTGCTTTGTTCGAATTCCACCATCTCCGCTTCCTTGGCAATCGAGTTTGTTCGGTCTGCGACTTCGTTGATTTTTCCTAAGACCTCCTGAGTGGCTGAGAAGAGTTTATATAGATATGAAGGGCACTGATGGCTGATGCCAGCAGTGGGAATCTGCAAGGATGTTATTACTGTTAATATGTTAGTGAATTAATTTGTTAGTTATGAACAAAATTTTTGTTGGCCTTGGTAGTATCTACTTTTTTTTTATTAAATTAACTATTACATTTACAAAATTATTGGTTTGATATGGAAAATATTTTAATTACATCATTTCATTTTTGATAACATTTTTTAAACTTTATTTATTTGCACGCAAGGCCAAATAATGTACAAGATATATTCCGAAAACAATTGGATTAGTTTTGTAATTGTTAGTAGGTTAATAATTGTTAAGTTCATTAGTGGTAAATAAAGTTTTTTGTTTTTTCAAAATTTTGAAGAGAAAGAACAAAATTAAAAATTTTTTCTTTGCGCATTAAGAGCGGAAAATTAAATGTTGTCTTTTTTCTGAAAGAAAAAAAAATTTGTTTGTTTTTTTCTCTTCTTTCTAAATGACAATTTTGAAAAGAATTTGTTATCCTTCTGCGTGTTAGGCGTGAGGAATTAAATATATATTTTTTCCTTGCTTAGCGGATTAGGCGCATAAGCTTAAATTTTTTGTTTTTTTTTCTCTTCTTCTCCAACGAATTAAGTGAGGGAGGCATTTTAAATTATGTTTTTTTTGTTTTTTCTCTTCTTCTCCAACGAATTAAGCGATGGAGGCATCTCCAACTGATTAGGGGAGGCATTTTAAATTATTTTTTTTTGTTTTTTTTTTTCTCTTCTTCTCCAACGAATTAAGCGAGGGAGGCATCTCCAACTGATTAGGGGAGGCATTTTAAATTATGTTTTTTTTGTTTTTTGTTTTTTCTCTTCTTCTCCAACGAATTAAGCGAGGGAGGCATCTCCAACTGATTAGGGGAGGCATTATAAATTCTGTTTTTTCTATTTCTTCTCCAACGGATTATGCGAGGGAGGCACTTTCAATTGTTGTATAGGACAGAGGATCATACTGTTCTCGTACCAGCTATTGGGAGATCGCCAGAATCCGGTTTGGAAGTAGCGTAGCCATTTGTCAAATTCGATGGCGCTACGAACCTACTAAGGCACGATTCATCCCACTAACAAGCCCGCTCTTGTTAGATAAACTTCCCCCTTTTCTTTTAATTTTTTATTCAGTATTATTTTTAATTTTTATTTTATTTTCTAATTTTAATTTTTATACATATTTTTTTATTTTGAATTTTATTTAAATATTTTTGTTTTATGTGTTAGGATATGTATTCCTGCGTTTGACATTTTTTATGTGGGTTTTATATATTTTCTTGCCACTTAGCGTAGTGACTGATACCTTGTTGTCTTTTGCAACAATTTCTTTCTTATACACGGGTTTTTGTTTTCCCTTGATCTGTTTGTCCTTCAGGTATATGACATCGTTTTCGTCATAACGCTCAGGTATAGATCTTTTCTTATTGTGACGTTTGATCTGGTCTAGCTGCTTTTTTGTCAGCAAGGCTTTCAAATATTTATTAGTTTTTCTACTTTTTCTAACAGCTCTTGATAGTTAGAGGATTTTGCACGATTAAAAAATATTTCACTTGGTTTTTGGTTTATAACCGAGTGAATTGAATTATTATATCTATCTACTCCTTTTGTCCTTAAATTTGGGTTGTCTATCTTCAAGCATCTAATTATTTCAATTAAGGTGGAGTGGAGTCTTTCCACCTGACCATTCACTTCGCTTCTTTGAGATGGTGTGCGATACAATTTGATTCCCTAAGAATCTAACAGGTTCTGGGTTATTGGACTATTTAAACAGCGCTCATTGTCGGTCACGAGAATATCAGGTGTTGTGAAATAGTGAAGGAGTTTTATTATTTTGTCTTTAAGGTGCAAAGTGGACTTGTTTCTTAAATGGAAGAGTTTCGCAAATTTTGAGAATTTGTCAATAACACTAAGGAATTTCTCCCCTTGAATTTCGAAAATGTCCAAATGGATTATTCCACAAGGACGTGATGGGATTGGTGTTTTTTGCAGTTCTGGTTCTTTCGGATGTCTATCATATTTACTGACCTTACATGTTTCGCAGGACGAGACGTACCCTTTGATTATACTGTTCATTCTGGGAAAGTAGTATTTCTCTAGGATTTGTTTCTTATTTTCTGTCGCATTGCGGTGAGCCCTTTTATGTTCCCCCCATATTACCTCGCAAATCTTAAGGCCGGGACATTGGTGCAGTAGTCGTATCGCTGTAGTCGTATCCTTAACGTAAGAGAAAAACCAACATGCATTTGGTCGGTAAGGTTACGTTACAGATAGTAGCACCAATAATCGATTACATTGTTTCTCATAAGGTTGGTCGAATCAGCTGTTTTATAAGGTTACCGATACGTCACCTCTGAACCCGACTTTATCCGGATCCCTTAAATCTTCTACCATAGTCTGAGCTACCCGGATCTTATATTGCGTAAAATTTTCTAAATATACCTTCTGAAGTAGTCTTAAATGAGCTTCTTGCATCTTAATGCCATTGATTACGTTTGGTCTTAGTTTTTTCTTGAGGACGTCGATAAGCTCTGCTTCGCTAATCCCCTCTGACCCTAGATAGTGTCGCTAGTAACCGGGATGGGGTTCCTCGAATATTTCTAGCCTACCTCCAAACACAATATGATTCCTAAATACGTTTATTGGTACTTCCACGAAAGGTATCAGATCCGAATTATCTTGCTCTGCGCTGTGGACTGTGTTGCCTGTTGAACCGTCCTCGCTTGTCGAGTCCGATTCTGATCCTGAGGTTGCATTTTGGCTTGCGTTCTCGGGTATGGGCGTTGCAAGGGGATTTGCCTGTGTTTTTAAGAAAGAGAAAGAGCGTCTGCCACGACGTTCGATTTACCTGGTTTGTATATTATTTCATAATTATATTCTTCGATCCTAGACTTCCACCGCTTCAGCTTTGCGTTGTAGTTCCTGTTGCTGAGGGAAAATGTTAGTGGTCGATGGTCGGTAAAAATTCGTATCTTCATAGCACCTATAGGTAGTTCCGGAGATTGTCCAATGCCCAAACGATGGCGAGCATTTCCTTTTCGTTGGTCGTATATGCTTCCTCCGTAGTACTTAGGCTTCTTGATATAAATGCTATTGGTTTATCCTTACCATCGTAATCTTGTGACAACACGGCACCAATGGCGAAGTCGGAGGCGTCAGTTGTCAGATTGAAGGGTTTGTCAAAGTTGGGGAAGGTTAGGACTTCCGATGTCGTCAGTATCTCCTTGAGGTTAACGAATGCCTTTAGACCTTCTGTGTCCAAGCTTATCGGTACCTTTTTGGATTGAGTCGCCCTTACCTGTGCGTGCTCTCCTCATGTGATGTTGGTTAGCGGTTTTGCAATTTTGCGGTAATCCTGGATGAATTTTCTATAATATGGCGTTAAGCCTAGGAAACTTTTAAGCTCCTTTAAGCTGGAGGGAGGTAGCATTTTTCTTATGGAATTCACCTTTTTTGGGTCTGGGAGTATTCCCTCGGAGGTTACAATATAATCCAGAAATTCTAAGCTTGTTTTAAGGAATTGCGTTGTTTCCAGATTAACTCTGAGACCCGCGTTCAAAAGCCTGTGGAGAATGGTATCGATGTCCCTTAAATGAGTATCCTGGTCTTTGCTGAAAATTATTATGTCGTCGATGTAAACGAAACATATACGACTTATAAATTCTTTGAGCACGTCGTCTATCATTCATTGGAAGATAGAGGGTACATTCTTTATACCAAAAGCGAGCCGCAAAAATTCGTATTTTCCATTCATTGCGGAAAATGCCGTTTTTGCGATGTCGCTGTCCTTCATTGGAATTTGGTGAAATCCCGAAGTGAGGTCAAGTGTCGTAAAATATTTAGCGTTACCAAGACTCGCGATGGTACCATTGATGTCAGGTATATGATACGTGTCAGGGACAGTTACGGCGTTTAGCCGCTTAAAATCTATGCCCATTCGATATTTCTTTTCCCCATCAGACTGAGATTTTTTCGGCACAATCCAAATGGGCGAATTGTATGGGCTTCTTGAAGGACGAATTATGCCTTCTGAAAGTAGATTCTGGATTTGCTTATCAACCTCCTCGCGCATGTTTACAGGGTAGGGGTAACTTTTTCTGTAGATAGGGTTTTCGGTATCAGTTTTTATTTCGGCTTGAACATTAGTTTGAATTTTCAGGTGACATGTCATAGCCCCAAGTGGCAAAATCCCAAGTAAAAAAATTGGGATTATGACACACCCCCTGCAGTGTCATAATCCCAATTTTTTTACTTGGGACTTTGACACTGTAGACTGGGTGTCATAATCCCAAATAAAAATGAGACAAAATCCCAATTTTCGGTTTTTCACTAATAACTTTTCACAGAAACAAAATATTGCTTTTCCCCCTTCGGATTATTGTTACGGAGGCCTGATCCACGTTTTTTATGTGCAGAACACCTTTCCGCGTAGGCGGCCTTCGGCCGCGCTTCAAAAAATAACCCTGGGCTACACCATTCCAACTCCGGGTGTGTGCCATAGCCGTGGCTACCGCCACGGTGATGTCCTTCTAATTTTTCAGCTCAAAGGTGTCAAAAACCCAATTGGGAATATGATACCGTCGAACGATTTGAGACCTGGAAGGACGAAAAATGTGGTGGTGGTGTCTTTGCTCACAAACTTAAAAAAATATCCACATACTTTTCCGTCTACTCTTATGTCGCCACCCGCATAGGTTACTTTGAATGGATTTTCAACTAGCATGGTGTTGCGTGCCACGCGTTCACTTATATAATTTTTATTTGCCCCCGTGTCTACTAGAAACCCTAACATACCCTGATCATGCGTAACATATTCTAAATATGGTACGCCAGACATGAGGCTCCCATGGTAAAATTTACCTGATCGCCCGTGAGTTGTTCTTTGTTTTATGTATCCTGGGTTTCTTCTTGATCTACCGGTATCAGGTGGAATAACTTTTGTTTCCTTACTTCAGGCAAGCAGAATATGCCTCTGGTAAGGTCTTGATGTTTTGATCGAGGAGTAGTGCCGGTAGATCCCCGTTGAGCCCTATAATGAATACGTCTAGTGCTTTTCGACGGTGCGCTTCTATCAGCGCTTCAATTGTTTCACTATGAGCGTATTTTTCTGGTTTAATTGTGTTTATAATTAGGGATAACTGTTTTTGTATTTGCGAATAAAAGTCTGATAATCTCTGCCGCCCTTGCGACATTAGCGTCAGTTGTTGTTCTAATGTTTGTATGTCCCTAATGGTTTCTTTAATTTTTCGTAATATTTTATCACTAATTCTACACTATGTACCCAGGAGCCATAGTGTTCTCGAGAACCACCGAATACCTGCAGCTCCTTGACACAGACACACTTGAGCTAGTTCACTTTCCGTTCGAGGCGTGACTAGCGGCTTGACTGGTTCTGGTCTGGTGTCCGTGGACTGCCTTCGTACCTCCTGCACTTCCCTCTCTATTCGTTCCAGGTCCTGTGTAAGGCCTTGCAGAGAGTCATCTTTATTCGACGCTTCCACCCTATTGAGGCGCTCTTCAGCCTTCTTTACTTTAGCGAGAATGGCATTCAAAGCGCCATTCATCTCCGTGAGGGACCTCGAAATTTCATCTGAGTTCATTTTTCTGAAAGTAAAAGATTTTTATTAAGGAAGTAGTAAACTTACACAATCCAATATTTCATTGGCTTCTTGAAAAAACGGCGTGTCCAAACTAAATGCTTTTTCCTAGAAAGAAACTTTCACACGCATTCAAATTTTAGTATAGAAAATTTTTTCTTTCCAATTGATTCTCTCACATGCACAAATTTTAATGTATTTATTATGTGTCGCGTCAGCGAATATTGCATTGTGGTCACATGCGTGGCAACGTGAGTGAATGCGTGGATCGTGGATTAGGGTGTTAACTTATATGTTAAGTAATGTTATATTGGGTTATATTTAAGTCCATATCAATGCCGCTTAAAGCGTTCCGCAGAATCAGTCCGCCATACGTGAGATACGTCGAAATTTAATACAAATTCTATTTTGCAGTATCCGTCGAATCTGTTGTTACCCATACAAACACCCGCAGTCTACTTAGCTGCCAGTTGTTTCAACGTATTGACGTGCTGTATCTGCCGAACGCTTAAGTCCCTATTTCATAACACATACGAAAACAAATAATTTTAATTTTTCAAAATTATCTGAAGAAGGAATGAAGCAGGTTAGATATGTGTTACTATCTCACTGTGGGTTTTGAAATGTGAATGTTTTCCCATACATATATTTTAAAAGGTGAAAATTGTAAATTTCAAAACTTACATTTAGAGAATCTAGGCCCTGGTTTCTCAGTGCAATTTTAAACCACAAACAAAGTTGTCTAGAGTTTATCCCATATAATTGGTGGAAAAGCCGGGAGTAATATACCGACGATGCATATCAAACCAGTTCTTTTCTAAGATAATTTTCGGAAATTAAAGTTATTTGTTTTCGTATGTGCTATGCACTAGGGACTTGAGCGACTTTGCTACGTTTTGAGTCATTTGTAAAAACAAATGCTTTTACTTTTTCTGAAATTTTCAAACATTTTGGAGATTTCTTCATACAAATTAATGTAAAATTTCTCACAATTTGAGGAAAAGCAATTGGTTTTTTATTAATACAATTTAAATTTAAGTAATCTATATATATAAAAATGAATTGGCGTTCGTATATCCCGTAAGATCTCCGTATCGTCTCAACCGATTTTAAATATTTTTTCTTTAATGTTTCCAATCTGTTTCAGGTCTCATTTACCACATAAGTTTTTTTTTTTCTAATCTCAATTAAAAATTTTTTTAGCTAATACTCAGTAACGGCTTGACCGATTTTCACAATTTTTTCTTTTCTTTATTCTATCGGATATAGTGTTTATTTATATAAAACAAAACATTTTCTAAATTCTCAATTTAATCATATATTAGCTAAAGAAATTTAGCTACCATATAAATTGTAGTCAGTTGAGATCACTGGTATTATAACTGAAATGTTGGTAGGGAACCAAAAGTTTTGATTGTGATTATAGATTTTTATTCCGTAATTTTTCCAAATGGTGAATTCCTTTTCGCTACTTTGGCGCATGTTGAAAAAGTGAATACAACAACCAAAAGCTTTGATTGTGATTTGGCGCATGTTGGAAAAGTGAATACAACAATTAAAAGCTTTGATTGTGAACATAGGTTTTTATTCCGTCCTTTATCATAATCTATCTATATATATAAAAATGAATTGGCGTTCGTATATACCGTAAGATCTCTGTATCGGCTCAACCGATTTTAAATATTTTTTCTTTAATGTTTCCAATCTGTTTCAGGTCTCATTTACCATATACATTTTTTTTTTCTAATCTCAATTTAAAATTTTTTTAGCTAATACTCAATAACGGCTTAACCGATTTTCAAAATTTTTTCTTTTCTTTATTCTATCGGACATAGTGTTTATTTATATAGAACAAAACATTTTCTAAATCCTCAATTTAATCATATATTAGCTAAAGAAGTTTAGATACCATATAAATTGTAGTCAGTTGAGATCACTGGTATTCTAACTGAAATGTTCCTGTAGGGAAGACAACAACCAAAAGTTTTGATTGTGATTGTAGATTTTTATTCCGTAATTTTTCCAAATGGTGAATTCCTTTTCGCTACTTTGGCGCATGTTGAAAAAGTGAATACAACAACCAAAAGCTTTGATTGTGAACATAGGTTTTTATTCCGTCCTTTATCATAATCTATCTATACATATAAAAATGAATTGGCGTTCGTATATACCGTAAGATCTCCGTATCGGCTCAACCGATTTTAAATATTTTTTTCTTTAATGTTTCCAATCTGTTCCAGGTCTCATTTACCACATAAATTTTTTTTTAATAATTTCAATTTAAAATTTTTTTAGCTAATACTAAATTTTTTCTTTTCTTATATTCTATCGTACATAGTGTTTCTTTATATAGAACAAAACATTTTCTAAATCCTCAATTCATTCATATATTAGCTAAAGAAGTTTAGCTACCATATAAATTGTAGTCAGTTGAGATCACTGGTATTCTAACTGAAATGTTGGTAGGGAACTTAATGCCGTACAGATTTTTTCCGTTTTATATTTAAATACAAATGGTGAATTCCTTTTCGCTACTTTGGCGAATGTTGAAAAAGTGAATGCAACAACCAAAAGTTTTGATTGTGAATATAGGTTGTTATTCCGTCATTTTTCATAATCTATGTCGTGGTGAAGAAGTTGTAATCTATATATATAAAAACGAATTGGCGTTCGTATATACCGTAAGATCTCGTATCGGCTCAACCGATTTTAAATATTTTTTCTTTAATGTTTCCAATCTGTTTGAGGTCTCATTTACCACTTACATTTTTTTTTTTTCTAATCTCAATTTAAAATTTTTTTAGCTAAGACTTAATAACGGCCTTACCGATTTTCAAAATTTTTTCTTTTCTTTATTCTATCGGATATAGTGTTTATTTATGTATATAGAACAAAACATTTTCTAAATCCTCAATTTAATCATATATTAGCTAAAGAAATTTAGCTACCATATAAATTGTAGTCAGTTGAGATCACTGGTATTCTAACTGAAATCTTCCTGTAGGGAACTTAATGCCGTTTAGATTTTTTCCGATTTATATTTAAATACAAAATTTACTTGACCAAATGGTGAGTTCCTTTTCGCTACTTTGGCGAATGTTGAAAGAGTGAATACAACAACCAAAAGTTTTGATTGTGCTATTCCGCCCGTACGATCTCCGTAACGGCTCAACCGATTTTAAATATTTTTTCCTTAGTGTTTCCAATCTGTTTCTGTGATGATGCTTTAAGGTAGCGTTTTCAGCAAATCATGGCCGGTATTCTTAACTGACTAAACCTGGGTAAGCTAAATAGTTTTGTTCAGATACTGTAAAAGTGAAATGCATAAGAACTTTTGGTTGGTTCAATGAATGGTAAGTCCAATGAACTACTAACAATTTAGCAGCATTTTCTAAGTTAACTTATTCAACGCAAACCATGTAGTGCAGGATAATTTTAAGACAAAGGTAACCCAACAAACAATTTTGTTTGATATCAACTTGAGATGCATTTTAGGTCAAATGCCTTTCTCAAATCTCCAACGTTAATTCTCAACAGCACCACAATAGTGGAGTTATAGTATTCTCAACTTGAAAGCACTTTTTTAATATAGGAATTTCAGTGATTCTCAAGTTAAGAATGCATTAAATCTCAACTTCATCTTAAGGGCAATTCCCTATTTGGCAATTTCTCAACTTCATCTCAAATAATGCCCAATGAGAAATAACGTTGGAGAACAACGCGTAACCTCAAGTTGTGAGGAAAGCTGAATCTCCACATGAGAATCAAGGTTTTATCAAAAGTTGGAGGAAAAAATTTTCTAACCAGCCCCATGAGAAAACACCTGTTTGGTAGTTGCGGGGAGAGTGGTGTTAGTGGAGAGATCTTTAGTACGTAGGTGCAACTGTGAGGTTGCAAGTCGTGCATACAGCTATGCCGGTGTAGCTGTACTCATGAGAGTTTCCTCTTCGCGGGCGTCATCCCGAAACAAAAAATAAATAAACTGTGTCCACCAAAGCTGATAAAAAATCAGAAGGTATACCCGAGAAGCTCACTTTTTTGGTTATGATATTATTTCATTGGAACTAAGAAGGTGACCGCAAGAAATTAGTTGATTTTTATTTGAAGCTGAATTTCGATTGTCAACCTAGAGAGAAAATCTTCGTGTTTCATGATAAGTGTGGCAACATAGGCGCCGTTGTAAGTTTGACAATCGAAATTTTAAATTACACTAACAAAATAGTTGGCAATTGAAGTTGCTCTCACCTTATCAGTACACCATGGTACTGGAAAATTATAACCTATCAGTTCCCTGGTAGAAAAGTATGAGCAATCTTTAAAGAACTATACATAAGGGAGTACCTTGGCAGAACAACGTCTATCGGGTCAGCTTGTTTTTTATAAATAATATACTGTTTTATTAAATTAAATAAATGAAATTGAATTTAATTAATCTGTTTTTTCATGTGGCAGCTTCGGTAAATTCACAGGTAAGATTTAAGTAAAACAACGGTCAAAATGACGGTCAAGAATGGTAAATATACGGTCATGATGACGTCAAAGTATGATAAAAATTTTGGGAAAATGACCAGAAAGTTTACGTCAAAAGACCAGGACTCAACGTGTGCGAGCGGGACAGTGTTATGCCCATAACCTATAAGTGGTAGCGGTATGCACAATCACATAAATAGGAACGAAACGGGAAGACTGCTGACAAAATTTAGAGTGCCCAAACAAACTTTACCAAAGAAATGGCCGCTGGCCGGTGGTCACGATGACCGTAAAATGACTAGTCAAATTACGTGGAGCGGTTTGACGATCTTCTACGCAACGGTAGGGAAGCAGAGTCGGTGTTGAACGAATGCAGTAAGTCTTGGAGCATGGCGGCTTCCGAAGCTGAGAGTTGCACGTTGTTCGTTCTGTCGCAGCAAAGGGAGGGAGAAGAGAGACAGATTATCACTGCCACTGCACTAGCGGTAACGGCTAAGCCGAAGGTAGCGTGCTATGGTTGCAACGCCCCGGGCTACATACGTGCAAATTGCTATGGTTACAATGCCCCTGGCTACATACGTGCAAATTGCCCTACGTGCAGCTCCAAAAATAGTAAAGCGTCAGATACTGGCTATGTAAATTTTAATGCATTAACCACAGTCGGTATAGGGAGAGTTATACCTGTCGTAAATGTCAAACTTTTTAGCGTTCCTGGTCAGGCCTTTTTCGACACAGGAGTCCGCACTGGTGTAGCCAGTTCGAACTTAAAGCGAATAATGGATTTCAAGGGCTGCAAATATGGAAAAGTCAAATGCGGAATCACACTGGCAGATGGTAGCCGATCGATGCAGGAATGTTTGTCAACAATATGTAAAATTATGGTCGGTGGGAAATGCCTGAACATAAAATTTATTGTTCTGCCAAACGCTACCCAAAATCGTACTCTGCTTGGAGCGGACTTCCTTGAGCAAGCCGGTATTGTATTGAACATGGGCCAAAAATATTGGTATTTTGAAAGCACCCCTAATGTGCGCTATGATTTTGGCGAAGAGTGGTGAATTTGGTGGAAACCATCGGAGTAGTCAATATCCACAACAGAAAACCATCGGAGGCATTGGAAAATCAGCCTAAGCAGAATCAACGGGAAACATATGTGTCCGAAGTACTGGCAATCTTTAGGGACTCGCTACGTGAAAATGACACTATCCCCGAAAGGAGTACAGATCGAAAATTCCGTAGAGTTGTTTACAGAGGGAAAGACACCGATGCGGTTCCTACACATCTTGGTATGATTGATTTTAAAATCCTGAAGGCTACTGTCGCGAAAAGTCTCTGAATCACCGTGACTGTATCAAACTAAAAATAAATTGTTCGTTGGGTAGCGTTGTGCAGTCGCCTTCAAACAGCTGCTTATGTATACTTTCGCTACTTGACTTTGCTAATAACAACAAACACTGCCTGCAGTTAACGGCAGAACAGTTAAATCATCTGATTTCAACCACTTTTGCTATTTACCCTGTATTCACATTTAACATACATATGCATACTAAAACCGCTATGATAAAATGTATAAATATTTCTTCCTCATAGAAAAGCGGTGAATTTGCAGAATTTGACAGAGGAGAAGACGGTCGCACAAGAGCAGCAATTTTGAAACACATCACACACACAGCGCAACTCATCAGCTCGCCCAACAGTCGGCAACAACAACAACTTAAATCAAATCATTGTGCAAATTAAATCATTAAAACCAATCATTTTAAACATAAAGCAAGTTTTTATTTTATTTGCAAAGTACGACATAAAAAGTTTTCAAAATTGCTCTTGTGGTCGATCGTCTTGCAAATTGCGGAGAATCTGGAGAATTTTAATTTCGTCTGGCCATCATCATACTACGTGTCCTGTTCAAGTCACCAGTTCGTCATACTACTTGTCGTGTTCCAGTCATCAGCTTTCGTCATAATACTTGTCCTGTTCCAGTCACCAGTTCGTCATAATACTTGTCGTGTTCCAGTCACCAGCTTCGTCATATTATTTGTCCTGTATCAGTCAATTGTTTTCGTCAACTACTTGTTTTGCGTAAATTGAAATTTTTAACTTTATTTACAGGTGGTGGGTGTCAAAGTGGTCGTAGCGGACGGCATATTATTGGTAATACACTTAACGGCTTATCCAGCGCTCTTCAGAAAACAGTTAGAAACATTTTTTGGTGCGACACATTTCAAACATCGTTGGTCTCAACATCATCAAAATGTACACTCGTGGGCAAGCGAATAGAAATGTAATGGCCGAGGCAAATGACAGCCTCGCAGAATCAGACGGAGATACTACGGTGGTGAATGTAGGTGGGAGTAGCCCAGCCCAACCACGAGTGACTGCTGACTCAGTAGCCGCCTTAGTAGCAAGCATCACAGCACTTAGGGACAGTGTCGTGGAGCTGCGTAATGAAACCAGCCGTAGTCAAAGGGAGATTCAAGAGCTTCGTCAACGAAGCGATACAGAGGCAGGCGATACTGCAACCAATAACGTCGCACAAACGGCAAGTAGAAATAATGCGTTATATTCACAGCCGCCGCCAACAGCACCGCGAATACCGTTGCCAACAGCACAGTCACAATCATCGTCGACGCCAAATCCAATGTGGCTGGTGGAAAGTTCAGCGCTAAAATTACATCCGTTACCGACCTTCGATGGGAATACAGAGGACTGGGCTTTGTTCCTAGCTAACTTTGTCGACAGCACAGCCCAATTCTCCTATAATAATAGGAAGAACCTCATGCCACTTCAGAAAGCACTGCAAGGTGACGCGAAGCGGTCAGTTACGTCAATGCTAATTCATCCCGAAGATGTGCCAAATGTGATGAAGGAGCTGGAGTTTAATTTTGGGCGGCAGGAGTTGCTTATACGATGTCAGTTGCAGAAAGTGCAGCAATTTCCGGCCATTAGCGACAATCATATGGATCAAACTTTACAATTTTCTAACCGTGTATCTAATGTTTCTGCGTTTTTTAAATCGGCCAGGTGCGAGCACCACCTTATGAACCCCATGCTACTGGAACAGTTGATTTCTAAGCTCCCAACATCCAAACAGTTTGAATGGAGTAAGTATGCCGCTAATGTAACTCCTTTTCCCACTGTTGACGTATTTGCAGGCTGGCTGAGTGATTTGGCAAAAATAATTGCGACTATGCCCGGAGTGAGCAACAATTTTACGCGTTCAAGTCAGCAAACAGTACCACCGGCGCGATATAATACACATGCCAATCGTCAGAGTGGTGCAAACGGAGGGTCAGCTCGAAGAATTTTACACACCAACGAAGGGTCGTGTCCATCGTGTAACCAAAGCCACTCATTGACAGACTGCCAACAATTTAGGTCGCTGGACTTAGCCGACAAGTGGTCACTAGTCAAACAACATCGTCTCTGTTTTGGATACTTGGTAAAGGGTCATGGGCTTTTAGATTGTCGTCGCCGTAAGGCATGTTCTATCAACGGCTGCAAACGTAAGCATCATCCGTTACTTCATAAGGATACGGTATCGTCGTCTACGTCGTCATCTGACCGGGAGCGAATTCTCAATTGTCGAGAAGAACAGGTAACCAGTCTTTTTAAAGTTGTCCCTGTAGTTTTGTCGGGTCCTTACGGTCAGAGGTCGGTCTATGCACTGTTTGACGAAGGGTCGTCAGTGTCGCTTCTGGAGGAAAATGTTGCCACTCAATTAGGTCTACGAGGACAGGTCATGCCACTTACACTGCAGTGGTACGGTGACAGCCAAACAACTGAGAACTCGAGGAAGGTGTCACTTGAAATAGCAGAAGTAAACAGCCACCAAAAATTTTCTCTTAAAAATGTCCACACGATAAAGGGTCTACATTTACCAAAGCAATCATTTGAAAAAAGTAAGTTTAATCATTTAAAATCATTGCCATTACAGAGCTACAAAGACGCCGAACCTGTTTTGCTGCTGGGCTTAGACAATTGCCACTTGTGTCTGTCTACCAAAGTCGTCAAAGCTGAATGTGATCAACCAGTAGCAACAGAAACAAAATTGGGTTGGGTGGTATATGGGCCACACCGACAAGAGAGCGTAGCCATGCCAAAGGTTCTTCATGTACGTAAGTCTGAATCATATAAACAGCTAAATATGTTGATGGAGGAATATTTTTCAAATGAGAGCTTTGGGGTCCGAACTACCGAAATCGTGCTGGAATCGGACAAAAATCAACGTTCCCGAAAAATTTTACTAGAAACAACAAGGGACATCGGTCAGAGGTATGAAATAGGATTGCTGTGGCGACATGATTCCACTGAACTACCTTCGAGCTACGCTATGGCTAAGCAGCGCCTATTGAACATTGAGCCGCGAATGCAGAAAGACGCTGTATATGCCGAATCTTACAAAAAGGAAATTGGCAAATATATTGAGAAGGGGTACGCCAGGAAGTTGACACAAAATGAAGCCGCAAAAGAAAGTCCCAGAACATGGTACCTGCCGCACTTTGGTGTTGTCAATCCATCGAAACCAGAAAAACTTCGTATCGTCTTCGACGCAGCCGCCGTTACAAACTCTACATCTTTGAACTCAGTATTATTAAAGGGCCCAGAACAAGCCCAACCATTAATATCCATTATCCATAAATTTCGACAAGGTATTGTAGCAATAGCCGGAGACATACAGGAGATGTTTTCGCAGGTGCGAATAAGGGAGGAGGATCAAGATTCACAACGTTTTTTGTGGCGAGATGGTAAGGCAAATGAACCAATATGTACGTATGTAATGTCGTCGATGATATTTGGAGCTATTTGTTCACCTTGTTGTGCCGAGTACATCAAAAACGTGAAAGCCGCTAAATTCGAACCCATCATGCCAAAGGGTAGTCATGCCGTAATTACAAACACGTATGTTGACGACTTGGTTATAAGCTTTAAAAATGCCGAAGAAGCTCTAAATGTCACCAATGAAGCCATTCAGATCAATGCCGCCGCGGGCTTCAAACTACGTAATTTTATCTGTAACAACAACGACGTACAGCACAAACTAAATGGCGAAATTGGAGAAGTTAACACGGGATTTGTGAAAATGGATCGCAATACAAACACAGAAAAGGTTCTTGGTATGTATTGGAACACAGCTAATGATGCACTTGAATTTCAATTTCAGTTTCATAAAATTGCCCAGGATGTTCTAAATGGCACACGAACGCCAACCAAGCGAGAGTTGTTGGGAATATCCATGTCCATTTACGACCCATTTGGCCTTCTGACTAACATAACAATTTTTTTAAAGCTATTAGTGCAATCATTATGGCGCCTTCCAATTCAGTGGGATGATGTGGTGCCGGAAGAATTAGCACATCGACGGAATTCTTGGTGGAGAAATTTTCAGCATGTGAAGCATTTCACAGTGCCCCGGTGTTACTCTGTTTTATTGTCTGTTGCGGACGAGGTCCAGCTACACGTTTTTGTCGATGCAAGTTCCTCTGCATATGCTGGTGTCGCGTATCTCCGAATAAAACAAAAAAATGAAGTCCATGTTACGTTAATTTCCGCCAAAGCAAGATGCACGCCGCTTAAGGGTATGACGATACCACGATTGGAGCTACAGGCTGCAGTATTGGGTTGCCGACTGAAAGAGTCTATAATAAGCTGTCATGATTTTCATATTCATAAAACAACCTTTTGGAGCGATTCAAAAACGGTAATATTGTGGATTCGCTCGACTAGTAGAGATTACAAGCAATTTGTCGCATGTCGTATAGCTGAAATTCTGAGTAGTACAACTTTAGATCAATGGCGATGGGTCCCTGCAACGCTTAACGTAGCAGACGAAGCAACGAGAGAGTCCACAACATTTCAGTTCGACGCACGGTCAAGATGGTTGAAAGGGCCGTCTTTTCTGTATAAAGATGAATCGCACTGGCCGGAGATGAATTTCGAGTTGGCATCCGAGTATTGTGCTTTAGAGGAAGCTAATAGAAGAGTCATGCTGACAAATCAAGGGGAGTATCCAATTAAGTTTAATAATTTTTCTTCACATTCTAAGGTCGCTAGAGTTGTTGCATGGGTACGGCGGTTCATCACCAAATCGGATATTCGTCATAATGGGGAACTCAACGCTATAGAAATTGCCAACGCCGAAAAAATTATTTTACGTCAGGTTCAAACGGTATCATTCGCCGATGAAATCCAACAGTTAAAATTGAAGAATGGTATACCGAAGTCGCCATCTTTGTACCAGTTAACGCCGTTCATAGACGATGATGGTTTGCTGAAAATTAATGGGAGAATTGATGCTGCCTACTGTTTGCCAATTTCCGCACGTCGTCCGGTGATTCTGCCTCAAAATCACCACGTCACACGCCTAATCGTTCAGCAGTATCATCAAAAGCTACACCATCAAAATGATCGTCTGACAATAAACGAAATACGCCAAAGGTTTTGGGTACCTCGCATAAGTGCTTTGCTGAAAAATGTCAAAAGGGAGTGTCCAATGTGCATTTCAATTAATGCCAAACCAGTTACACCATTTATGGGTCAGTTGCCAATGGATCGCCTCACGCCATATGTCCGCCCATTCTCGTACACAGGAGTGGACTATTGTGGCCCATTTTTTGTTGCAATTGGTCGTAGGAGAGAAAAGCGATGGGTAGCATTGTTCACGTGCCTGACGACGCGAGCAGTACATTTAGAAATAGCAGAAAATTTATCGACTGATGCATTTATTATTACTTTCAGAAATTTTGTCAACCGCCGAGGAGTGCCAGTAAAGATAAGGAGTGACAACGGTACTAATTTTGTGGGAGCCCAACGAGAGCTCAACCAAGAACAACGATTATTTGATTTTAACCGCATTGACCAGGAAATGTCTCGCCAAAATATTCAGTGGATATTCAATTGCCCTGTGAACCCGTCATCCCCCTGATGCTGGGAACGCCTTGTACAATGTGTGAAAAGGCTGCTGCAACTAGTTTTAAAGGAAGAAGCTCCACGACTGGAAACATTTAGAAGTGTACTCATCGAAGCCGAAAACATCGTAAACAGCCGTCCGCTAACCGAACTACCAATAACGCCGCAAGATGAGGAACCTTTGACACCCAACCACTTTCTGATGGGATGCCTCAACTCAACGCAAACGCCCAACGTAGATAATGAAAATGTGTGCCTTCGTAAGCAATGGCGGATATCGCAAAACTTGAAAGATCGATTGTGGAAAAGATGGACCATCGAATACTTGCCTTAACTTCTTCGACGCTCTAAATGGAGAGACCAAACAACGCCTTTAAGACCAGGACAATTGGTGATAGTCTGCGATCACACCGTGCCACGAAGCAAATGGGAGCGGGGCGAGTGACTGAGGTTTTCACTGCCAAAGATGGTCATGTAAGAAGTGCTCAGGTTCAAACACCGTCTGGATTGATGCGCCGACCAGTCAGCAAGCTAGCCGCTTTAACTTTTGTGAATCCTCTAGCGGATCCACCGGGGGTTGGGATGTCGTGAAAAGTCACTGAATCACCGTGACTGTATCAAACTAAAAATAAATTGTTCGTTGGGTAGCGTTGTGCAGTCGCCTTCAAACAGCTGCTTATGTATACTTTCGCTACTTGACTTTGCTAATAACAACAACGACTGCCTGCAGTTAACGGCAGAACAGTTAAATCATCTGATTTCAACCACTTTTGCTATTTACCCTGTATTCACATTTAACATACATATGCATACTAAAACCGCTATGATAAAATGCATAAATATTTCTTCCTCACAGAAAAGCGGTGCATTTGCAAAATTTGACAGAGGAGAAGACGGTCGCACAAGAGCAGCAATTTTGAAACACATCACACACACAGCGCAACGCATCAGCTCGCCCAACAGTCGGCAACAACAACAACTTAAATCAAATCATTGTACAAATTAAATCATTAGAACCAATCATTTTAAACATAAAGCAAGTTTTTATTTTATTTGCAAAGTACGACAGCTTCCGATGGCCTGCATTTACGCTCCGACCAAAAATTCCAGCTTGATAAAATTCTATGTAAGCATGAAGCGGTGTTTGGTGAACTTGGTGACCCAGCACCTTACTCTGAACATCGAATTAAGCCATGAGCCTGTCTCGTCACTTCCGTGTCGCCTTTCTTTCCCGAAAGTGCGTCAGCTAAGGGCGGAAGTAGATTAAATGTTGACAACAGGAATAGTCGAAGAGTGGGAATCAACATGGGCATCTCCAGTGGTGATGGTGCCAAAACGTGACGGAGGTACACGCGTGTGCGTGGATTATCGCAAGCTAAATGCTTTTACGGAACCCGATCGCTACCCTTTGCCTAAAATGGACAATCTACTGCACGCTGCTAGAAGCACCCAATATATGACAACGTTGGACTTGAAGAGTGGTTATTACCAAATTAAAGTTTTCGAGGGAGACATGGATAAAACTTGCTTTACTACACCATTTGGACTATTTCGTTTTACCAGGATGCCATTTGGGCTACGAAATGCGCCAGCCACGTTCCAAAGACTTATCGATCGATTCAAAGCAGCCATACCAGAGATAAATTTATTAGCTTATTTGGACGATCTAATAGTGTGCTCTGGCAGCTTCAATGAACATTTGGGTCATCTGGACGTTATTTTTGAAAGACTAGCGAAATTTAGCCTACGTGTCAATAATGGCAAATGTCGTTTTTGTTGCTCATAGGTGAAGTACTTGGGACCAGTACGCCGAAATAGTCAAGCCAATCACTGACTTAACGAAAAGGAATATTACATGGACATGGAAGGATCCTCAACGCAACGCTTTCCAAAAGCAGAAATATCAGGCAGGTTCTGAAATTTAAGTGGAAGTGAATATGAAAATGAATCCTAAAACGAGTGAATTTAAATTTGGTGTCCTGAAAAACGAATTTTTAATTCATTTTACAGCTCGTTTTAATTTCACCCAAAAAATGAACGCACATTTGACAGTTGCCACTGACAGAATAAAAATAATAAATTTTAGATAAATATTAAATTTAAATTGAAAAAAATGAGTGCTACAACTACGCTTGCAGTTATTTTGGTGGAAAATGAGGGTCACGCAGAAGAAGCAATATATAGAAAGAGACTTCGTGATCACTCAAATCCATTAGAAGTGCCTGAATCTGTGTAAGTTTGCATTGCGAGAGTTGTAATTTGCTGTCTGATTACCGAAAGTTTTTCTAGATTCGTCTCAAGCTATCGTGTAAATAAAGAAGCTTTTATTATGCTGTTAAACAGTATTGAACCCCATCTAAGACACTTTGCGCTTTCTAGCCGAAGGTGGGTTTCAAAAATCTGTGGGCAAGGATAGCTACTTCGCGATGGGGCGAAGTACTATAGCAAAGGTACTTAAACAAGTGTTGCGAATTTTAGAAAAATACTTGTGTCGCCGGTGGGTGAAATTGCGTATGACGGAAAGGGAAGTCATTGGCTGCATCGACGGCACGCACATACCAATCACTAAGCCACATAAAGAACACCACCTCTTTTATAATCGCAAAGGATATTTTAGCCTGAATGTATTAATTGTAAGTATTCCAGCATATTTCCTATTAAGCGTTATGGTAGGTACATATGTTTGCTTGCAGATCTGTGATTACAATATGGTTATTCGAGCTGTTGATGCACGCCACCCTGGGTCAAGTCATGATTCTTTGATATGGAGTGTAAGTAGGGCGAACGACTACTTCCAACAGCGTTATGACAATGGAGAACGCGGTTCTTGGCTGTTGGGTGATGCAGGATATCCACTTCAACCATTTTTGCTAACACCATTCAGGAATCCACAACTTGACACAGCAGAGCATACGTTTACAATGTGTGAAAAGGCTGCTGCAACTAGTTTTAAAGGAAGAAGCTCCACGACTGGAAACATTTAGAAGTGTACTCATCGAAGCCGAAAACATCGTAAACAGCCGTCCGCTAACCGAACTACCAATAACGCCGCAAGATGAGGAACCTTTGACACCCAACCACTTTCTGATGGGATGCCTCAACTCAACGCAAACGCCCAACGTAGATAATGAAAATGTGTGCCTTCGTAAGCAATGGCGGATATCGCAAAACTTGAAAGATCGATTGTGGAAAAGATGGACCATCGAATACTTGCCTTAACTTCTTCGACGCTCTAAATGGAGAGACCAAACAACGCCTTTAAGACCAGGACAATTGGTGATAGCCTGCGATCACACCGTGCCACGAAGCAAATGGGAGCGGGGCGAGTGACTGAGGTTTTCACTGCCAAAGATGGTCATGTAAGAAGTGCTCAGGTTCAAACACCGTCTGGATTGATGCGCCGACCAGTCAGCAAGCTAGCCGCTTTAACTTTTGTGAATCCTCTAGCGGATCCACCGGGGGGTGGGATGTCGTGAAAAGTCACTGAATCACCGTGACTGTATCAAACTAAAAATAAATTGTTCGTTGGGTAGCGTTGTGCAGTCGCCTTCAAACAGCTGCTTATGTATACTTTCGCTACTTGACTTTGCTAATAACAACAACGACTGCCTGCAGTTAACGGCAGAACAGTTAAATCATCTGATTTCAACCACTTTTGCTATTTACCCTGTATTCACATTTAACATACATATGCATACTAAAACCGCTATGATAAAATGTATAAATATTTCTTCCTCACAGAAAAGCGGTGCATTTGCAAAATTTGACAGAGGAGAAGACGGTCGCACAAGAGCAGCAATTTTGAAACACATCACACACACAGCGCAACGCATCAGCTCGCCCAACAGTCGGCAACAACAACAACTTAAATCAAATCATTGTACAAATTAAATCATTAGAACCAATCATTTTAAACATAAAGCAAGTTTTTATTTTATTTGCAAAGTACGACAGCTTCCGATGGCCTGCATTTACGCTCCGACCAAAAATTCCAGCTTGATAAAATTCTATGTAAGCATGAAGCGGTGTTTGGTGAACTTGGTGACCCAGCACCTTACGCTGAACATCGAATTAAGCCATGAGCCTGTCTCGTCACTTCCGTGTCGCCTTTCTTTCCCGAAAGTGCGTCAGCTAAGGGCGGAAGTAGATTAAATGTTGACAACAGGAATAGTCGAAGAGTGGGAATCAACATGGGCATCTCCAGTGGTGATGGTGCCAAAACGTGACGGAGGTACACGCGTGTGCGTGGATTATCGCAAGCTAAATGCTTTTACGGAACCCGATCGCTACCCTTTGCCTAAAATGGACAATCTACTGCACGCTGCTAGAAGCACCCAATATATGACAACGTTGGACTTGAAGAGTGGTTATTACCAAATTAAAGTTTTCGAGGGAGACATGGATAAAACTTGCTTTACTACACCATTTGGACTATTTCGTTTTACCAGGATGCCATTTGGGCTACGAAATGCGCCAGCCACGTTCCAAAGACTTATCGATCGATTCAAAGCAGCCATACCAGAGATAAATTTATTAGCTTATTTGGACGATCTAATAGTGTGCTCTGGCAGCTTCAATGAACATTTGGGTCATCTGGACGTTATTTTTGAAAGACTAGCGAAATTTAGCCTACGTGTCAATAATGGCAAATGTCGTTTTTGTTGCTCATAGGTGAAGTACTTGGGACCAGTACGCCGAAATAGTCAAGCCAATCACTGACTTAACGAAAAGGAATATTACATGGACATGGAAGGATCCTCAACGCAACGCTTTCCAAAAGCAGAAATATCAGGCAGGTTCTGAAATTTAAGTGGAAGTGAATATGAAAATGAATCCTAAAACGAGTGAATTTAAATTTGGTGTCCTGAAAAACGAATTTTTAATTCATTTTACAGCTCGTTTTAATTTCACCCAAAAAATGAACGCACATTTGACAGTTGCCATTGACAGAATAAAAATAATAAATTTTAGATAAATATTAAATTTAAATTGAAAAAAATGAGTGCTACAACTACGCTTGCAGTTATTTTGGTGGAAAATGAGGGTCACGCAGAAGAAGCAATATATAGAAAGAGACTTCGTGATCACTCAAATCCATTAGAAGTGCCTGAATCTGTGTAAGTTTGCATTGCGAGAGTTGTAATTTGCTGTCTGATTACCGAAAGTTTTTCTAGATTCGTCTCAAGCTATCGTGTAAATAAAGAAGCTTTTATTATGCTGTTAAACACTATTGAACCCCATCTAAGACACTTTGCGCTTTCTAGCCGAAGGTGGGTTTCAAAAATCTGTGGGCAAGGATAGCTACATCGCGATGGGGCGAAGTACTATAGCAAAGGTACTTAAACAAGTGTTGCGAATTTTAGAAAAATACTTGTGTCGCCGGTGGGTGAAATTGCGTATGACGGAAAGGGAAGTCATTGGCTGCATCGACGGCACGCACATACCAATCACTAAGCCACATAAAGAACACCACCTCTTTTATAATCGCAAAGGATATTTTAGCCTGAATGTATTAATTGTAAGTATTCCAGCATATTTCCTATTAAGCGTTATGGTAGGTACATATGTTTGCTTGCAGATCTGTGATTACAATATGGTTATTCGAGCTGTTGATGCACGCCACCCTGGGTCAAGTCATGATTCTTTGATATGGAGTGTAAGTAGGGCGAACGACTACTTCCAACAGCGTTATGACAATGGAGAACGCGGTTCTTGGCTGTTGGGTGATGCAGGATATCCACTTCAACCATTTTTGCTAACACCATTCAGGAATCCACAACTTGACACAGCAGAGCATACGTTTAACAAAAAGCATTCTTCTGGACGTAATATTATTGAGAGAACTATAGGGGTCCTGAAAAGTCGATTTAGATGTTTGGCACGCACTCTTCAATACCAACCACAGAAAGTGGTACAAATAATTAATGTTTGCTGTGTTTTACACAACATTTGCAAACACTATAAAGTGCAATATATCGTTGAATTCGAAATAGAAAATGAAGCCGATGATTTTGCTGTTGCTGATGAAACATCAAATGATACCACAAGTGATGGCGAAGCTGCAAGAATAAGAGAGGGTATTGCCACCCGTCTTCATAGAAATCCCTGAAGGCTGTACACACAAAATAATAATTTGAATTCACACATATACTGTCGTTAGTTTTAAACAAAGTGTAATTTTAATTGCACCAATAAAATAAACCACAATTCAACATACAAAATTAAAAAAGGATTGAATTCATTATTAAAAACAGAAACATATAGAACCTAATTCTTGGGTCCTTTGTACTGGTATTTTAGGTACATTTTCAGCTCCGCCATTTCGATTTCCTTAAGTTTCAGCTCATTATCTGTTTGCCGCTGCCTCTCCATTTGAAGGTGGTGTCTCTTACTCTCTGCGTTGCCCTCGTTTATTGCAGTCGTCATTGCCTTTACTGCTTCGCAGAGATCGTTAACTGCACTGCTGACGTTAAATGTAGCCTCTACATTTCCTTTTAAACCACCGTCAAGGTTTTTCATATGCCTAGTTTGCTCGGCGATATTTGATTTTAAAGAATCAGTTACAGGTGGCTCAGATCTACGGGGTCGAGATGACGCAGCAGCAGCGCTTGTAGAAGGCTGGTTATCATCTTCGGTTGATGTGTCTGACGTTGACTCACTTGTTGCCCCACAGTCTCTGGTATTGGAGACACCTTCCACAGAAGTGTGTAGGTTGCATAAACGCGCAACTGCTTCTTCTGTGGGTGATAGCACGTATTTATTAAAAGGGCCACCTCCCGTTGCCCTGGCCTCCTTATTATTATGCGCGATTTTCTTTCTTATAAAGGCTCTCCAATCCATCCAAACCTGTAAAATAAAATATATAACTGATTAAGAATAAATGATATCACAGAAAAATAAATTTTGCACCTTTTTCCATCCGGAAACATCTTTATGTGGTGGGCCATGCTCGTTTAGTTCTACAACTACCTCCGTCCACAACGCATCAGCTTTGACTCTATCGCCTTTTGCAAATCCCCTCGCCATTTCGGGGTGCTTATCCATAAACTGGAGAAGAATTGTCTCTTGGCGCACATTTTTATGTTTACCCCTGCAAAATATAAACAATTACTTTATTTATTTGTTCTTATGTTTAAATTTACTAATTTCGTAAATGCTTATTGAAATTCAATTTACTCACATATCGTTTTGCACCAAATTCTCCAATTCAAATGGCAGTGATTTCTAACCGAATATTTAATGTGAATTCGTTTTCCAGAACAATCGAATTCACAGGGAGTTCATTTTAGAAAAAAATGTGAAAACGAAACGGTGAAAGTGAAACACAGAACAGGGAATGCCAGATTCACAGTGAATTTGATTGATATTCACTCGGAAGTGAATCACAGAACCTGCCTGTATATGTTGACCACATCGCCATTATTGAAACAGGCAGAAGATGGTCTCCCTTTTATAATAAAAACGGACGCAAGCGGAGGGAAGCGAGGAACATCCAATTGAGTATGCCAGTCGTCTCCTAACGAACGCAGAGAAGAACTATTCGACGACGAAACGAGAAGCTATTTTATTACTTAGCGTGAAGTAGGCGACTTTGGCAAAATGGGCGTTACAAATACAACAATATAATTTTAAAATCCAGTAGACACCGAACAAATATTATAGCTGATATGCTTTCTCGACCCTCATGTGATGACGATGTGCAAAGTGTGACGACGCAAATAATGGTGTTCCAGATCCACTTTCCTCACAAAAGAGCAAACGAGGCATGACAAGAACAGCTTAAGGATGTATATATTAAAGAAATTGTTGAATCCCTCGAGTCAGCAGATGAAAATGTCGGCCGTTGGATTAATCGCGCCTATATTATCAATGAAGGCGTCCTGTATTGTTATAGTAATGAAGACATGGATGATGCGCCGTACGTGGTAGCCGAACATAAGAGACTGGAGATTTTAAAGGCATATCATGATGGTCCTACTGCTGGTGTTTCGCAACTTTGGAAGAGAACTTCGCACCTTAGACGATATACAACATGACATGAAAGCCATAGTTGAGAAAGAAAATTGTATCCCTCAAATATCGAGTTAATTACACAATCTAGCCAATATGTTTAAAAGGACACGTGAAACAGAACAACGAGTGCAAGATAAGAATAAAGCTCATCATGACCAACATAGACAAAGTAACTCACAATTTGATGTGGGAGTGGAAGTACTCGTCAACACTCATGTACTGAGTAAAGCATCAAAAGGTTTAACTTCCAAGTTTTTACCGAAAAGGGATGGTTCCTACGTCATCACTCGTAAAGTGGGAGCTACCTCGTATGAAATAGCATCACAAGATAATATTAATATGCCACTGGGAACGTACCATGCATCAGCATTAACATTTTAGAAGGGTTCACATGAAGACCAAGCCGCTGCACCAACTCACCCAATAAGAAAGCGAGGACGACCAAAGAAGATGTAAGGTGTTGCCGTGCCCTCGGGACGAGTTCCGCACGGCAAAGGGGGAGATTATAACGAGCAGCCTTATTAGTTAGTTATTACTTATAAGCGACATCTAGTTGTGATAACCAATGTTTGGTGACACCATCTTGTAATATGTTTGACAGCAGTTGCTGAAGCAATCGTGTGAATATGTCTTTATGTCTTGGTGTTCACTTGATTGTTCATTTGTACGTAATTGAATTCATTTATAAAACTATAAAATAGCATGTAAAACGAAATAGCATTTGGTGAACAGAAGGCAAACTGTAAGCTTAAAAGTAGAATCGGTCAGGGTTCGAATCGCGACATACGATCCGTGATCGAATACGATTTTTTAGATATCAATAGTTCTAAGCCAGTAATTCGGAATGACGTCATACGTGAGTTATTGGCTGAAACTAGTCTCGAAGTTATTGTGGTTTAAAAATTTGCATTCGATCACGGAAGGTATGTCGCGATTCCACTCCTGCATTGATGTTAGACGACGCTGTTCAAGTAATATCTGCGCTGCTGCTTGTTGGACGATGCCAAGTCGTCCGCTTGCATCGTTGTTGTTAGTCATGACTATTTATAGCTGCGCAGCTTGTTAGACAGCGCTAAGCTGGGTGCTTGCAAAACAGTAATAAAAGTCTCGTGGATACGCCTTCTGTGTTTACTAAATGGTGTCTCTTCGACAGGTTGAATCCCTAAAACTGTATCCTGTATTCTCAATTCTAATGTTATAATTTAGTGGCTACGATAATGCTATGCGTTTACCGTAATTCGATCATATTTGTACATAACAATCTAATACAATTATACTTGCATCTCGTTTGCTGGCAATTAAACTTAATAAAATCTCATGTATTGTACATCTACCCACTACACCCCTTTATTTGTAGAAATTAAAAAAAAAAAAATGTCCAATAAGGAGCCCACGCCGAGTGCCGATCCCACCCGATCCCCGCTAGATATTTAAAATATTTATTTTTTTTTAAGTATTCTCTGGGTTATCTACTTTCTTCTGTAAATGCGGAAATATGCGCTTTTTTGTATGCGTCGAGATATTTACAGTTCGGCAGTGACGCCTATGATACAAATTCACTTACTTAGTTAGTTCAATTCGATGCACTAGTAGAACGCTTGCTATCGCACGCGCATTAAGCATAGTAATTCATAATTAAGGAGTTGCGTGCAAAAAGGGCACTAGGTGACATTAAGGCAATATTTGGAAAAAACAGATTCGGACTGGTATAAGAATAATATATTTACCACCGCAATACACACTGATTCTTATAAATTATCTGATGCAGATTATTAAAAATATTGTATAAATAATTTGTTCTTTAACAAAGAAAAAATGCCTTATTATATATGTATGCATTATTTGTTTAAATTCTTGGTATTGTTAACGATAAGCTTATTTCTTTGGACCCTGACCCAATTCTTGGTCTTTTATGAAAATAAGTACCCGTGAACGACATATTCATGCCTATTCCCATATCCGACGGAAGCCATTCGCGGGGAGTGCGGATCGATTCGCGAAAAATGAGTTGCGGATCTGAATTACAAAACTTTAAAAAATCAACTTTATCGATTTCCTTTAAATCTACTAGCCTATTCAACACAAGAAATAGAAGAAAATATCTTGACAATGTCGTTTTTTTAATTTTAAAGGTTAGATCCGCAACTGTTTTCACGCGAATCGATTCGCACTCCCTCCGCAAAGCATCCGTCGAATACCGTAATAGGCATGATTAGTTCAATATCATTTCGACGCCGTTTAATTTTCCGTACAGCTCCATAATGTTTTTAAGTATGTAAATATGTGTATTAGGTTACGTAATAAAAGTCCGCTTGGAATAAAAAATTATTAATATTTACAGAATACACGTTTTTCTTCTTCTTCTTTTAATGGCCATCTAACCGACTGAGCGATTTTGACCGTCCAACATAGCTCGCCAGTCATTTCTTCTTTGCGCCAACTGGCGCCAATTGGAGACCCCACGAGATCGCAGGTCGGTCTCCACTTGGTCCTTCCATCGGAGTGGTGGTCTTCCTCTTCCTCTGCTTCCACCGGCGGGTGCCGATAAGTATACCTTCTGGGCTCGAGCGTCTTCGTTCATTCACACGACGTGTCCTAGCCAGCGAAGCCGCTGTGTTTTAATGCGCTGTACTATGTCGACGTCTGCGTAAAGCTCATACAACTCATCATTAAATCTTCTTCGGTACTCGCCGTCGCCAACGCGTAGAGGCCCATAAATCTTTCGTAGAACTTTTCTCTCGAATACTCCCAATGCAGCCTCGTCAGATGTTGTTAGTGTCCACGCTTCTGCACCATATAGCAGGACGGGAGCGATGAGTGATTTGTAGAGTGTGATTTTCGTGCGTCGAGAGAGGACTTTACTTTTCAATTGCCTACTCAGTCCAAAGTAGCATTTATTTGCTGGATCCAAGGTAAACGAAGTCCTTCACTATTTCGAACTTTTTGCTGCCAGCAGTGGCGTGGGTGCCAAGGCGTGAATGCGCTGACTCTTTGCTTGATGACAGCATGTACTTCGTTTTGCCTTCGTTCACCACCAAACCCATTTTTTCCGCTTCTTTTTCTAGCTTGGAGTACGCAGAGGTTACGGCGCGGTTGTTAAGGCCGATAATGTCAATGTCGTCAGCATATGCCGTAAAGCGTGCAACTCTTTTATAGAATATTGTTTCAGCGCGGTTAAGTTCTGCAGATTGTATTATTTTCTCCAACATCAAATTAAAGAAATCACACGATAGGGGGTCACTTTGTCTGAAACCTCGTTTAGTTTCAAACGGCTCCGAGAGGTCCTTCCCAATTCTGACTGAGCTGGTGGTGTTGCTCAATGTCATTTTGCAAAGCCGTATAAGTTTTGCGGGGAAACCAAATTCAGACATAGCGGCATATAGGCAGCTCCTTTTTGTGCTATCGAAAGCGGCTTTAAAATCAACAAAGAGGTGGTGTGTGTCGATTCTTTTCTCACGGGTTTTCTCCAGGATTTAACGTATTGTAAAAATCTGGTCGATGGTAGATTTTCCAGGTCTTAAGCCACAGGTCCAATCAGTCTGTTCACGTCGGGCTTCAATCGTTCGTACAATACGCTTGACAAGACCTTATATGCGATATTCAAAAGGCTGATTCCGCGATAGTTGGTGCAGATTGCAGGATCACCTTTCTTGTGGATTGGGCACAGAACACTTAGATTCCAATCTTCGGGCATGCATTCATCCGACCATATTCTGCACAGAAGCTGGTGCATACGCCTTACCAGCTTCTCGCCGCCATGCTTGAATAGCTCAGCAGGCAAACCATCAGCGCCAGCTGTTTTATTGTCTTCTAACCGGGATATTACTATTCGCACCTAATTATAGTCGGGTTCTGGGACGTCAATTTCGTCGTCTTCGATTGTGGGATCGGGTTCGAGCTCTTCTCTGGTTTCTTGCTCAATTTCTCCATTTAAAAGGGCAGAGAAGTGATCCCTTCATATCCCTAGTATTCTCTGAACATCAGTCACCAGGTCGCCGTTCTCGTTCTTACAGGAATTTGCCCCGGGTTTGAAACCTTCCGTCATTCGTCGAATTCCCATTGACTAGCATCTCAAGCTCATTGATTTCACGCTTTTCTGCCTCTCTTTTTTTTGCCCGGAAAAGTCGTCTCGCTTCCCTTTTCAACTCGCGGTAGTGTTCACACACACTCCTTGTTGCACTCGATCTTAGCGTTGCCTTGTAGGCTTCGTTCTTTCTTTTCGTTGCAGCTCGGCACTCTTCATCATCGTACCAGTTGTTTCTTCTCGTTCGCCGGAATCCAACTACTTCTTCGGCTGCGGTACGGAGTGCTCCTGTGATGTGCTCCCACTGCTAATGCATTCCACTGGGTTGAATTGTGCTCTCAGAGAGCAGGTGTGAGAGGCGGTCTGCAAAATCATTGGCGGTCTGTTGCGATTGCAGCTTTTCGACGTCCAGCTTTCCTTGCGTTTTCTGTTGCACCTGTTTTGTCGTACAGAGGCGGGTACGAATCTTAGCTGCTACTAGGTCGTGATCGGGGCCGATGTTTGGACCTCTTATTGTGAGAACATCTAAAACGCTAGAAGCATGCCGTCCGTTTGGGAGACAGCCATGTAGCCTGATGGATCTTCTTGTGCATAAACCTGGTGCTGGCAATGACCATGTTTCGGGCACCGGCGAAGTCGATCAGCCTGTACCCATTTTGCGAAGTCTGGTCGTGCAGACTGAACTTCCCGGCTGTGGG
Organism: Sphenella marginata; assembly: GCA_951509765.1. NCBI lineage: Eukaryota > Metazoa > Arthropoda > Insecta > Diptera > Tephritidae > Sphenella > Sphenella marginata. The sequence continues at coordinate 19,286,017 of OX608078.1, forward strand.
TCCAAATACACCCTCTTTGCCCACCCTGGCGTTAAAGTCACCAAGCACGACTTTGATGTCATGACGGGGGCAGCGCTCGTATGTTTCCTCCAGGCGCTGGTAGAATGCATCATTTCCACGTCGTCTTTCTCTTCCGTCGGAGCGTGGGCGCAGTAAACGAGATGTTAAACAATCGTACTTTTACGCGGATTGTAGCGAGACGCTCATTCACGGGTGTGAATGACAGTACTCGATTACGGAGTCTCTCTCCCACCACAAATCCCACGCCAAATCTGCGATTGTCGGCATGCCCACTCCAGTAAATGTTACAAGGTGGTTTGTTCATATTACCTTGCCCCGTCCATCGCATCTCCTGTATGGCGGTGATGTCAGATTTAGCCTTCCTCAGGACCTCAACCAACCGGGCAGCGGCACCTTCCCCATTGAGGGACCGGACATTCCAGGTGCATGCCCTTAAATCGTAGTCCTTGTTTCGTTTGCGTGTGTCTCATCTAAAAAGGGGGTTCTCATATCCGAGGCTTTTTTGGATTTCATTGCTACGTTGTTTTACGTGGTGGGTCCCAAACCCAACGCACAACCCGTTCCACGGGAGGTTGTAATTTAAGTGCACGTTTATATAGCGAGCCGCTTGATCCAAGACAGACGCCCGCTTGCAGCCGCACCGCTAGGTGATCAGACGCTGCTTGTAAACCCCTGGTAAGCCCTTAAACCGATTATGTCGGAGTGGCCTTGCCAGGTTGTCGCCTTCTCACGTTTAGCTCACCACCAAACGGGTGTTCAGTGGTTACCCAGAGGATACTTGGACGCAAGCGCCCGGAAGTAGTGAGCTGCTTGGACCGCATGCAAAAGAATCGCTCTGGCCATTCCTAAGTGAATGGCGATCAGAAACTTTCCCCACTTACGTGGACTTCTACACGCGGAACCATCCTCTACGCGTTTTTATGAAGTTAAAACAAGATGTATCCTTCGCTTTCCTGGTTATATGCAAAAAGGGCACATTTATCACCGATTTATTTCATCGTTTTGAGCTAAGGATGTGAAATGTCGCTTTTGTAACTTTACCAAGTTAAAAGATAATACACTAGATAACAATAATATCAATATCTTTCTCTATATACTACAACAACAAAAAAGCTACAATGCTTCAAAAGTTTTTGTACAAATCGGCTGTGGTGCTTAGCTGGAGCGGCCGTGGCTCGAAAGCACCGCGGTCGAATTAGTATGTGAAAAGAAAATAAAAGGAACGAGAGCTCTCGTTATAAAAGTGGCCGTTTATTGAGTTAAAAGATTTATAATTGGACAAGTTAATTTTACCTTCGAATATTGGCTGACGGTGAAAATCCTGGGGTGGCCGTGAGGTGTTGACTCGATGACGATCGCTGGAAAAGTAGACGGTCGTCCAGTCGAGGACAACCGTTGAACCTGAAAACTATCCTCCGGTTTTAAGGGGAGGTGACCCAACACATGCACACCCACATGTATGTATGTGTTTGCTGACAAAACATGCATACGCATGCATGCTCATACAGGTGGGTGGTTGGGTATGTGTGGTTGGAAGGGAACAAGAAAGTGACATTAGGGTGGCTCATTTTTTGAGAATTTAGGCATCGGGCCTAAACATGCCGGCCCCCTTGCGATACGCAACATCTGAGAACCGCCGCAGGATTTTCACGCATGCCTCACTTAGTCTAGTAAATTCAAATGATGAATGCCGGACGGCGCCGTCCCGCCGTCTGCCTTCGAGCAACCTCCGCCAGTTTGAGGGTTGGAGCGTGGCCGGATCATACCTAGAGCTAAGAGAGGGGGGAAGAGTGAAAATATACGTGTTGCATATTTCTTGCCATGTATCTATTCGTCCCAATAAAAAAAGGTGGAACACATTTCATATCGAAAAAAAAGAAAAATTTGTATTATTATTTTTTAATCTTAACCTAACTTTACGTGGGAGTGGCGCCGCATAGCACGAACCCGAATATCGTGCTCTGGGCACGAAGGGACCCAAAGGACGCGGGGAAAGTTCCCGCGGTGAAGATGTCGGCGCATATGTCACCTCCGAGCACTAAGCGGAGCGTTGCGGCCTGATAAAATAGCGGATCAGCCAGCCGAATATGCTCATAAGGAGCGGCGATGTTCGCATCGACGGTTTGGGCTGGGCTGATCCGCTGAAAATGCGGGACACACAGCGCGTGCGCCGTTATTCGCTTATTGTTTCCGTGTTTACCGCGGATGCGGAGGAAGCAACCGCACTCTCCGCCCGAGGGTGTCGTCCGGAGCCCTAAATCTTCCGCCAAGGAGCGGTCGATGACAGTGCGGGGGGAGCACGCATCAATGAGGGCACGGATGCGTAGCAATCCACCCCCGGCCTCCAGCTTCACGACCGCAGTTGGCGCGAGGGTGGTCATGGGGTGCACCGGAGGGCCCACCCGGGAGAGGGTGCGGTTGAGAACGTCACGGAACCCGGATACTAGTGGTAGTTGGCGCGGCGGCAGGGCCAATCTACCGTGGTTGTCGTCGGTGTTGCGTAGCTGGCGCGGCTGAGAGGCCAGTCTACGCTGATTGTGCGTGCTTGTGCGGCGTGAGTCGTCGATATTGGTGGTGCGTAGCTGGCGCGGCTGGGAGTCCAGTCTACGCCCGTCGTCGTGGCCGGTGTTGGTGCGAAGCTGGCGCGGCTGTGTGGCCAGTCTCCGCTTACGGCTGTTCTGGTGCGCGCGGTTGCGGTGTTGCGAGGTGGTGACCGGGTCGGTGTGGCGGTCGAGACTTCGCCGCTCGTTGTTACGCCCAACTATTCTCGGCAGGCGGGCTGGTTGGCTCGGGGTCGTCCATTGGCAGGTGGAGTGGTGTGGTGTTTTCCACCACATCGTCGGCATCTGGCGTCGCTGGTGCATTCCCTAGCACAGTGGACCATGGAAAGGCAGTTGTCGCAATAGCCGGCCCGAATGACCTCCTTCAAGCGCTGCAGGGGCGCCATCCCCTGGTATTGGGCGCACGACCGAAGCGGATGGCTGTCGCCACACAGCGGGCATGGCTTCGGGTACCGGGCGGCTAAGCGTTCGGCCCGCTGGCGTGAGGATGCGAAATGTGTCATTCTGGAGGAAGAAAGGAGAATAAAACAAAGATTGGTTATGTTGACGGCCGTACACCCGTACGTGTGGGTGGCGAGAGCGCTGTAATTCGGCGACCGTTTATATGGGTCTAATATCACGAAACCCACCACTGCTTATTTGTAGAATTTCATAATTATTTAAAAGGAATATATTATTATATATGTATGTTCTTAGTTACTAGCCGTAAATATATGGAACGATAGTAAATAGGCCCCGTTATATGCTCGAAACGAGTCCAGGAGTGACAAAAATTATTATTCTTATACGGTTGCGTATGTCACCGTAACACCGTAGCGCTTGCTACGAAAGGTTATATTTTCTTGCTAGACTCACCCTGCATTTTGTTTCGCCATGCAGAGTGCATTTATTTTCTCGCGTTCATTATGTCCGTATGTATGTACATATAGTGGGGTACTTATATTCGTTCTGGCGCTGCGCACACAGCGACGTTTTCGCTTTGGCTGGTACTGTAGTCCCGGCGGAACTCGGAATCCGGTACCGAGCCTGGTAGAGAGTGTGAGGGTATTTTAGGTTCTGTGCTTATTCGGTTTCGGTTATTTTTTGTTGTTTTGTGGGCAAAACAGCCCTGCCCCTACGAAAAACAACCCAAACTCATAAAAATTCAAAAAACCAGAACAAAACAACCAAAACAAAGTTTTTCGAAACGAAAAAAAAACTTTTTATTTTTTGGACTTTTTCCATTTTGTTTTTGCCTCGGCAAAGTCGCCGAGGATCGGGACGAACGTAAATTTCGTCCCCCCTTCGCCCGCACTAAGCGGTCCCGATTTCTTCGCAAGTCGGGTTTTTGGTGCCCGTTGACCAAAACCGTAGCATCACTAACGCGCTGACGTGATCATTGGCAAAATATTTACATATATGTATGGCGCTCGCATTGAGCGACGGTTCAATTGAACCACACATACATATATGTTCACTCACGCTTTTGCGAGTGGTCAAGCAAAGCTCGCGACCGACAAAATATGTAGTACATACATATTTACATTTACTCACTCTAGCAATAGAAGAAGTGCCGAAAATAAAGAGAAAATGCATTGTTCATTTTTTCTCTGCTAGCGTAGTAAAGAAAAATGAGCCAATTCATTATTCTTATTTTTTCCGGCGCGCGTGGTCAGCAGCATTTGCAGGGGTAAGTAAATTTATAATTTACTTGAAAATTTGATGCCTAACCTAATTTTTCTTTCTTTTCAGATCGGCTTGGACACATGGAGGCAGATTTGGTGGATCGCCTGGACGGCGCATGGGCATATTGGCAGGATTGGGGTAAGTTTTATTCGCGCTGCCCGAAATACTGTATCGTTTCGGTAGCAGCGCAATTTACTTGAAAAAGTGTGTCTCAAATGCTGTGGTGGCCGGCACATGCTTTTGAGACACATTTGTATGGACATATACATACATGTATAGATTTGTGCACATATTAATGTTTGGTTTTTTTCTTCTTCAGTGTAGTTGCTTGCGTACATTGTTTTGGCAAAGTCCTCATTTTGTAGATCAGTCAAAATAGATTCAACCAATTTGGGTTCTTAATTTTGCGTAAAAAGATGTGCACATTATTCACGAATCTCAACGTATTATGATCACATAGAATGTTCAAATTTATACGCTGCTTACGCGACATATCGAAAGCTTCATAATATCAAAGCCGATCAAGCAATTCGCCAATTATCTCCAACGCCAAGACACGTGAAGATATGGCTTACCTCTTGGCATTTGTAATATAAACGTGCATCATTTTCTATGCTTGTAACTAATCTACCACCATGTTTCATATTACGTGTATTTCCTTGTTTGCCCGTAGCGAGTAGTACGAAATTTAATTCTGTTAATTTGGTATAGACCAAATAATTTCCTGCCAAGCAGAAGGATGTGACATCGCCGGATATCATATCGCCATTAATGTAAAGACGTTGATTGAATAACAAGGAAATAAGGCAACCCGAATCAGAGATTTATGTTTGATGCCATTCCATACGTAACGACGATTGCAGCGCATTGTTTCCTTCTGTTTCATTTCTTTTCACAACACGTACGTTTTAAATGTAAGTGAACTTCCAGAGTCGGCCGTACAATAAAGTTGTATACGATCTTCCACATCGTAGATGCACAGTTGTAAATCGTCATGATTACCTTTGGCAATGGCGCATGCGTTTATGAATGATGCAGATGTAATTTCCCTGCTACACATTGGCGGTGGCACAATTGCTTTGGAAACGTCAGTTCATAACCATTTTTTACCATCTATAACAGCCACAGTGCCACTGCGCTCGTAACGATCAAAGCCGAGACGCCAACGATAGGTTAGATATGCACCATTTTCCAGCCAAACGTGCAATGTCCTTTACTCGCCTATGTGTTGGTCCCACAAGTTATTCGTAACAGCATTCGTTTTATCAAAAGTGAGTACTTGCTTCACCTACCAATGATAATTTTCGATGCTGTAAAGATAAAGTTGTTGCTTTTTGTTGATTAATTTAATGTTTCAATGTTGAGTATATCGGAATCGCTACTCCATTTTAGGCTACGCACAGGCTCGTCAAGCAATGAACATGGCAACATAATTTCACGATGCCTCAATCCATTCTTTTCAAAGAGCGAAATTGTACTTTTATTTGGGAATAGCTGTGGCATTGCGATCCATGTACCAGAAGGACGCCACGCAATTGGTGGCTGTAAATCAAGGGTCGGCAAAATTGTAAGTGCGTTAGTATTGGTGAAGCGCTCTCAACGCACGAACCAGTTGATATGTTTATTAGTTGCCTGCTAGACAGCGAAGCAAATACACATATTTATGATACCGTGGCACTTTTTTTATGTAAATTGCAAAATTAAAATGCAATAATCTAATAAATCCGTTTTATTTCTATGAATATACATTTTTTCTGACTAAACAAAACAATTATTCATTTCATAATATGAAGGTACATAAGGAAAAATGCTACGTACATACATGCATATTTTATTTGCTGCGCAAACAAGCGATCGCCCTGCACGATGTTGGCACGCCACTTGCTCAGCGACGACTAAATCAATCACCGAACAAAGAGCGTAACCTATCCGTGTGAATTGCGCTGCATCTTAAGATGTATGAAACTGCCGACATCTGCTGTAAATCATTTCAACGTTCGGATATATACGTTAAGTCGCCTTCCTTGTTGAACACTTTGAACATACGTCCTACTTGTGCACTAACAAACGAGGTAGCAAAAAAAACGCTATCAGCACGCCAAAACATGGAAAGCTTCATTAGGTTGGCTGACACGATCAGTGAATTTGAAGCTGACTATAATGAAATAGAGGAGTCAGCCTGCACCAAGTTCACTCTTGGCCTTCAACAAGAGGACTTGAAGTCAATGTGGAGGAAGACGAGAACGGCTCAAGATGACTTGTTAAACTCGAACAAGTTAGAAGCTTCTGACATTGTAGCAGTTAAATTAAAATACAAAAAGGCATACGCCATTTATTTACGCTGCATGTCAGACATGGCTACACGCCAAGCGACGTTAACAAAAGCTGATACCAAAACGGAAGAAAAGCCCGAATTTGAGCACAGTATCCGCCTGCCTCCTTGCGATACTGAAATTTTCAAGGGCGATTACCTGTCATGGCCAACATTTCGTGACATGTTCACGGCCATTTATATCTTAAACAAGCGCCTAACACCAGTTGAGAAATTGTTCCATCTCAACAATAAAACACCAGGTGAGGCAAAAGATATTCACCCCTATTCTGCATTACAATTACGTTCCCGCTCTACGCTCCGCTTGGATCGTAAATATGCATTCTGAGTTACGCTTGGATCGAAAGAAGAAGAGGAAGAGCTATAAGTTTTTCGAAGTCAGCTGTTTGCCTTGGAATGTGTGAAATTGAAACATAACAAAGCAATTTAAATTACACAAATTATTACTTTTGAAATAAAAGTAAAGCTTTATTATGATTTATAAACTTAATTGTATATGTTTGAGCATTATTGAATAAATTGAGTGAAATTTTATAGATCAATTGACTGATTGTAGCAGACAACGAAGGACCAACAAAAAGCAAGAGGACACTGTTGGTGGATGTTACCACATCGTCATTAGGTAGCTGGTATTTTCCATAGAGCTAGTGCTAGAAGAGTACAACATTAGACATGTCAGGGTTAAGTCTGACCGCAGGTGGTACTTTTCGCTGTAGGAAGACATTGGCGGCCCCGGAACTGACAAAGGAGTTTACCGAGTATGTGTTGGTGGTGAGGAGCGGCTGCAGGTGCACGTTTGGTTGGCATTACCTTTGTTTTAACGGTGTTAGTAAAATTGTTAGATTGGTGTTTTGAATGCTAGTCCAATTTGTAATTGTTTACAACCGGTGCCAAAAATATTAGATCTCCGTAGCCGGATTCACATTCCTGGCATCGAAACGCGTCTTTTGATTTCCCTCCCTACATTTTTGGCCAAATATTAGCACTCGGCGCCGGTCGAAAACAATTGCCGGTAATGGTGCAGTTTAGGGGGCCCACCCAAACCTAGACCAAAAAAGTCGAGTGCGGTGTCAAAAGACGCGTATTCACGTCTAGATTTAGAATCTGAAATGAGATTTTTGTTTTTTTCAACCGTTCAAAAGTTATGAGGCGTGATCCATGTTTTTTGTGTACAGAACACCTTTCCGCGTATGCGGCCTTCGGCCGCGCTTCATAAAATAACCCTGGGCTACGCCATTCCAACTCCGGGTGTGTGCCATAGCCGTGGCTACCGCCACGGTGATGTCCTTCCGCGTGCCACGTTTCCGCTCTTTTTCACTTTTTTGGCTCAGCCTAATATGCCATTACAACAACCACATGAAAATGACAGAAAATTGTGAACTTTAACTGCAAATAACTTTTGAACGGTTGAAAAAAACAAAAATCCCATTTCAGATTCTAAATCTAGACCTGAATACGCGTCTTTTGACACCCCACTCGGCTTTTTTGGTCTAGTTTTGGGTGGGCCCCCTAAACTGCACCAGTACCCAATTGCCCTGCAAACATATCAAAAAACATCATTAGAGCACAGAAACAAAATATAGCGAGCGTTTTACAACTTATACATACGCGTTTTACTTAAATTTTAGGAATTTCAACAAAAAATCGCGGAAATCAAACGTAAATTGTTTGCAAAATAAAAAACAAGCAGTCATCCGCCAACAAAATTCCAACGTAGAAAAACGGAGCTACGATCGAAGTGCAGAATTAGCAGAATTGGAAGTTTCGAAGTTGAACGTAGCGGAATTGAAACGCAGAATACCAAAGTTGCCAAGCGGAGAAATTTTCGATCCAAGTCGAAATGCGGAATAGGGGTGATTGTTAAAAAATGTCCGCTCACGAATGAGGGGTTCGATACAGCGTGGAGAAACTTATGCGAGAGATACGAAAATAAACGTATACTAGTGAACTCGCAACTCCAAATTTTGTTTAACTTAAAAAAGGTAGAGAGTGAGTGTGGTAGCGCAATTAAAACATTGCAACGCGAAATAAATAATTGCCTTTCGTCCTTGCAAAGCATAAAATTGACACTTCCAACTGGGACGCAATTATTACATACCTGTGTTCGACTAAATTGCCGGAAAGTACGCTTGGTCTATGGGAGCAAAGCATAGACCATAAAATGGAAATATCCAAGTGGGAGGATATGGACAAATTTTTGTCTAGCCGCTTCCAGACATTTGAAACAGTGTCTGGGTTCATAGGGGCGTCTTCGAAAGCGCAGAAACCGCAATCTACGCGACCTGCCAACGAAACCCCTGCAAAAAGAATTGGTGCATACCAAGCAAATGTAACAAAGGCACTATGCACAAAGTGCAAGTCAAACTCTCACAGCGAAACTGTCCCCGTTTTCTCAGGTTAACGCCGGTGGAGCGAATTAATTTCGTTAAATCCACCAAGGGCTGCCTAAACTGCATATCCCCAGGACATACAGTGTCGAAGTGCAGCAGTTCGTACGACTGCAACAAATGCCACTCTCGACATCATACGCTCCTGCATGCGGAGTCTCTACAGACGCAGGCAACTAGCAGCCCGAATCAGTATAATGCTGATAACGCTGCCTCTAATTCTCTACAGGCACAACAGGGACGGGAAGTTTCAAAGTCAAGTTCGGCTTCAGACCGAAATGTAAAATCCTGCCATGTACATTCAAGTGCAGGTGTGCTGCTAGGGACAGCTCTAGTCACCATTCATCATAATGGTACAGACCTCCCAGAAAGAGCACTGATAGATTCTGGCTCAGAATGCTCGTTCATGACAGAACGACTAAAACGCGGAATCAATTTACCTGCAAAAAGGATGCATGCCCAAGTTTCGGGTATCACTAATGCCGTGTCGGCCCAAGTCAAGGAGGCAGTTCAACAGTGGACCCTGACTTCAGCCTAACCACATCCGTGTTAATTCTGACCAAACTAACTGGAAATCTGCCATCCTGCCATGTCGACGCTATGACTATGCAGGCCTTTTCAGACCTAGTCTTGGCAGATAAGAGATTCTACGTTAATGAAGAAGTAGATCTCATACTTGGCGGAGATATATATGCAAATAATACTGAGCGGACTAAAACAGAACGTACTGAGTACACTTCTGGCTCAAGAAACGGTGTTCGGTTGCATACTAACCGGGCGTGTAGACGCACCCAATCCAACCTGAAATATAGTGTCGTTTTACAGCGAAATTGCTTTGGACAAACAGCTTACAGTATTCTGGGAGTTAGAAAATCTGCCCAGAACTAAAAGTCCAAACGCAGACGACAATTACTGCGAAGAGTTATATAGGGCAACTACGAGTCGTAGAAAAGATGGGAGAAAGATCTTCTCACTTCCGTTCAGACAGGAATACGCGGATAAAAAACACATAGGGGGATCTCTTAAGAGAGCCTGCTCGCAATTCTTTCGAAATGAATCGCTGTTAGCAAAAAACCCAGATTTAGCGAAAGAATACATAAGGGTCCTGTCTGAGTATGAGACATTAGGGCATATGCAAAAAATTAAGGAGATGGTTTAAGCCGATTCGGCGAATAGTTATTTTTGCCCCATCACGCCGTAGTTAGGGCGGAAAGTACCACCACTAAGGTACGAGTCGTTTTCAATGCCTCAAGCCAAACAGCGAATGGCACAAGTTTGAACGACATTCTCCTGCCTGGCCCAGTACTGCAATCGGATCTTCCAGTACTTATACTTCGCTGGAGACTATATCGGTATGTTTTCAATAGTGACATCGAAAAGATGTATAGGCAAATATGGATGAGCGATGATCACACAAAATTCCAACGGATTGCTTACCGAACATCGCCACAAGAACCTATAAGCCTGTACGAGTTAAAAACGGTCACTTTCGGGGTCAATTGCGCGCCTTATTTAGCAATACCAACCCTTTTGCAACTTGCAGATGATGTAGAAAGTTCATATCCTACAGCATCTAGCATACTAAGGGAAGGCATGTACGTTGACGACGTACTAGCGGGGGGACATACACTCGCATCGGCCATTAATGCGAGAAATGAAATTAGAGAAGTCTTACACTCCGCTGGCTTCCCGCTACGGAAATGGACTTCGAATTCTGAAGAAATTCTCAACGACATCCCCAAATCGGATCGGCTGACCGAGGACTTTCTGGCGTTTGAAGATACCAGCACCGTTAATGCATTGGGCATAAGATGGAATGCCCACTCCGACTTATTCCACTTTCAAGCAGGGTCACTGGAAGAAAGTTAAAAGCGGACAAAAAGAGAGATTTTGTCCGCCATTGCCAAACTTTTCGACCCCTTAGGATGGCTTGCACCAATGGTCATTGTGACCAAAATTTTGATGCAGAACATCTGGTTAGAGGGAACCGATTGGGACGAACCAGTTTCGCCAAACACATTGGAGCGGTGGAACAACTTCAGACATCAATACCACGAAATCGACAAGATTCGAATACCAAGATGGGTAAACTCTTCACCAGAAGATGAGGTCGAAATACACGGATTCTGTGATGCATCGGAAAAGGCATACGCTGCAGCTGTCTACATGCGCGTTAAAAGGAATGATGACATCTCCGTATCACTACTCCTGGCCAAAACCAGGGTAGCACCCGTGAAAACCATTTCACTTCCGCGTTTGGAACTTTGCGGAGCAGTACTTCTGGCAGAGATGATGGAATCAATATTCCGAAATATCATGCTTGGACCAGTCAAATAATATTTATGGACGGATTCCACAATCGTTTTAGCATGGATAATGAAACCACCATGTTCCTGGTCAACCTTCGTCGCACACAGGATAACCAAAATCATCGACCTGGTCGGCAGCAAGGACTGGCTTCATGTCAACTCGGAATCGAATCCAGCAGACTTAGGAAGCAGGGGACTACCAGCATCGGATTTGGTCGACAATTCTTTGGGGTGGCAGGGACCTTCTTGGTTACAAGAAGACAACTGACAATGGCCATCACAAGAAATAGAATATCACACTTCCGTGGAGGAAAAGAGAGCGCAGGCCTACGCAATATCAACGCAACAAGAAATCGATATTCTTGACCGCTTTTCGGGTTTCCCTAGGGCTTTGAGGGTACTATCATATATTATGAGATTCTTTCGAAGAACTCATCCCAAAACAAAAGCTTCATTTCAAGAAAGGTCATGTTTAATCTCATCCGCTGAGATTAAGACAACGGCTCAAATCTTGATAAAACTCTATCAGAAGCAAATCTATAATGAGGATTATGTGAATTTGAAGAAGGGAAAGTCTATTGAGAAGAAAAGCGAGATACTGCCACTCAACCCATTCATCGACAATGATGATATTAATAGGGCCGGTGGACGTCTTGGAGCATCTCAAGACCTCGCTTATAACGAGCGCCACCCAATCATACTGCCATATAATTGTAGGTTGACGCGTTTGATTGTACAAATGGTACATAAAATCTCCCTCCATGGAGAGAACCAGCTAATGCTCCGTCTCATCCGCACCCAATACTGGATTCCGCATGTCAAGAACATGATTAGGGCCACCATCCATAATTGTAAAGTCTGCACCATTTATCGAAAACGAGCGCAAACCCAACTTATGGATACCCTGCCTTGCGAGCGCACTACCTTCACCCGCGCGTTTACTAATACAGGGGTGGACTTTGCCGGGCCTTTCGATATCAAAAGTTACCGCGGTAGAGGATGTCGACTATCAAAGGGCTACGTTTGCCTCTTTGTTTGTTTCGCCACCAAAGCGATCCACCTGGAAGCGACCAGTGATCTGAGTACCCCATCCTTTCTAGCAGCCTTTTCGTGTTTTATCGCTAGAAGAAGATGTGTGTGATATGGGTGTTTCCATGAGAAGGTCAACCACGACTGAAAAAATTATATGACCAGAAAATGGGTTTTAAGACGAATTATTAAGGGAAAAGTAATTGAATTTTTATAAAATGGAAGTATTTACATCTTGTTGGTATCTTAAAACTCATAAACGGAAGAGTAAGACTGAGGTTTTCTTCAACTCAGTTTTCGCATATTGAATCAACTATTTTCTCTTCCGAATTACCTAAATTAAGAGATTTGAAGTAGTGCAAATACATTTTAAAATTAAATTAACAATGCCAACTACTTACAAAAATGAGAAAAAGAGAAGTTTGAACTCGAATAACGGTATTTTTTTTATTTACTTTTGATAGTATACCTTTGTCGCGTACGTTATGCAAAAACATTATTTGTCTATATCATTTGTGTATTGACAGTCGCAAGTAATAGAGATTACAACTCCAAATCAAGAGATCTTCTAGTTAAATATATTCGCTGAAATTTTCTTTTGAATCGAAGTAATAAAAATTGTATTACCCTTTAAAGTTTGTCGCATACGTTATTTTAAGTATGAATATTTTATTGTAATACATTAAAATCGACGTTAAAAGCAATTTTTTCAATAACATTATCCTGAATACATAGGTGCAGTTAAAAATAAGTTTATTTTAACAAGCATCCCTTATTTTGTAAATAAATTTAGCTGCAAATATTTTGAATGGAATTTCTTTGCCACCTCGCATGGCAAAGGCGCTGTGGATGGAATAGGTGTTGTTATAAAGAGAAAGGTGTGGCAAATAGTAAAAGCTAATAATATAATTTTACCAGATGCTTTTTCATTTTATAAATGCGCTTGTGAATATATCGATATATTCGTCGACAGTCAATATATAAATACTGCTCGAACGGCATACTCCTTACGAGAAAATATTAGAGTTTATGTAAATATATAAAGAATGTATTTCAACAAATACATATGTTATGAATTCGATTTTATTTTCATTATCATATAGTTTTTATAATAAGAATAAATTTTTATTATGTTTCCTAATTAAAGTGTAAATTTCAAACAAAAAACATTTTATCAGGGACCGAAAATAAATTATAATTATAACCAATATTTGAATACATCAGTATTAATGGTTAAATGGGACCTTTTTATCATATTTCTTATAACAGTTACGTCCCTGCATTTTATTATTAATATACTAGAAAAATTGTCGCGTACGTTATTTAGTTTTTTTTTTTAAATAATAACACTAGTTTACAGCCAAAAAATACCAACCAATTCATGCATATGGGTGTATTGGCACTGACATCCCGAGTTGTGAACATATTTTTAAAAATTTTTGTATGGTTAGGTTTTCGAGATATCGGCAATTTTGTGTTTTTTCAGTTATCACTTCATTCAAAAACTTTTTTCGCCGATGTTAGAAAAGCGATAGATGTATGCAGTACCTCGTTTTAAAGCAAATTAAAATACGCTTCCAACGACGTATAAAATGTAGGGGTTGACCAAACCATTGCTGAGCAATAGCTGGTCAAAGTCAAAATTTTGTCGAACTTTTACGATTTTTGAAAAAATTTTGATTTTGAAAATATTTTTTTTTTGCGAAGTTGTAAAAATCAGGAACTTTTTATTTTTTCTAAAATTAGTGTGTATAATTACAAACACTTTAAGCATAATATTACCTAGTTCTAGGAAAAACTGTATTTTTGGCGATTTTTTTTGTAAAATTTCAATATTTTCAATATTACTGTGCGATGCATTGCACTTCTATATCGCATTACTTATTGTTTTCAATCAAGTATGTTGCGAAAATTTGACAATTAATTATAAATGATATTTCTTAAATGTGCTTTATCCACTATTCTAAAAACATATGTAAATCGGTTGAAATTATATTTAACTTTATTAAAATGTGTTCGAATGATCCTAATAGTTTTTGCTACGTTTGTGGTGTTCTTGTGAAAGCGATATCTCGTCATTTAATGAGAAGAATTAGTGCTAACAATTTATTAGAACCTTATAAAAAATACTTTGGATTTGCTCCTAAGAATATCGGTAAACCGTGGGCGCCGAATTGTGTATGTAATGCTTGCCGAGGAATTTTGAACCGAATCGGTAAGGGTAAAGACAGTTTTTTTACTTTTGGAAGTCCGATGTTATGGAGGGAACCGAAAAACCATATTTCCGACTGTTATTGCTGTTTAACAGAAAAACCTGGCGGACGCGGAAAAGAAGCAATTTATCCAGTTGTTGAATCAGTTACGTATACAGTGCCACATTCAGCCTTACTTCCAAAACCGGTATTAAGTAAAGCAAACTCTTCTGAAAAGCAACAACCAGAATATAAAAGAAAACCGTCTATTGATTGGAGTGACCCAGAAATGGAGTCAAGTGCTAAAAAGTTGCTTAACTAGGCTGAACTAAATGATTTGTGCAGAGATCTGTATTTAACGAAGTCTGACTCGGAATTACTTGCATCGCGTATGCAACAATGGGAATATTTAAAACCCGATACTCGTGTGTCCTATTATCGTCAACGAAGTAACGATTTCGCGAAGTTTTTTTCTAAAGTGGAAGATATTTACTTTTGTAACGATGTCACTGTTCTATTTTCTGCGCTACAACAGGATTATAATGCTTGTGATTGGCGACTTTTTATTAATGGAGGCAATGACAGTTTGAAAGCTGTTTTGTTTTTTAAGGGAAATTCAAAACCATCAATTCCTATTGCATATGGAAAATACGTCAAAGAAAACTATGAATCCATGAAACAAATTTTGAGCTACATTCAGTATGATCAACACAGGTGGAAAGTTTGTGCAGACTTAAAGGTCGTTGCCATATTATCAGGACTTCAAGGAGGGAATACAAAATTTCCCTGCTTTCTTTGTTTGTGGGACAGTCGTGACCGTGCCAATCACTTTACCAGAAGAGTTTGGCCAAGTCGACAACAACATACAACTGGAGACTACAACATGAAAAACGATCCCCTAATCCCTGGTGAAAAAATAATACTTCCTCCCCTACATATTAAGCTTGGATTATTTTCAATATTCGTGAAAAAACTGCCGAAAGATGGCCCCGAAATAAAGTATTTAAAAGATAAATATCCAAGGTTGTCAGCGAGTAAAATTGAAGCAGGGGTGTTTGATGGACCCCAAATAAGAGCGCCATACAGATAGTTCATTTAAGAAATGCTTGAGCAAAAACTTCTTAGAAGCATGGAAGGCATTTGAAGACGTCGTGCACAACTTCCTAGGAAACCACAAAAGTTCGGATTTCGATAGAAAGATAAGCAATTTACTAGAAAAATATAACCGAATTGGTAAGAATTATATTAACTATTTAATTCAACCAATTTTTATACGAATTTATTTATTCTCAGGCTGCAATATGACAATTAAGTTGCATTTTTTATTCAGTCATTTGGAATTTTTCCCGGAAAACCTTGGCGCAGAAAGTGACGAGCAGGGAGAAAGGTTCCATCAAGAAATGGAAAAAATAGAAATACGCTACCAAGGTTACTGGGATGAAAACATGCTAGGAGATTATTGCTGGTTCCTTGTGAGGGAAGACTTGTCAGAAAAAAAACGCCAGAGTAAAAAGTCGATGTCATTTTAAATCTATAGTTACATAAATGTACCCATACCTTAGGGTTATAAACTTATAATATTAATACATTATTTGGTAACAATCAAAAACTTAAACGTTAAAAATGTATGTTAAAACATTAAAAAATGAATTTAAACAAACAAGGAATATATAACAGAAACAAAATATTTATGTAGCATTTAATTCATTGATGAAGTATGTGTGCAAAAATCGCACACTAACATGACGTCCCACATTTCCGTTTTCCCGTCTTACACTTAAAGAGATATATAAATTTAGCACATGGTAGCACTCGTTGGCATCTTTCGTTTGTTACCTATATTGTATGAATACTTTTTTGGTTACCCATGGTCAACATATTGGTCGATAACTCTTTAACCGGTCGAGTTTTCGAAATAAGACGTGTCTTGAATTTCAAGTTTAACGTGTAATAATACCATGGTGAAAGCCTCATTTCATTCTATTTAGAAGTTTTCGAGTGATGCGACCACAAACATACAGACAGAAAGACTAACAGAAAGACAGACAGACAAAAGTTTAAAAAAAAGTTTGAATTGCACGCTATTAGCTTAATACGGATTGACACTATGACATTTTTTTTAATATCTGCAATATTCAGACCTCGCTGCTAAAATTTTAATAAATGTTGAAATTTACAAAAAAAATAGCCAAAAATACAGTTTTTCCTAGAACTAGGTAATATTATGTTTAAAATGTTTGTAATTATACACACTAATTTTAGAAAAAATAAAAAGTTCCTGATTTTTACAACTCCGCATAAAAAAACATTTTCAAAATCTGAGTTATTTTTATTTTCTGTTTTTCCGACAGGGTGAATGCTAGATTTATATTGGAACGATTTTCCGTCATCCCTTGTCAATTTTTGTTTGTTTACAAACCGGTTTCGGCGATCCGCCATCTTCAGTGTAAGTTTTCGTTCTTTTCAAAATCAAAATTTTTTCAAAAGTCGTAAAAATTCAACAAAATGTTGACTTTGACCACCTATTGCTGAGCAATGGTTTGGTCCACCCCTACATATTATACATCGTTGGAAGCGTATTTCAATTTCCTTTCAAACGAGGTACTGCTTGCGTCCATCGCTTTTCTAACATCGATGAAAAGAATTTTTGAAAGAAGTGATACCTGAAAAAACACAAAATTGCCGATATCTCGAACACCTAACCATACAAAAATTTTTCAAAATATGTTTTGTGCTCGGCATACCAATGCCAATGCAGCCATATACATGAATATCTTGGTATTTTTTCAAATTAATTATTTGTAAACTAGTGTAATATAAAGAGATGATTTCTCTTTAAATATGAGAGGATTGTAAAGGTGCATTATTTAGCTTAGGTTACGAATATTCAAAGAAATTAAGAACTGGCTTGATTCGCAGACTTTCGCATATATGTATGTGCACAATATAAGCACTTCCGTTTTTGTCGCGTAAGTTATCACCTCATTTTGAACGGATATTTTAGACACCAAAGCTTTCAGGGCGACCATTTTTTTTCCAAACATACTTATTTTTAATTGCAACGTAACTGTATTTTTATTTTCCCGAAAACTCGTTTTATGTGAGATTTATATTACTCCAAAAGTGTACGAATGTCGCATACGGCTGCATGGAAACACCCATATACTCCGACAACGGTACCAACTTTGTCGGAGCGTCAAGATCTCTACGATCTGAATTTAAGACATTATTTCAACATATAGCCATCAAGCCATGACATGGCATTTTATTCCGGCCGGGGCTCCACATATGGGGGGACTCTGGGAGGCGGGCGTGAAGAGCTTCAAAAGCCACTTCAAGAAGTTAGCCTCGCCTCATAAATTCACTCATGAAGAGTTGCATACGTTATTGTGCCGGATTGAGGCATGCCTCAATTCGCGACCACTAAGTCCCGCCTCCAATGAACCCACGGACCTGGAACCCTTAACCCCTGGCATTTTATTGCATAAAATATATAGTTTTCTGCCAATCAAGATAAAATCATCGATTCTCCATCTACAAGGCAACTACATAAACTATGTAAAGTAAATTTGTTTTTAAAATAGTATACAATATAAAAAAATCCGTTTCGCTTTTGTAACGTCTGTGACGAACGCTTACGTTCTTACCCACCTTTTCAAACAAACTTTTTATTTTTGCGGATATTTTGTTATTTTTTAGAACTATTTGCGATGCCTCAGTCGGGAGCTGAATGAAAAAAATGAGGGTAAAGCTCAAAACGGAAGGGAGGTATGAGGACTACAAAGTCAAAATAAAGGAGTTTGCCAAAAAAAAGCCGTGGTAAGAAAAAACTTTTGAATGAAACCCTACCTTATAATAAAAAAAACTCCTTGCTGGACGCCCAAAAACAAAAAGTTAGGAAACGCGTAGATTAGCACAGGCTAAAGAAAAAGGGAATGTCTGATATTAACCCTGTTCCTTCGTTGAAGTTTAATGTCCAATCAGTAGAAAAACGGAAAGATCCTCTGTATATATATCGAAGGTCTATGTATAAATATTTCACACAATAGACTCGGACAATATTTGGTGGTTAATGCAACACGTTCCTTGTAATACAATTAGTACTTGGCTAAAAAAGTCTAAACTGAGCAAAGAACACCTGCAGCCGGATTCCGCAAATCGCTTAGGCTTAATCTGGATCGCCGTGAATGACAATCTCCATTTTCTGGTTCATTTTTATTCATTTTTTTGGCACATTTTAGCGATGAACACGAATGAACCAGATAACGTCATCAGCTGTTTTTGGCGATTAATTTCGCTAAATTTGCGATTCTGAAAATTTAGCCATCTCGTAAACTCTCTATTTTGTGTGTTGCTAAAATACAAAATATATGATGAAATGTTAGAATTTTGTGGTTTTATGTCAAAAAAACTCATTGACATCAAATATATGCAATTTAAATTTAAATTTTCCTAATTAAAGTGTAAATTTCAAACAAAAAACATTTTATCAGGGACCGAAAATAAATTATAATTATAACCAATATTTGAATACATCAGTATTAATGGTTAAATGGGACCTTTTTATCATATTTCTTATAACAGTTACGTCCCTGCATTTTATTATTAATATACTAGAAAAATTGTCGCGTACGTTATTTAGTTTTTTTTTTTAAATAATAACACTAGTTTACAGCCAAAAAATACCAACCAATTCATGCATATGGGTGTATTGGCACTGACATCCCGAGTTGTGAACATATTTTTAAAAATTTTTGTATGGTTAGGTTTTCGAGATATCGGCAATTTTGTGTTTTTTCAGTTATCACTTCATTCAAAAACTTTTTTCGCCGATGTTAGAAAAGCGATAGATGTATGCAGTACCTCGTTTTAAAGCAAATTAAAATACGCTTCCAACGACGTATAAAATGTAGGGGTTGACCAAACCATTGCTGAGCAATAGCTGGTCAAAGTCAAAATTTTGTCGAACTTTTACGATTTTTGAAAAAATTTTGATTTTGAAAATATTTTTTTTTTGCGAAGTTGTAAAAATCAGGAACTTTTTATTTTTTCTAAAATTAGTGTGTATAATTACAAACACTTTAAGCATAATATTACCTAGTTCTAGGAAAAACTGTATTTTTGGCGATTTTTTTTGTAAAATTTCAATATTTTCAAAATTACTGTGCGATGCATTGCACTTCTATATCGCAGTACTTATTGTTTTCAATCAAGTATGTTGCGAAAATTTGACAATTAATTATAAATGATATTTCTTAAATGTGCTTTATCCACTATTCTAAAAACATATGTAAATCGGTTGAAATTATATTTAACTTTATTAAAATGTGTTCGAATGATCCTAATAGTTTTTGCTACGTTTGTGGTGTTCTTGTGAAAGCGATATCTCGTCATTTAATGAGAAGAATTAGTGCTAACAATTTATTAGAACCTTATAAAAAATACTTTGGATTTGCTCCTAAGAATATCGGTAAACCGTGGGCGCCGAATTGTGTATGTAATGCTTGCCGAGGAATTTTGAACCGAATCGGTAAGGGTAAAGACAGTTTTTTTACTTTTGGAAGTCCGATGTTATGGAGGGAACCGAAAAACCATATTTCCGACTGTTATTGCTGTTTAACAGAAAAACCTGGCGGACGCGGAAAAGAAGCAATTTATCCAGTTGTTGAATCAGTTACGTATACAGTGCCACATTCAGCCTTACTTCCAAAACCGGTATTAAGTAAAGCAAACTCTTCTGAAAAGCAACAACCAGAATATAAAAGAAAACCGTCTATTGATTGGAGTGACCCAGAAATGGAGTCAAGTGCTAAAAAGTTGCTTAACTAGGCTGAACTAAATGATTTGTGCAGAGATCTGTATTTAACGAAGTCTGACTCGGAATTACTTGCATCGCGTATGCAACAATGGGAATATTTAAAACCCGATACTCGTGTGTCCTATTATCGTCAACGAAGTAACGATTTCGCGAAGTTTTTTTCTAAAGTGGAAGATATTTACTTTTGTAACGATGTCACTGTTCTATTTTCTGCGCTACAACAGGATTATAATGCTTGTGATTGGCGACTTTTTATTAATGGAGGCAATGACAGTTTGAAAGCTGTTTTGTTTTTTAAGGGAAATTCAAAACCATCAATTCCTATTGCATATGGAAAATACGTCAAAGAAAACTATGAATCCATGAAACAAATTTTGAGCTACATTCAGTATGATCAACACAGGTGGAAAGTTTGTGCAGACTTAAAGGTCGTTGCCATATTATCAGGACTTCAAGGAGGGAATACAAAATTTCCCTGCTTTCTTTGTTTGTGGGACAGTCGTGACCGTGCCAATCACTTTACCAGAAGAGTTTGGCCAAGTCGACAACAACATACAACTGGAGACTACAACATGAAAAACGATCCCCTAATCCCTGGTGAAAAAATAATACTTCCTCCCCTACATATTAAGCTTGGATTATTTTCAATATTCGTGAAAAAACTGCCGAAAGATGGCCCCGAAATAAAGTATTTAAAAGATAAATATCCAAGGTTGTCAGCGAGTAAAATTGAAGCAGGGGTGTTTGATGGACCCCAAATAAGAGCGCCATACAGATAGTTCATTTAAGAAATGCTTGAGCAAAAACTTCTTAGAAGCATGGAAGGCATTTGAAGACGTCGTGCACAACTTCCTAGGAAACCACAAAAGTTCGGATTTCGATAGAAAGATAAGCAATTTACTAGAAAAATATAACCGAATTGGTAAGAATTATATTAACTATTTAATTCAACCAATTTTTATACGAATTTATTTATTCTCAGGCTGCAATATGACAATTAAGTTGCATTTTTTATTCAGTCATTTGGAATTTTTCCCGGAAAACCTTGGCGCAGAAAGTGACGAGCAGGGAGAAAGGTTCCATCAAGAAATGGAAAAAATAGAAATACGCTACCAAGGTTACTGGGATGAAAACATGCTAGGAGATTATTGCTGGTTCCTTGTGAGGGAAGACTTGTCAGAAAAAAAACGCCAGAGTAAAAAGTCGATGTCATTTTAAATCTATAGTTACATAAATGTACCCATACCTTAGGGTTATAAACTTATAATATTAATACATTATTTGGTAACAATCAAAAACTTAAACGTTAAAAATGTATGTTAAAACATTAAAAAATGAATTTAAACAAACAAGGAATATATAACAGAAACAAAATATTTATGTAGCATTTAATTCATTGATGAAGTATGTGTGCAAAAATCGCACACTAACATGACGTCCCACATTTCCGTTTTCCCGTCTTACACTTAAAGAGATATATAAATTTAGCACATGGTAGCACTCGTTGGCATCTTTCGTTTGTTACCTATATTGTATGAATACTTTTTTGGTTACCCATGGTCAACATATTGGTCGATAACTCTTTAACCGGTCGAGTTTTCGAAATAAGACGTGTCTTGAATTTCAAGTTTAACGTGTAATAATACCATGGTGAAAGCCTCATTTCATTCTATTTAGAAGTTTTCGAGTGATGCGACCACAAACATACAGACAGAAAGACTAACAGAAAGACAGACAGACAAAAGTTTAAAAAAAAGTTTGAATTGCACGCTATTAGCTTAATACGGATTGACACTATGACATTTTTTTTAATATCTGCAATATTCAGACCTCGCTGCTAAAATTTTAATAAATGTTGAAATTTACAAAAAAAATAGCCAAAAATACAGTTTTTCCTAGAACTAGGTAATATTATGTTTAAAATGTTTGTAATTATACACACTAATTTTAGAAAAAATAAAAAGTTCCTGATTTTTACAACTCCGCATAAAAAAACATTTTCAAAATCAAAATTTTTTCAAAAGTCGTAAAAATTCAACAAAATGTTGACTTTGACCACCTATTGCTGAGCAATGGTTTGGTCCACCCCTACATATTATACATCGTTGGAAGCGTATTTCAATTTCCTTTCAAACGAGGTACTGCTTGCGTCCATCGCTTTTCTAACATCGATGAAAAGAATTTTTGAAAGAAGTGATACCTGAAAAAACACAAAATTGCCGATATCTCGAACACCTAACCATACAAAAATTTTTCAAAATATGTTTTGTGCTCGGCATACCAATGCCAATGCAGCCATATACATGAATATCTTGGTATTTTTTCAAATTAATTATTTGTAAACTAGTGTAATATAAAGAGATGATTTCTCTTTAAATATGAGAGGATTGTAAAGGTGCATTATTTAGCTTAGGTTACGAATATTCAAAGAAATTAAGAACTGGCTTGATTCGCAGACTTTCGCATATATGTATGTGCACAATATAAGCACTTCCGTTTTTGTCGCGTAAGTTATCACCTCATTTTGAACGGATATTTTAGACACCAAAGCTTTCAGGGCGACCATTTTTTTTCCAAACATACTTCTTTTTAATTGCAACGTAACTGTATTTTTATTTTCCCGAAAACTCGTTTTATGTGAGATTTATATTACTCCAAAAGTGTACGAATGTCGCATACGGCTGCATGGAAACACCCATATACTCCGACAACGGTACCAACTTTGTCGGAGCGTCAAGATCTCTACGATCTGAATTTAAGACATTATTTCAACATATAGCCATCAAGCCATGACATGGCATTTTATTCCGGCCGGGGCTCCACATATGGGGGGACTCTGGGAGGCGGGCGTGAAGAGCTTCAAAAGCCACTTCAAGAAGTTAGCCTCGCCTCATAAATTCACTCATGAAGAGTTGCATACGTTATTGTGCCGGATTGAGGCATGCCTCAATTCGCGACCACTAAGTCCCGCCTCCAATGAACCCACGGACCTGGAACCCTTAACCCCTGGCATTTTATTGCATAAAATATATAGTTTTCTGCCAATCAAGATAAAATCATCGATTCTCCATCTACAAGGCAACTACATAAACTATGTAAAGTAAATTTGTTTTTAAAATAGTATACAATATAAAAAAATCCGTTTCGCTTTTGTAACGTCTGTGACGAACGCTTACGTTCTTACCCACCTTTTCAAACAAACTTTTTATTTTTGCGGATATTTTGTTATTTTTTAGAACTATTTGCGATGCCTCAGTCGGGAGCTGAATGAAAAAAATGAGGGTAAAGCTCAAAACGGAAGGGAGGTATGAGGACTACAAAGTCAAAATAAAGGAGTTTGCCAAAAAAAAGCCGTGGTAAGAAAAAACTTTTGAATGAAACCCTACCTTATAATAAAAAAAACTCCTTGCTGGACGCCCAAAAACAAAAAGTTAGGAAACGCGTAGATTAGCACAGGCTAAAGAAAAAGGGAATGTCTGATATTAACCCTGTTCCTTCCTTGAAGTTTAATGTCCAATCAGTAGAAAAACGGAAAGATCCTCTGTATATATATCGAAGGTCTATGTATAAATATTTCACACAATAGACTCGGACAATATTTGGTGGTTAATGCAACACGTTCCTTGTAATACAAATAGTACTTGGCTAAAAAAGTCTAAACTGAGCAAAGAACACCTGCAGCCGGATTCCGCAAATCGCTTAGGCTTAATCTGGATCGCCGTGAATGACAATCTCCATTTTCTGGTTCATTTTTATTCATTTTTTTGGCACATTTTAGCGATGAACACGAATGAACCAGATAACGTCATCAGCTGTTTTTGGCGACTAATTTCGCTAAATTTGCGATTCTGAAAATTTAGCCATCTCGTAAACTCTCTATTTTGTGTGTTGCTAAAATACAAAATATATGATGAAATGTTAGAATTTTGTGGTTTTATGTCAAAAAAACTCATTGACATCAAATATATGCAATTTATGCGAAAAATATAAATTGGTAATTGTTTTGTGGCCGTGATCCAAGGTATTTATTTATATGCAAACATCTTTTTCGAAGGCGGTCGTTTGCGTTTCAAAAAAACAACCCTAAGCCGATCAAATAAGGACTATGCGATCCCCTGTATTCCTGCGCAGAATACACTTTTGCACCTTTCGGAGGACTTTTTATCTCAAAATTTCTATTCGACTCTGCCAACCCCCAACGGACGACAAAGCTGAGATCACTAGCTTAAAGAAGATGTTCAAAATATATCTTGAAGAAAAAGTCATCTAGGATTCATCCAAAGTTAAATGATCATATATGTATGTACGTTGTAAGTGCGGTATAGAGCTCACTCCGAAACCCCATAAATGCCCAATAAGCTGCAGCTAAAGGGTCCAACGGTCGGAGTAAAATGAAGTCAATACATGGAGATTATAACACCAAGCGATGCAATCATCGGTATATTGGTGAAACATTTAGGATCCACAATGCAAGGGCATACGTTAATTGGCCCAAACCTCTATCTATTATTTTAATCGATCAAACTAAATTGACAGATGGCGGTGCTATCCCAGCGCCATCAAGCGAAAAGATAACCGTACTACATTTTAGCTAGGCGACTTGCGTTTCAGAATCGCAAATAAGCGAAATCTCCTAATATTCGGATAGTTCATTTTGCAATGGCATTTTGGCGAATTTTAGCATTAAGGCAATGGCGATAACTGGAATCCGGCTGCTGAAGATAAACCCTTTCACGATTTTCTGCAATAAACCAATTGACCTGTCTGTTATCACGTCCATAAAAGAAAAACAAGTCGGCTTTTTTTCTGTTACTTAGGACGTAACGTCAGTGACGAATTTTACGTAACGTCAGTGACGGTACATAATTAACTATGCATTCTACATCTCTATAATAGTCCTAATAACAAAGATTTTTATAAAGAATTCATTCTATTTCTAATAATCTCTCAAACTTTGGAATTTAATTCTGTCATGGGGTTTCGCAGAAATTTTAATAAATTACCGTTGCCCAAAACCCCTAGCCCTAAAATTGTAACGTCAGTGACGACTGAATTTTAGTCCGTATTTAGTATGTTTTTAGAATTTAAATTAGGCATAACAGCTTTGAGTAGCTAAACTCCAAGTAATAAATTATTTTTCGTGTACTAAAACGTGCAAATGGTAATGCAATTTGAGTTTGAATTATACAATTTTACTTGCGATATTACATAACTGACGGTGGAATTTCCCAATATCACTTACTACAATCATCAAAGCCAACTCAGAGAAACCATACACAATCAACACAATGAAAATTTGTAAGTACTCCGTATACTTTCCTCAAATTCAATCTACACATTCTCAACATTTTTGATACCTATTGAAGAAAACCTAGTACAGTTTACGTTCTTGAATATAATGGGATTTCTTACCTTGCCAGTCATCATTTATGGTATTGTAAATCTCTGCCGATACCACGAAAATAGAAAAATGCTTAGCAAACAAAGGCAAATTGACGAGTTGTACCAAATCGAATTGAACCGCCTTCAATAGCAACTCGTAGCAGCAGCGTAGCGGGGACGCTCAGTTTTAAGAGGGAGGAGAGTTAGCGACGCTGTACACACTTATATATGTATGTATGTAAGTTCATTCACCCTATATATATATACATATATGCTGCATCCATACATACATACATAATTGTTGTTGACGGCCGATTATTCCGATAGACCTATAACCTTATATGATAAGAATATACACAACATCTAAACAACAGAATTTATCTCAACATAATTTGTAAGGAACTGTACCGAACAAACATTATAAGAATAGAACCACTATCGCTGCAAAAAACAATAAAAACCCAAATAGCTACGATAGCAACCGACGCATCTTTCAGTAAACAAGATAAGAATCGTCGCATCTCCATAGTATAAGTAGTAATAATAATAAAGAGCACACAATTCAGTAGCAAAAATTATATTCTTCGACTCAAGTTATTAACTCCCTCGCAGGCATTACTTGGGTGCATTCAAATGTAAAAAAACACATCATTTCTATCGGACTTTTTTAATTAAAATTTTCGATGATAACCGTTATATCGGTCCCTGTTGATGATTGAATCATATGGAAAATGCAGTTAAACGACATTAAAAATAATTAGAAATTCGTATATTAATCATGCAATTAAAATGTATTAAATAATTCAATAAAAAATTTGTCTAAATTAATTAATACTAATCATTAAAATGGTGCAGCTCCTGGCAATTAACCATTAAACAATTTTCTGAGAATGCCGTAATATAATTCATAATCATTAAAAAATTTACTCATTATTTAACAGGTCTGGTAAAACTATAAAATGATAAACTTACTAACATACAACTTAAATTACTTATTTAATTACAATTCTTAATAATACCTACGTATTTTAATCAGAACAATTTAATGTGTCGACTTAAGGGGAATTAGGGAACATACAAAATCCTTAGAGGTGTATAAACTGTGACCCAGTTGAGAAAGAATGGTAATGTAACGATATTGTGCGCAAATCACGTTACACGATCAGAAATACAAACTCTTCCGCTTTCCGACTTTAGCATATCTACTCTACTCCCTTGATGACATAATCTACATTTCAAAATGCTGACCTATCCCTCTTTCTCTTAAATTTTACCGAGGCATTTGAGGCAATGAAATCTTTCGCTGTGAAAAGCGTCAGGATTTCTGCTAACACTGTTAAGCTTGGGGCCAAGTACCTAGCCGAAAGAAACCAGAAAATGTCTTTTGTGGCTGTTCTAAAACGAAAAACATTTTTTGGGGAATATTTTCGTAGATCAGTCCTTTACCCCAGATAAATGCAATGGTTCTGCATGCTAGTGAGGCTTTGGACTTGGCCCCTTTTTTTCAGTATTTTTGTCAATAGATGTGTTTGCTGCATGGCAGTTTGAATGCCCACGCTAAGGCTAATGACACTTCGTTTTTTTTGTCTAGCCTTGTACGTTTGGTTATAAATTTATATGCTGAATGTAAAAATCTAGTATGGCTCATTAGTAACAAAATTGTGTTTGTAGACATATTCGACACATTTTACGACCATGTAAATAAAATTGTGAGAAATTTTAATTCTATTTCATGTTCAATAAGAATATTCTCTTCGTGCCCCCATTTTGAGATTCGAAAAAGAATTCACCTAAGTTAAGCAGACGTCGTATATAGACAATTTGATATTGTTTCATCTTACCCATGAATATTTCTTCACACTAGTACTCACAGAGCTGGGTAAAATCAATTACATTACAATTACAAATACATTCCTCAGTAATTGAAAAATATAATCAACTAGTTGTAAGCAACCTGAAACTGGTGTAAATTCTACGGAATCTGGTCAGCTATAGGAAAGCCGTGCGTGATGTACATTCCAATAGTAAAACAAGCTGTGCTGACGAAGTTGTCACTTTTTTATTTGAGTTTTTGTTTCATTTGGCTTTGAGGAGGCTTCCCAGAAGGCATTAGATCAAATTTTCCGGAAGCCATGAAAAAATGTTTCAATTACATTTTCAATCCCTTTCAAACCCCATTACTCTTGACATTACAATTCCACAAAGTTTTTTTTTTCAATTCTTTGTAATTGAGCCTCAAAAAAAGAAAATAACCTTTGGTAATTTTGTTTAAGGAATTGATTATGATGGAATGATTGAATTACATGTGCACGTATCTCCAATCCCCACTCTCTTTCATCAACTACTTCATTGTTTTAAATTGCTTGGATGCTATGGCTATTAGTAAGTGGGGAAAGTGAAACCTTTATTGTTTATCGGCGGACGGTGAGGAAATCCTCGAGTATATTAGCTGGAAAGCATGGGCATATGTTTAAAATAATTATATTAAAAAGAAGCGTGTTTTAAAAAAAACTATATTTTCTAAGTTACGTCGGCTCCGCAAATCCCCAATTTACATCTATCCCCATCGCTATTTTTCGTGAATATTGTAGGGCTTGCAACTTTATTCCAGATTCTCTTAAGGGTGCTTTCAAAAACAAGAACTACAAAAACTTGGCTCTTCATTACTTCAGTTCTGTAAGGATATTGTGATTGCAACACCATTACATCCATCTTGCGCCTGTACTTTCCTTATTAAAGAAAATAGCCCTTCTCTTTAGAATTAAGCTTATTGTTAGTTTTATTTTAAGTACATAATTTTTAACATTATTAATTAAAAAATTACAATGTGCTATACAAGATTCTTCCACTAAATAAATAAATACAATAATTAATCCTTGTTAATAAAAAAAGCAGACGGCACAAGGTCCTTGCTTTACTTAAACACAGTATTGCCAGTTGAATTGAAAACCTACATATTTCTCGTACCAAAAACTAGGGTTAGCGGGCTGGCATTTACCAGCAATGGGACACTCCTGTTTTCTTCTCACCAACCGATCCTGAATTGCTTTACACTACAGTTCTAAATCTTAGTTCTGTTCCAAATTTCATAAACAATATTAAATCGATTTTCAGTCCAAGCTGTATGATTTCGAATAGCTCGCCGAATTTAAGTCGAAATGTTTGCTTTAGAGAAAGTTTTACTAAGTGGGAATTTTAATTGTAGTCTAGTTCAACAATATTATTATTAAATAACTAAATATTAGAGTTAAAAAAAACTTGTGTGGGCATAAGGAATAGGCAATAATCCTTGCAATTGTATTAGCTTCTGCATGCCTTGCTCGCAAAGTGGTCATATTGCTTGAACTAAATGAACTGAGTGTACGCTATTGTTTTATTAATTTTTCTTTATTTTACGACTTTCGGCTTGTCTCAGAGTTAATTAATGATTTTTTGTTTTGGCAAATATTTCAAAGAAGATAACAAATTTCATAGGTGAATGTAGACTTTAGTGCCTAAATATATGCTAAGGACGTTAGTTACGTATAGAAGCGTTATGTATACCTACTCCTTGTGCATTGTTTATATCATCAATGGCTCGAAATCGTACAAATCCTTGTTTAGCGACAAGTACTGCGGTGTCATCACTCCGATTACTAGCCACCTCCACCATATGCCGTAATATAATTCATAATCATTAAAAAATTTACTCATTATTTAACAGGTCTGGTAAAACTATAAAATGATAAACTTACTAACATACAACTTAAATTACTTATTTAATTACAATTCTTAATAATACCTACGTATTTTAATCAGAACAATTTAATGTGTCGACTTAAGGGGAATTAGGGAACATACAAAATCCTTAGAGGTGTATAAACTGTGACCCAGTTGAGAAAGAATGGTAATGTAACGATATTGTGCGCAAATCACGTTACACGATCAGAAATACAAACTCTTCCGCTTTCCGACTTTAGCATATCTACTCTACTCCCTTGATGACATAATCTACATTTCAAAATGCTGACCTATCCCTCTTTCTCTTAAATTTTACCGAGGCATTTGAGGCAATAAAATCTTTCGCTGTGAAAAGCGTCAGGATTTCTGCTAACACTGTTAAGCTTGGGGCCAAGTACCTAGCCGAAAGAAACCAGAAAATGTCTTTTGTGGCTGTTCTAAAACGAAAAACATTTTTTGGGGAATATTTTCGTAGATCAGTCCTTTACCCCAGATAAATGCAATGGTTCTGCATGCTAGTGAGGCTTTGGACTTGGCCCCTTTTTTTCAGTATTTTTGTCAATAGATGTGTTTGCTGCATGGCAGTTTGAATGCCCACGCTAAGGCTAATGACACTTCGTTTTTTTTGTCTAGCCTTGTACGTTTGGTTATAAATTTATATGCTGAATGTAAAAATCTAGTATGGCTCATTAGTAACAAAATTGTGTTTGTAGACATATTCGACACATTTTACGACCATGTAAATAAAATTGTGAGAAATTTTAATTCTATTTCATGTTCAATAAGAATATTCTCTTCGTGCCCCCATTTTGAGATTCGAAAAAGAATTCACCTAAGTTAAGCAGACGTCGTATATAGACAATTTGATATTGTTTCATCTTACCCATGAATATTTCTTCACACTAGTACTCACAGAGCTGGGTAAAATCAATTACATTACAATTACAAATACATTCCTCAGTAATTGAAAAATATAATCAACTAGTTGTAAGCAACCTGAAACTGGTGTAAATTCTACGGAATCTGGTCAGCTATAGGAAAGCCGTGCGTGATGTACATTCCAATAGTAAAACAAGCTGTGCTGACGAAGTTGTCACTTTTTTATTTGAGTTTTTGTTTCATTTGGCTTTGAGGAGGCTTCCCAGAAGGCATTAGATCAAATTTTCCGGAAGCCATGAAAAAATTTTTCAATTACATTTTCAATCCCTTTCAAACCCCATTACTCTTGACATTACAATTCCACAAAGTTTTTTTTTTCAATTCTTTGTAATTGAGCCTCAAAAAAAGAAAATAACCTTTGGTAATTTTGTTTAAGGAATTGATTATGATGGAATGATTGAATTACATGTGCACGTATCTCCAATCCCCACTCTCTTTCATCAACTACTTCATTGTTTTAAATTGCTTGGATGCTATGGCTATTAGTAAGTGGGGAAAGTGAATCCTTTATTGTTTATCGGCGGACGGTGAGGAAATCCTCGAGTATATTAGCTGGAAAGCATGGGCATATGTTTAAAATAATTATATTAAAAAGAAGCGTGTTTTAAAAAAAACTATATTTTCTAAGTTACGTCGGCTCCGCAAATCCCCAATTTACATCTATCCCCATCGCTATTTTTCGTGAATATTGTAGGGCTTGCAACTTTATTCCAGATTCTCTTAAGGGTGCTTTCAAAAACAAGAACTACAAAAACTTGGCTCTTCATTACTTCAGTTCTGTAAGGATATTGTGATTGCAACACCATTACATCCATCTTGCGCCTGTACTTTCCTTATTAAAGAAAATAGCCCTTCTCTTTAGAATTAAGCTTATTGTTAGTTTTATTTTAAGTACATAATTTTTAACATTATTAATTAAAAAATTACAATGTGCTATACAAGATTCTTCCACTAAATAAATAAATACAATAATTAATCCTTGTTAATAAAAAAAGCAGACGGCACAAGGTCCTTGCTTTACTTAAACACAGTATTGCCAGTTGAATTGAAAACCTACATATTTCTCGTACCAAAAACTAGGGTTAGCGGGCTGGCATTTACCAGCAATGGGACACTCCTGTTTTCTTCTCACCAACCGATCCTGAATTGCTTTACACTACAGTTCTAAATCTTAGTTCTGTTCCAAATTTCATAAACAATATTAAATCGATTTTCAGTCCAAGCTGTATGATTTCGAATAGCTCGCCGAATTTAAGTCGAAATGTTTGCTTTAGAGAAAGTTTTACTAAGTGGGAATTTTAATTGTAGTCTAGTTCAACAATATTATTATTAAATAACTAAATATTAGAGTTAAAAAAAACTTGTGTGGGCATAAGGAATAGGCAATAATCCTTGCAATTGTATTAGCTTCTGCATGCCTTGCTCGCAAAGTGGTCATATTGCTTGAACTAAATGAACTGAGTGTACGCTATTGTTTTATTAATTTTTCTTTATTTTACGACTTTCGGCTTGTCTCAGAGTTAATTAATGATTTTTTGTTTTGGCAAATATTTCAAAGAAGATAACAAATTTCATAGGTGAATGTAGACTTTAGTGCCTAAATATATGCTAAGGACGTTAGTTACGTATAGAAGCGTTATGTATACCTACTCCTTGTGCATTGTTTATATCATCAATGGCTCGAAATCGTACAAATCCTTGTTTAGCGACAAGTACTGCGGTGTCATCACTCCGATTACTAGCCACCTCCACCATAATCGGATTAAGTCCTATGGTGTTAGAAGTACTGGAAGAGGATGCATTAGAATCAGATGGAACCAAATTCGGGTTAAACGTTACAACAGCTTTTTCTTGTTTCTGCAGTTCTTCCCTCAGCTGTACGGTAGAACATCGTGGATGCGAATGACTGTGAAGCAAAAAAAATGTGTTGGAATGTGTGTTATTTTTACATTGGGTTTTCCCGATATACGTATCATCCGAAGTACTATTGTTCACAGCTTGGGTTTCATTTAATTCCATTCGACTATCGTTATTTAAGGTGCTCGTACTATGTGTGATAGAAGAACTGTTTTCGAAAGCTGTTACATTAGAGCACTCTACATTGCTATTTGAGGGCCTCTCGTCGTTATTAGGGTTTTGATGCCGATGTAATTTACTATGCTGGTATGCAATTTTGCGATCGAGAGACGAACGGGAAAAATTCTCAAGCTCGCTACTTCGATCATGATCTCTTTCCCGCTCAAGGGACATGCTTATCATATTTCCGCATTTAGTACGTTGGTGGTAATCTGAGGATAGAACGCCAGTATGTATGTGCTCAGCTGATACATTTGACGAGGCAGCTGATGAAGAAGTCGAACCACCGTCGTGGATTACAGTTTTTACGGAAGATTTACCGTCATCGATAGTGCTTAAAGTACCGCCTTTATGAATATCATTGAAGAGACCTCGAGCAAAAGAGTTATAAACCACACTGTGACTAGTATTGTGGGTACTGTATTTCGAGTTGCGTCGCTCTGGATTCTCATAAGTATTGATATCCAAAGTAGTTTGCATATTCTTTTGTTGTTTACCTTTGTAACTAATTAAAGCACGCGGTGCTATTAAACCATGATGGGACTGTAACCAATAATTTCCGGGGTTATCGCCACTGTTTTCACCGCCACTACAATGCATTGCGTTTTCAAAGTTATGAAAATTATAGTTAGACCCATTAGCTGGTTGCAAGGGTTCAGAGTAGCAACTTTCACTTTGTAAAAGCAATATTTGCTGTTGTGATAACGCAGACGAACCAGATCCTCCGCTACTACTAGCCGTTGTCGATGTCGTTGAAGTTTTTTGGAATTTTTGGTCGCCGGTGTCATTTGAAACAGCTGCACCAAAAGCAGAACTGCTTGCGGAATAGCGCAAATCTATGTTTGGATTTTCATAGTGGTCGGTGGATGCATCTCTGAAGCAATCTGGATATCTTCGCGTTTCACGGCTGTAACATCCGCTACCATCTCTAACGAAAGTACCCTGCGAACAATAATCAGTTGCATCATGATTTGTCCTATTGCTGTTAAGAGATCCAGAGTCGTATGGTCGCTGATATGTAGGTTGCGTCAAAACCTCACATTCACCTTGATTTCGTGTGGGCCCGGAACTGGTTGCAATAGTATTATTTCCTACACTTATCAGCTGAGACTGCCTGTTACCAGAAAGAGAATTCAATGCGAACGTATCATCATAAATAAGTTTTCCAGTTCGCATTGTATACGTATGGAGATTTGTATTGGCATTACAAACTGCCGGATAATCGGTTTCAAACTGCTCCTGACTGGAACTGGATGTACATGGCAAGAAAAAACCTGCCACATTTGAGTGATTGTGATGAAATTGATGGTGTACGTGCTTTTCTCTGTTGTTTATGTTGATTGCACTACCAAATATAACGCTACCTGTGCCATGTTCTCCGGATAACCCATAACGTGTGTCACGATTACTCATGGATGCAGTTACCGAAGTCATAACACTACCAGTCTCTAAACCAGCCACCCACGATAATAATATAATTATAGCTATTTCAATCAACCGCAAGGAAAACTGGTAACCCCATTGTAACCAATCGATATCTGTAGTAACTTTCTGTAAAAGTGGTCGTGTTGTTGATATACTAATCGCGCCAAATATTTGTAAGGCAGCCAATAGAACAAACAGCAAAGCAGTCGCTATAGTTATGTGTATAGCATAGGAGAGGTTTTGATATCCGTGTATATAATTTTGAGACTTGTTGCGAAGTATTTGTTTTAAAACGCGGTAGAGATAAAGGTACAGCAATCCAAGAAAGAAGCATATAAATATGTAAATAATTTGGCACAAAAGTGACAAAACTCTGGGCGGTAATGTTCCGCTTACCGCAATCGGGGGCGGATTTCCAGCAAATTGCAGCAGTACAGATGAATGTGCACTGCCACCAACTGCCGATGCCATAAAATGAGATGTTGATACAGAGGTAAATTCTTGCTGACTTGGTAGGCGGTTTTGCTGGCGTCGATAATGCTGTTGCTGTTGGTACAGCAACTGCTGCTGCATATGGTTGTTCAAGGTATAAGATTCGACGTAATGAAGTGTAATACAAAGGATAACATGTACTCCGCAACCAATTACTACCGTAAGGGGGCGTATGAGGGCTGAGTATCGGTTGATTTTATGGTTCAATGCTTTCAGAAATAAATACAACATTAAAACCGAAAATGAAATCGTCAAAAACGTGGACGGCAAATTTAACAGAAGCTCAGCTACAAAAAAATTAAATGTGGCATGGATATTGTAAGCATCATAACATAAGTAAAAAATTCGCAAAGAGCATATTAAAATCAAAATTATGTGAATACACATAAAATATGATTGGGAAAATAGGTGAGTCAACTTATTGTAAGTAAGCACTTTATAGAACGAATAAACTGCAAGTATTGTAAAAAGTACTACGGAAAAATAGATGTGAATATTCCAAGCTATCGCCCAGGTAGAATGCGATACAGAAGCAAATATTGACGATGAAGTTGAAAATGCTGTACCATTTTCCTTCTCATTAGTCGATTTGGCTAAAAACTTATGATTTTTCGCCAATGTCCCATTGCTGGTTGTTGACGTTGTTGATGTTGCACCGGAAATGGCCGGATCCGTTCCCAAAATTATGCCACTTTCAGCAGTCGTTTCCGAAGTCGTGCCGACAGCTAGCGAGATCCCACTTTGTCTGTTGTTCGATTTCTCATACGTATTCTGATTCACAATAAATGTATCTTCAATTAAATCCACCGGCTTAGGTGAACTACTTTTACTTCTGTTTATGTTGGACGTACTTGATATACCGCTATCTTCCACATTTTCTAGTTGTAGCTTATTAGTGCTGTTGAAGTGCACTACTGGTGAAGATGGAGGAGTGTGGAATGATACAAGGGGACGAGAAGTTACTTGTTTTAGTAGTACATCAGGTATTTCGCCTTTATTACCATTTGATCCGCTTAAAATGCGTCGTATACCAGGCAAAACTTCTTGTACACTACCGTGTTTCTGGCTGTGATCGTTGATTATTTCTGGATGCTCCTGATGAATAGAGCTGTTATATAATTTTTTGATGGTGTCTATTGACGATATTTCTACACCACTGGCATTAAAGTGGTGGCGCTTTGAATAAGCGTAACTATCGACATTTTGTGAAGGAGTATTCAGAGCAGTTTTGATATCTATTTCTGTGAATGTACCTACCATGGCGGGGCTTTTATTTTCACCAATTGACAAGATTATATCATGTCTATCTTGTGCGTTACTGCCGCCTGTAGACGTAACCAAATCTGGAGGCCGATATGGTACACGTTCATGGCCCGGCATTAAACTTGGCGGTGGTATTGGGCGTCTGTTTATATATGAACCTGTATTAGTTATAACGCCCTCATTATTAGTACCCCGCAAAGTGGGTTTGTCAGCAAATGGGTTTTGGTATTCTGGGGGTAATGGTGGTGTGAAAAATGACCTTGCTGGTGGAGAATAGGAAGGAATATCAGCAGAATACATCGGTATTGTAGGTAACTGACCATTAATTTTTTTAAGAACATTCGACACTGTAAAAAGAAATGAAATATTGAGAAATTCAGATTTTAAAATCCACGCATATTAACATATTGACGATAATTACATGTTGGTAAAGGCGTCGTATTTAAAATCTGCCTTTGTCGTTCACGTTCATGATTATAATGCCTATTTGGGTTTGGATAAGTCGGATTATTATTACTCTTCAAAATGTCGGCATTTGGAGCAGATGTTGGCAAGGCATGATCGCGTTCCAAATCCAATTCATAGTTTCTTAGGTGCACATTTATTTCTTGTTGTTTAGACGACCTCTCGAGATACCTACGAAATAAGTAAAACAGATATGTCACTATGTATCTATATATGTATATGTATATATAAAATTCTAATTATGTAGGTAAAGACCGACTTAGCTCCTAAAGGAATACGAAGTTAGTAACCAAATTTGAAACACGCACTGGATATCTTTCAGGGATGGGCATAGACTAAAAAATAATTTTATATACTATATAGAGGACATCTCATACAAATAGAGTTTTTCATAGTCCATATCTCTGAAAGTATTTAGGTTAGACCACAGAAGTTTGGTGGTGGGTTTATATGAGATTAATCCCTACCACCTTCAAGAGAAACTAGGAATAACGAAAACGGGGCGTGACACTTCCAATACGAATAGCATTTTTATAGTCCATATATCTGGAAGTATTTGAGTTAAATCACTGAAATTTGGGGTTATATGAGATTAATCGCTAGCAACTGCGTGCAAACGGGTGATAAAGAAAAAGGAACCGTGGCACCTCCCATACGAATGGAATTTTACAAAGTCCATAAATTTTGCAGCCATACGTTATAGTGAGTATACTTTATGTTATGCCAGCCACTTTCGAGGCTTTCAGTGTGAGCTGCGGGATTTCAGTAGAGTCTAATAATTTATGCGATCTTCTTTCTTTATAAATACAACATATAAGATTAAAACTTGTAAATTAAGTGCTCCAATTCATATAATTTGTTAAACATTACGCAGGAAATAGTAAAAAAAATGTATGGAAAAATCGTACGTTCGCGACCGGTATGGTATTTAAGCGTATATGGGAGTTTCCACGAAATCAGACCCCATTGAGCCTAGATATAAATTGCATTGCTTCCAGTCCGAAGGCTGATATTTGTGTTGACGCATGTCTACTCTATTGTTATATACCATTTTTTTTATATTTTGATATCGTGATGGAGGTGTGAACGCCTGGCAAAGTTCACAACACTATGATATTAAAAAACTTTAAAATCGTGATCATAGTTGCATAGTATTTTTTTCAAAGTTTTCGATTTTTGACGGATATTTATTTGAGCTGCTTGAAATTTTACATATTTTTTCTTCACTTGGGCTTGACTTTCAAGATTCTGCGAACTAAGTATAAATCACAGCAATTATTTAAATTTAAGCAAAATTGGTGTCGCGCCCGTTACGAAAAAAAAGGATTTAGTTTTGTGGTAAAAGGATTAGTAACTTTACATGAATAAATCTTTGCATACGTAACAAGTAACTGCTAAGGATTATATTGCGAAAATTTCAAACAAATTTGTTAACCCGTTTTCTCTGTATTAATTTTTTAGCAGGTGTCGCGCACGTTACATTTCTAATAAATTTTTTTATTTTTTGCCTTGCGACCAAGTTTTGTCCGTCCAATAAGAGAAACTCCACAAAATATATGCGTATGCGTCATAGAGTGTTTTAAGTTTCTTCAAGAGAAAACTTCAACGGTATAAAAATTCTCTACCATTCGATGGAAGACATCGCGGCTGAGAAAGTATTTTTAGATCAGATATGGGCCCACATTGCTCCTTGCAAGAGAAGCACTTCGTCATTAAGGATAAAGAATCTGACGGCTGTCTGTTTGCTGGTAAGACAGCAAAATCTACGCTTAAGAAATTTTGCCTAAGAAAATAATTTTATAGAAATTGTTCTTTAATTATTAATTTTTTATACATTTTTTTTTCTAAAACAATAGAATTAATTATTTAATCATGCATAATGCCATCAGCATAAATATTGATTTAGAATTATGATTTATATTTGGCTACTTTAACCAAACCTTAAAGCTGGCGTCAGGAAAGATCGTTTATAAATAACATACCCATGTACTTACTTTTAACGTGTTAACTTGTTTAAACATAGATATATTTTCCTGTTTTGGCTTGAAATTGAGCTATCGTAATGAAAAAATATAATAAATAGTTGAAATATGTAAAAAAAAATAGACATGTCGCACCCGTTACAACGAGGTGTCGCGCCCGTTACACTTTAAAATGTTAATAAATCTAAATGGATTAAGAAGTGTTTTTTCTTCGAATGCGGAAATAATAGGAAACATTCTAAATTTAAATATGGCAAGGCATTTTTAGTCAGTTTAATACAAAAATTTTACACTGCTTCGTGTGAAAGTGGATTACACGCAATTTATATATTTTATAACGTCGCGCCCGTTACGCTCTTCTTTGGCATTTTGTGGTTGGTACTGATTTATTTCTAAAATGTAGTTCATATGATTTAATTCCTTACTTCTAACAGCATTTTAAGCGTATATTATTTCAATGATTACTTTAATAGTTTTCTTCAAAATTAAAGAACTATGCACAAAAGTGTCGCGCCCGTTACAATGGAAACTCCCATATATAAAAATGTACTGAAGATATTTTAACGCGAAATAAACGTAAAGAAAGTCACTTTATGCCACTTCAATATGTTATCAGCCGTTTGGAAAAAATCCATTCCATTTCGCTTAATTTTGAGTTGCACAAAATAGTTACTTCCATTTTGCGTACGTTCGCGACCACATGTTTATTGCCCCCACAGTCAAAACTAAAAATCGAACAAACCTGCCTCTTGCACCTAAAATTGACCTAACAAAATGCTATCGAAGTAGCAAACAAAAGAAGAAGACTCGTCATTTGAG
This sequence comes from Sphenella marginata, assembly GCA_951509765.1. Taxonomy (NCBI): domain Eukaryota; kingdom Metazoa; phylum Arthropoda; class Insecta; order Diptera; family Tephritidae; genus Sphenella; species Sphenella marginata. Next base: position 19,324,894 of record OX608078.1, read on the forward strand.
AGCACCATGGCTGAAGCAGGCGATGAAGCAGGGGTTAGTGCAGACAGCATGAATACCATAATCGCGTTGAAGGCAGCAGTGGAAGAGCTGAAAAATAGTACAGGCGAAAGTCAGCGGGATATAATCCGTTTGCGAGAAGAACTTCAGAATCATACTGCTGAAGGGAATCAAGGAGCACACGGGCAAGTCATGCCACAGTTAAGCGTAAGTGAGAGTCAGGTAGAGCTAAACGAGTCAAGTCATGCCGCTACAGGTGGGTGAAAGTGGCAGTCAGGGCAAGTCATGCCATTACAGCAGCCGCATAGAGATGCGGGGCAATTCAGGGCTTTACATGTGGAAGTTGGGCAGGTCGTGCCGGCTATAGATGCCAAAGTTAAGTTTAATGACAATGTAGAAGAGTAGCCACTGTTTCTCGCCAACTTTAATGATACAACTGCAATGTTTAAATATAGTAAGAGGCACAATTTAATGCGCCTGCAAAAGTGCTTGAATAGCCCGGCAAAAGAGGCAGTTGCTAATATTTCCGAATGGTGTGCTGGCAGTAATAAGACCTCTATGAACTTGGCAAGACAATTTGCCGTAAATTATCCGTGAAACAAAAAAATTTGCCGAGGTCCTATTTTAGAAAATATCGTTTGCCCCGCTAAGTTCATATGAAGTTAGCGGGGCAAACTCCAAAAAACCAGTAAAGAGAACAGTTGGATAAATAATTCTTACACTGAAATTTGCCGTAAATTATCCGTAACTGATTGGCATAATTCAAAATAAAAAAAATAAAAATTGAATTTTTTTTCTGTTTGCCCCGCTAACTTCACATGAACTTAGCGGGGCAACTTTTCGAAAACTAATTTAGAGACCTGTTAGAACAATGTTTTTTGCACTGGAATTTGCCGTAAATTATCCGTAATTGAGTGGCATATTCAAAATTAAAAAAAATGTTTTTTTTTTGTGTTTGCCCCGCTAACTTCATGTGAAATATAAGTGGCAACTTTTCACTACCTAGTTTAGAGACTAGTTAGAAAAATAATTCTTACACTGGAATTTGCCGTAAATTATCCGTAACTGATTGGCATAATTCAAAATAAAAAAAAATAAAAATTGAATTTTTTTTCTGTTTGCCCCGCTAACTTCACATGAACTTAGCGGGGCAACTTTTCGAAAACTAATTTAGAGACCTGTTAGAACAATGTTTCTTGCACTGGAATTTGCCGTAAATTATCCGTAATTGAGTGGCATATTCAAAATTAAAAAAAATAATTTTTTTTGTGTTTGCCCCGCTAACTTCATGTGAAATATGAGTGGCAACTTTTCACTACCTAGTTTAGAGACTAGTTAGAAAAATAATTCTTACACTGGAATTTGCCGTAAATTATCCGTAACTGATTGGCATATTTCAAAATAAAAAAAAAATAAAAATTTAATTTTTTTTCTGTTTGCCCCACTAACTTCACATGAACTTAGCGGGGCAACTTTTCGAAAACTAATTTAGAGACCTGTTAGAACAATGTTTCTTGCACTGGAATTTGCCGTAAATTATCCGTAATTGAGTGGCATATTCAAAATTAAAAAAAATAATTTTTTTTGTGTTTGCCCCGTTAACTTCACGTGAAATATGAGTGTCAACTTTTCACTACCCAGTTTAGAGACCGTATGAAATAAGCTTTTTGCTCAGAAACGAAGAGGGGGACCATGAAAACGCTCACGCTGATCCCCAAATAGCGGAAAAACTAATAAATTAATGCAAGCATATTCCAATGTGGAGTACTATTTTCAAGAAAGAATTTGGAAACTGCAATCCTAACTCGAGTGCTTCAGTAGAAAGTGAATTTAGGAAAATAAAGAATGGCGTTTTACAAAAAAAGTGAAGACAGCTAGGGTAGATGAGACCGTATTAAAACTAATTGATTATTACGATGGGCGGCTCAGAATCGTTTCAAATAATAACGAAGAAAACATCGTTAAATGCGACGAAAGTATAAGTTCAATTCCCGAATCATAGAATCGCTGGTAAATACCAACACCAGTAGGGAGGCAAAAGAGTTTCATAGTAGTGGCAATTTGACAGACAATGAAAATAAAACTGATCAAATAATTTCATCGATAATGGAAACAAGATCGCCATTACAAGTGATCCAAGCAGAGTCAAATTGCTTTTGTGGGAGCTCCAAGATACCCGTTATGCTTCGCATAGTTAGTAATAGAAGAGCCAATGCATCAGATAAATGTTCGCTGCTATATGAGAATGCAAACGATGGGAGAAGAATATGTTCAGAATGTTCAAAAAGCACTAGTTTTAAGTACTAACTGTCATTGAATGAAATCGAGAATTACGGAGGCTTAGCACTTAAAGAAATCAAAAAAGATGAAAAACATAGCACAAAAAGCAGCCTTATCTGAAGAACCCATGCAAAATAGCGGACGCTCTGTCTGTCAATTTGAATGCACAGACATTACCTTTACTTAAAAACGGTTCATCCATGAAAATGAAATTCGTCAAAATTAAAAAAACGCTCTATTTTTTTAAATACACTTGCGGGATTGACAGTTTATTGCAAGTAATGATCTCAGCTGCCACAGATTACTTAGTAATCTACAGCTTAATATCAAAATGTCAAAATGATTTCTTTAGCCTTATCAATGATAGTACCTGGGTGACCGAGACTTGCTCGGTATTTTTCAAATTTACCGCATAATCTTACTTACCAGCAGCATAAATTTCCAAATTTCGAACACTAACCACAAAAATTCACTTAACATACATTGGCGACACCTGTTGTGTATTAAATATTCTGGTTGGTATACGCCCTAAAATACCTTTCATTTGATACCCATATTGCCATATTTTTATGGGCTTCCTTTAGTGGCAACATCTAAGAAGGAAGCATGCTATCCATCTACCAAATTTCATCGTAATCGCTTTAACAGTTCCCGAGATAGTGGTCGATATCTGAAGGAATAAATAAAATGCGTTCAGGTATACGGCCTAAAATACCTTTAATTTGATACCCATATTGCTAAATATTTAAAAAAAAATCGGAAATGTGGCAACCCTCTAAGCTTCCTTTAGTGGCAACATCCAAGTAGAAAATCTAAGAAGGAATCATACTATCCATCTAACAAATTTTATTGAAATCGGTTTAGCCTTTCCCGAGATAGTGGTCGATATCTGAAGGAATAAATAAAATGCGTTCCGGTGGCAACCCTAGGTGGCAATCCTATTCGAAAATATTTTGGTTGGTATACGGCCTAAAATACCTTCCATTTGATACCCATATTGCCATATATTGCTTAATATTTAAAAAAATATTATATAGGTGGCAACCCTAAGGACCACCCCAAGTGGCAACACCAAAGCAGAAAATCTTAAAACAAAGCATAGTACCTGTGTACCAAATTTCATTAAAATCGGTGAAGTCGTTCGGGAGATAGCGTATATAGCTCAAATAAATGAATTATTTTCAAACAAATTTTTTCATACGATACGACACCAAATGACTAAAGCGAAGAACTGTGAATGGTGTGCAGCAATGGAAGTCCATATAAATTATGGTAACCAAATTGTTTTTATGTTTATTTATGTTTTATTCATTCTATCCTTTTTAAAAACTAAATAAAAACACAATCGCCCTCTTGCCAGAAACCTTAATTTCTAAACATTATACATATTTTTAGAAGTTCAGTGGTTTAGAAAAATAGAAAGATATTTCTTTATTAGATTTTAAATTAGTTGATTGGTTTATCCAGTGAGACGGTGACAATATACACAAATAATTTAAAAACTTGCATTATATTTTATACATGGACCGCGACTTTTATTCCTTTTAAAATAAAAGTCCAGAGAAAAAAGTTATTTCTGGACTTTTACTCTTATCCGGACAAAAATAATCGGACAACCCGGGCTTTTATTTTTTTTCGCCAGCAATAAAAGTTATCTTTGTCCTTTTATTTTTTAAGGACAGAATAAAAGTCCTCTCAAATATCTTCCGAACCGCTTGTCCGAATTAAATAAATTTGGTATCATATAAAAGGGGATTAAAAAAACTTTCAGATTATGACATTTAAACCAGGGTTGCCACCATGCTTTGATTATAATAAATGCTATAATCATGCTCATGAAAGGTATAAATATTATGTATACTATTTACTTTAGCAGCAACAATAGTATTACGGTACAACAGGTTTGCTATAACAACAGATTTGCATATAAAACCTACAAAACCTAAACACATTATATATAACACTTACCTGTTGGCAATTATACACAATTATTATGTACTTACCTATTTTGTTATAATTTGAATACTTACCTTTTCGTCATACATAATTACATATCGTTGGCTTAATATAGAAAAGGCGTATCTACATTTTTTTCGAAATCGCGTTTTTAATGTATTCTGGTAGACCACTGTCAAACACACCTCCCCTTAAAAAATTAGTGAGCTATGATCGCAAATAACGGATTTATAGTCATATAAAAAAAAGCCCTAACTCATTCAAAGTTTTTTTTTAAGAAAAAAGCCTTAAGTCATTTAAAGTTGAATTTAAAAAAGACACTAAGCTGTTCATTAAGAAAACAAAATTTTTCGCCAGACGGAATATGATGCGTTATACTGTAAAAATAAGTTGTGCAAAATTGCATTTGAAAATAATAAAACCATATGCACTCAGGGTGCATCAGATCATATAAAAAAATTGATAAACGTACACTTGGTTCACATTTATTACGTGAAAAAACGTGCAGATTATGATTCTGAAGACAACATTTAAAAAAAAAAGCTATAGGCTTCGAGATTTCGCAAAGTTATCGCTCCTTACACAGTGAGAAAACGCCAATTTCGTATTAGTCAAAAAATCTCTAGCTCTAAATATCCGATCAAAAAACTTTTCTCATGGCCTTTTATTGGTCTAACAACCGCCATATAAATCTTTCCAATTGGGTTATGAGTTTAAGAGTTATTTGCAAATACATATCAAAAATCTGGCACAATTTCCATCAGCATCGTCATTTATTTGCATGTAGTATTGGAGATGGATCGAATGCAAAAAATAAATAGCCATATCTAAAAAAAATTCTTCCAGGAGATTGCCACCATTTTTATGATAATTAACCTTATAAAACCAAATTTCTTTTCAGTATAATAATATCTGCCTTGAAATATGAATTTTAGTTTTATTTATTTATTTATTTTACTTCAAACATGAAGTATTATATTAGTTTTAACTTACAACAAAAAGCCCTAACTTTAATTTATTTTCAAGAAAATAATAACAAAAAGCCTTATCTCAAAAAACTTCAATGAAATTAAAAATAATAATTAAATTATTCCAAACATGAATTTGTTACCTGTTTTGAATAAAAATTGCAATAAAAATGTTTTTTGCATCTTCAGTTTTTAAGGTTTTATTCAGTTTTTTCCTTCTCCTGAAAAGTAACGAAAAGTGTAGATACGCCTTTTCTATATTAAGCCATCGATATGTACAAACATAAGTTATTTAGCATCATCGATTTCCTTCACTCTTTTGGAGCATAGGGCGTAACTAAGTTATCAGTGCAAAATAGTTGTGCAACAACAACAAGAAGAACAAACCTGTTTACCAAAAAGTAGTAAACAAAATGCACAACAACAATTTAAGAAACAACAGTGATATCGCCTGATATTGTGAAACTGGCTGGCGTTGCTGTTGTTGTAGCATCAACACTAGTCCCTTGTTAACGTGGCGTGATCACCAAAGCTACCAACAAATATGTATTAAGGATAACAGTCAGGCGCGTATTCAGGGGGGGGTTTCGGGGGTTCAAACCCCCCCCCCCCCCCCGAAATTTCCGAAAATTAAAAATTAAATGTCTGTACTAGAATAATTACTCTATTCACTTTTAAAACTTCTGTTAAGAAAATAGCATTAATAGAAATAATGAAAATACGAAAGAATAAAATTACATAAATAATATTTCACACTGAGAGAAGTTATTGGTAGTCCCTAATCAATTATCAGAGCAAGTCTGAGAGGTCACAACTAAACTCCCGCAACGGTTCACTCATTTGGCGCTTTAAGAAATTCGCGCAAAACTATCAGACTTGCTCTGCATAAGATCAACTTAGCACCTCAACTACATAGCATGTTAACAATAGCAAGAGTGATTCGAACTCAAGTCTGTTGAAATTCAAATTAACTGATTTTCGAGTTATGAATACAGCGGGCAAAAATCGTAAAAATGAGTGTCTCCCGTTATTGTAGTCACGGTTGCCATAAGTTTAATCAAAAAAATGACCACGAAGTTGAAACAAAAATACCAAAAATTACCAAGCAGTACACAACGCAGTCGTATTGAATTATCAAAGAAAGTAACAATTAAATTGTACTTATACTTGTCAGGGGATAAAAGTTTAAAAGTTAAAGTCTGGTATGCTGTTAAAAAGAAAATGCTGAAGAAATATTGTCAATTATTTCTTGACCATGAAATTGTCATGAATAGCCAAGAAATTTTGACGTTCCGTTCTCCATGTTGAATAATTGCAACATTATATGAATTTCAATGTTATTTTATTATATTCTTTGTCTTTTTTTTCCGAAACTTCAGTTTTTCTTCAAGAAATAAAGCGACAACTATTTATTTCTTGCCAAAGCCAGATTTGCGCAGGTCGTTTTTTGTACAATTTTCCAGAAATTAGTAGTAGAAAAGTAGAAGAGATTCTGACACAAGAAATTTTTCTTAAGCGTTTCATAGGTGTCATTTTATATAGAGTTTTTGGATTTCTTTTGAACAGCGTAAAGCCCTAAAAAAGAAAAATATTTTCCAATCCCAAAGGAGGAACGACCAAGCACGTTCATTGATTCATTAAATAATTGTTCCGTGTCTTCTTTCCCTATGGTACATCGATATATAAAAAATGCTGCAAATCTTTCAGTTTCCGTTGCTCCTTCGGTACAGTCTTTCTCTTCCCTTCGAAGGTTAAAACTTATCTAAGAAGTACAATGGGGCAGGAGAGGCTCTACTCAACATCCACTATACTTTTGAAGTAACTTCTGAACAAATTCTAAACAAAATTTCAAAACAAACAAGAAAAATAAATAATGTTTTGTACACGGCTAAAAGTTTTAGCCTAGATTTAAAAGTTTTTGGGGCTGCATATACATTTCTTGAATTTTCAACAAAGTTCTTAACTTTGAGTTGCAGTATTTTTATTGTGAATTTACACATACTTTCATTCAAAAATAATGAAATTAGTCTAAAGAAGTTAATTTTACTGGACATTCCAAAAAAACTCTTTGAACGCAGATATACTGTTCTAGGTGTATGACCAAACCAAATTTGGTTTAGAACTAAATTTACGCAGGTTGTCATAGAAATGCGCGTAATAAAATTTTTTTTAATTTTTAACCGAAAATGTTGTTAACAATTTTTTATGTTTTTTTTTTAAATGTTACGACTCGAACCGACGTGCCCCAAATTAGTGCGCAATGTTCTACCTACCGAGCTACGGCGCACTCATGAATTTTGTGAGAAAAGTACACATATTCGCTGTGTATACGACTTTTGTTGTATTTTTGTTTATCCCAGTTAAGTTTTAAATCTAAACCGCAAAAAATTTAGAATTTTTGTGGCTAATTGAAAGGTTTGGAATTTATTACCAAAAAGTTTTAAAAATTGTGTAAACCAATGAATGCTTTAAAATTTAGGATCAAATTTTTAGCCGTGTAGAAAGAGAAAAATTTCAATTAAATAAAAGTATAAATTACATGTTACATGTATGTACAGATACTTAATTCTTATTTACTGACTTTTGGCCACTTAGAAAATCCAGTAATGTTTATTTAAATATTAATATAAAAATTGTAAACTTAAGAGTATCCATTTTTATAATTTTTTGATTGATTTTGAAAATGAAAAACAAATTTACTGTCAGGGGTTAAGAATTAATGTATGTATATGGGCGTCTTCTTTTCAACAAGTGTTTATTATCATTAAATATTTTATTGCGAATATTTTTACTAAATATAGGTTTTAAAATGTGTAGTATGAGATGACTGTTAAGTCTTCCTAATTTCCAATATGTTTTTGTTTCATAGATCTAATTGTTATAGTAAGCATAAAAAATCTAAACAATAGAATGGTAAACAACTATTGTCTTGGGATAACAACAATATCATGATATGCTATTACATGGGATTGAAAAGCAAGCTTACAAAGTTAGCTAGAGCTAGAGTTAGTGAAAAAGGTGGTGGTTCATATCCACACTAAGTGTTGGTATCCTATGCGATATTAAGGTGACCTAAATAGCATATTTTGTTGTAAACATAGATAGCAAAGAATATATGAGCCTAAGATTGTCAAATACTGTTTTTTTTGCGATGTGCATAAAATCTGACTCTTACAAAAGCCCTACTAATAAATAAACTCATGAATTTTTTTTCCTCGAGACTTTAGGATTTTCCTCCATATATGTACATTTTTGAACGTAATTTTTTTTATATGGAAAAAGACAAAGAAGCTCTTCAGAAAAAAAATTCCTAAAAATCAGGGGAAGTTTTCACGGACTTAAGACTTACACCTTATTATACTGAAATTGAATAGGAAACACCGTATGTATGTGCACAGGTATGTATATAAACTATTAAACCATACTATCTTTGCAGCATATAAAAGACATATATATATTCCGTATGATAACGATAAATATTTTGAAGGTGAAGGCCAAGGCCAATTAGTGAAATGCAAGGCATGTGGCGAAGAGTGCCAAATTTTTATTACTAACTTAAAACGGCATCTACAAAGAAAACACTCTGAATTATATGAGGAATATGATAAACATGTAAAGCTTGCAACTGAAAAAGTCCCTTCCAATGAAAAAAAAGTTAAGTTTACTTTAATAATGTCCGCAAGTGAAGTTATAAATGCGTGCATTGACTTTGTTGCAAAAGACGCCCTGCCTTTGTCATTTTTTGATTCGGATTCATTTAAAACTCTTACCAATCAGATATTTGATAACCTTAAGATGACCAAATGCGAATGAAAAACTTAGCAAGCTTAAATGCAAAGTTAAAACCATACTTAAGAATAAGCTTCTTTGTCTTAAAATCGACACTGCCACTCGAAATGAGCGGGGAGTTCTTTGTATAAATACTCAAGTTTTCTTGAAAGGAAAAATTGAAATAATAACCCTGGCAATGAAAGGAATGAAAGGCAGACATGCAGCACAGAACATAAAATTAATAATAGATACAGTGATGAATTCTTATGAACTTCAAAAGACACAAATTTATGCTGTAACAACTGATAATGGACGCAACATGATTGAAGCCATTGAACTTTTGTCAGAGACAGCCAGTGATGATGATGAGGCTGAAACCGGAATAAACAATCCCGTAGAATTTTCCGACCACGAATTGATCCCACTAATGGGCGATCATATCATATCTATTAAATGTCCAACTTGCCGTATAGACTTTTTAGATGGTTACAGTCCGAAAATAGTTAACAAGGCCCGTCAGGTTGTAAAGCTTTTAAGAACTCCGCTTTTACGGTATGTACATACCTACACATCGTCGTTATTACTGCAGAGCCGTTGTCCACATAAATGCGAAATCGGGTAACTTATATCTGTTTGGCTGTTCTGTTAGACGAATATCGACTTTATCCCATCAAGATCGATTCATTTGAACATTTTTCGAACCATAATATAGTTTGTTTGAGAAAAAATCAATTGATATTGATGGCAGGTGCCTATAAAAGCCTTTGAAACAAATATCACTTACGCGGTTTTACATTTGAGCGTTACGCGGTCACCGAGGATATGTCTTTAATATTCGATCTTCAGCTAATTTTTGTTTTGGTTTCGTTTACGTATAATTTTCAGCCTTAAGATAAAGCAGTTGAATCTGATGAAATCTCAAATAGATGTTCCAACTAGATGGAGCTCTACATACAATATGCTCAAAAGACTTTGGCAACTTAACCCTTTCGCGCCGGAGTTTTATTTCGGTTCCCAGCATAATTTTTTGAATTTTTTTTGTAAATATGCGAAAATAACGTTCAAAGAACATGTTCTGCATACTTAAAAAATGGCTAGGTCCTTTCGTTATCCTGGGACAAATTATCCCAATAAGGTTTTATGTTGGGACATATTATCCCAATAAGGTTTTATATTGAAGAATTAAAAACCATCAATTTTGAAATATTATATTATTTATTTGGAAAACATTGTAGCGTTTTTGCTGAGAAAACATTTATTTATGATAGGGAGTAAAGCAGTTAAAACAAAGTGCATTATTACATCCGGAGCAAATGTAATTGGTTCTTTTTTCCTTTTTTAGCGAAGTGCACCGTACGCAACGACGTCGAGAAGGCCCTTTTATTGGTAAATGATCGCCTATATTCAATAATGCAGCACGCGTACGTTTAGCTGGTCTTCCGCCAGTCCGACGAGTTTTTGGTTTTTTGTGTTTCGTGCCTTCCGAAATCAATGACTCAGCTAACGGTACGATGAACTGTATCAACGATGTTTTTTTGCGATTGATGTCGTTGTGAACAATCCAAGCATTTACGGTGGAAAGCATCAGAATTTTGTAAAATGCTTTCTTCCACCACTTCTGGGATTTTCGATTTAGATCATATACCGCTGATTTTTGATCGGCCAGGTCTACGCCGCCCATTATACGGTTGTAGTCCGCAATAGCTAAGGGACAATCAACTTGCTTCTTTTTACCATCCTTTTGCTTTCTGTCTACGCTGGTTACTATTGGTTTGTGGCAGTTCGAAACAACTAGTACTTCCTTGGAGTCCATCCAACGCGTAGCCATTATTCCATCACAGCTTATTTGGAACTGACTTTCCCCGCGAACTAATCGCGACTCGAACACCGGAGTTTCCTTTCGATTCCGCACATATGTTCCAACGGCCGGAAAAGGAATAGATTTTATTAATGAAATTGAAGTAAAAAATCGGTCGAATGCAATAGCCACTTCCTTATCACGGATAGTACTAGTTAATTTTGTAACAACCCTTTCGCCAAGTGTGCCAGCAAGATTTGGAGTAATATCTTTACCAGTATATACATTCAAATCGTACGTATATCCGGTCTTTGCATCGCATCGCAACCAAATTTTAACACCGCGCTTGATTGGCTTCATAGGCATGTATTGCTTTAGACTAGACCGTCCTTTGAATTTTGCCATACACTCGTCGATGGATTGAAATGGACTGTCACTTCTCACACGCATGAAGCTGTTTTTCATGCAAGCAATGACTTCAGCAATATAGTAATCTTTTGGAGCATCGTTTGGTTTATCGCAATCATTTAAATATAACTTCGAAGAAAGTAATGTGAAGCGATCACGAGAAATACTATTTTTTATCATTTGATTTCCCATTGACGCGTTTTTGCTCCAATAATCATGTAAAGACGGCAAATGATTGTAGTGCATGACTAATATTACACCTAGAAATACCATTATTTCATGTTCATCCGTTAGGGCCCTATTCGTCTTTTTGTCTCTATTCAGTTTTCTTATTCGCTGATTCGTACATTGTGCGATGAAAATGCACAGACTTTTTGGAAACATCTTTCTGAATACACTGAACTCGGTAGCACCTCGAGGAAAAGTTTCCAGAACTTGTGGATCTCTTTCCAAAGGCATTTCAAATTTGGGTTCAAAGTTTACCTCTCCTGTTAGGTTAGTCCAGGTAGCAACGGCAACTGCTTCATTTGCGCCATTTTCACACTGTTCTTCTTCCTCTTCTGAAATTTCACCTAGGTCATGTTCAGGCTGTTCTTCGTCGCCCGATTCAGAATAGGAAGCATCCTTGTCATCTTCTTTTACTTCTGTAATATTTTCTTCGTTAGACGAAGGCATATAGCTGCTCTCAGAAGGGCTAAAATCTTCATTGTCGGAGCTTTCGCATAATATGTCTGCCACTTCTTCTGCTGTGTACGTCCTTTTCGACATCTGTAAAACACAATATTGGGATAAATGAATCCCATATTAAACACATACTGGGATAATATATCCCATGTATTGAAAATTTGTTTAAAACTCACCGTTCTGGATATTTTTTAATTGTTTTAGGACAAAATCAAACAGGAATTGGCAAAATCTTCGTACTTTTGACAACTTTTGCCTTGCCAGATCAGCGAAATTTGCAAACATGCTATGACAGACTTGACCAGTGCTGCCAAACGACACATTTTTGATATATAATGGTGCATTTTTATCATAAATAAAACCCAAATCTTGTACTGGGATGTTTCAGATAAAAGTTTTCATTCATAAAAACAGAGATATTCCATTTGGAATGCAGCTGGGATGTATTGTCCCAGTAGGCGCGAAAGGGTTAAAAGATTTTGTGATGAACACTTAGCGACTTCAGACAAGTTGAGGGTTGATGAATGGGAGGCAGTACAACAATTAGTAGACGTGTTAGCAATACCGTATAATCTAACAGTAAAGCTACAAGAAAGTCAGCTACTTTTGGGCGACTTCTATAAAAGTTGGGTTGAAATGACCCTTCAGCTAAGAACAAAGGATGCCAAATCAGCGAAAAATTCCTAGAATGCGTTGAAAACAGACAAAATTCGCTTTCAGAAAATCCGGCCCTGTATGCTGCCTTAGTTCTGGACCCTAGGTTGAGGCGCGTACTATCCAAAGAAAAAATGGAAATAGGCAAGAACCATTTGAAGGAAATTGTTCGTCGCTTACAACATTTAAAAGAGGTTAAGTTAAATAATAGAACCATTTGAAGGAAATTGTTCGTCGCTTACAACATTTAAAAGAGGTTAAGTTAAATAATAGGTTTCCTTATTCTAGATCGAAATTCTTACACTTCTTTCCAATTTAGGGCAACGTTTCGTTATCTCAAGATGTTGAAAAAGATGTAGATGCGCCTTTCTTGCTTGATGAATCTTCCATGCAAAGTTCTTCATCGCTCTTAAGAACATGTATAAGAGAGCTTGAGCTAGCGAACTCTTCATCTGACGACGATACCCCAGATCTAAGAGATGAAATACGAAAAGCTTTTTTCGAAATCGAGTCATTTAAAGAGAAAAGAGTAGATGTCGATACTGACTTGGTAGAATATTGGAACAGAAAGAAATAGTCATTGCTATGGCTTCGGAAGCTCGCATTTGCCATTCACTCAGTGCCTGCAACGCAGGTCAGCGTTAAAAGAGCCTTTTCGGGATTAAAACTTGTTTTGACGGACTTGCGAAACAACCTCTCTCAGGAAAATGTGGAAACAATTTGCCTTTTAAAGTTAAATAAAAACCTTTATAATGAAGATATATAATTCATATTAAATAGTCATTGAAAAAACCGCTATTAAGCTGATTGAGTAGTCTTCACGACTATTGTTACGAGGGGTTCTTGTTGTCAGGGTACTTACTTACAAAGAAACGGTTCAACACAAAAAAAAGGAAAGTGCTAGCGGAAGAAAGTACTATTTATTTGTCTTGTATACGTAACACACAAAAGAAAAAGTATTTTATAACTTCAAATTGCCACTGTTGATGATTCTTCTTCTAAGTATATATTCAAGTGTCCCTCACTCCGTACTAGTGATGCGTGTAGATCACCGTGATTTTTGGGTTAGGGGTGGAAGCACAGTGACACACTACGTTCGAACAGTGATTGGCTTCCCTGTAGCGTGTACATGCCGGCCCCGATGCTGAGTCCAGCATGAAGTATGCCGAGACGTGGCAATGGTTGGACATACATGAATTAATTTATCTCTGCAGGTTCTTCGACCGGTGTAATCGGTAATCGGCAAATTTTTGAAAGCGATCGCTTGTACAAACCGTGTTGTGTTCGTACCGTGACGACTCGAACCAGGGTATCGGCTCCTGGATGTAAGTCCGTGACCCGACCCAGCAACCAGTCATTGGGGGGTAGGCGGTCATCCTTAATCAAAACGAGCTCTCCAACTGCTAAATTTCGCTCTTGAGTTCTCCATTTAGGCCGAGCTTGAAGATGAGAGAGCCAATCTGAGGACCACCTTGTCCAAAATTGATTAACCAAACGCTGAAGCTCAAAATATTGATTCGATAAAGATTTGGTTTCGACCGGAGCCTCCGGTGGCGCTAGTAAAGCATCTCCAATTAAAAAATGCCCTGGTGTGAGCACCAACAGATCATCGGGATCGGCGGTAAGTGGGCACAATGGCCGCGAGTTGAGGCACGCTTCAATACGTATTAACACGGTTGATAGTTGTTCATATGTCAGTCGCGTTCCGCCCACAGCTCTCTTTAAATGGTGTTTGATAGATTTTACATTGGCTTCCCAAAGCCCACCGAAGTTGGGGGAATGTGGCGGATTGAAGTGCCACTGAATTTGCTGGTCAGTGAGCTTAGGAAGGACATCGCGTTCCAGGTCGGCTCGGAATCTTTTGTGATTGGCTTTGAGGATAGTATCAGCGCCAATGAAGTTCGTGCCACAGTCACTGTAAATGTCGTGACAACGTCCACGTCGCCCAATAAATCGCTGCAAAGCCCACAGAAAATGCTCGGTGGACATACTGGTGACGGCCTCCAGATGTACTGCCTTTGTCGCCAGGCATATAAAGATGGCGATGTATCCCTTATATGTGGTGTGTCCTCGATATTTGGATGCTTTTAATTCGATGGCACCTGTGTAGTCAACTCCGGTAGCCAGAAAGGCTCGTTGCGGCGGATTGACTCGGTTTGCTGGTAGGTCTCCCATTAATTGCGTTAATGACTGAGGTTTGTTGCGAAAGCAAGTGATACAATGTCGAAGTTGATTTCGCACGGTTTTTTGACCCTGGATTATCCAAAACTGACGCCGGAGATATGTCAGCGACAATTGCGTGCCACCATGCAAGGTGCTTTGGTGAGCGAAGTTAATTAAAAGTTTGGTAAAGTGGTGATTTTTTGGTAAAATCATCGGATGTTTTTGATCATACGGCAGGTTTGCATGTTTTAAGCGACCGCGGATGCGAAGAACTTCATTTTCGTCTATAAATGGAGTTAGACTAATTAGTGGACTATTTTTAGGTACATTAATATTGGCTTTGATACATCGAATTTCAGCCGCAAAAACTTCCCTCTGTACTAAGCTCACAATTCGAAAGAGACTTCGCCGAAGTTCGTCCTTGGTGAGCGGTCCATGCTGTCGATCGTCCAACTGAGGTTTGCGAAGATTATGAAAAAATCGTAGAAGCCACGCCGTTACTCGTAGGAGATGTGTGTATGAAGAATATCGCACTAGAAACGGAGTTCGGGTGGTTGTAGTATGTGCTAATACTTGAGCCGGTGTTTCTTCTGTAGTGGAACTATCGATGTCGTCGTGGTTGATTAAGGACTGAGGCCAGCCTGATTTGTCTTGTCGTAGCCACGCTGGTCCTTTCCACCAAAGATCAAATCGTTGTAGCTGCGTTGCGGTTAAACCCCTGGTTGCACAGTCGGCAGGATTATCCTGGGTAGCAATATGACGCCACTGACTTGGCGAGCTGACTGACACAATTTTAGATACGCGATTCGCCACGTAAAGTTTCCACCGATTTATCTCACCTGCGATCCAATAGAGCACGATCGTC
Organism: Sphenella marginata; assembly: GCA_951509765.1. Lineage (NCBI taxonomy): Eukaryota > Metazoa > Arthropoda > Insecta > Diptera > Tephritidae > Sphenella > Sphenella marginata. The sequence goes on from OX608078.1 coordinate 19,340,438, forward strand.
GCATCGGTCCAATAATATATGGGAACCTCCCCACAGCGACGTTGTAAATGTTGTTGAGCCCATTTGGCAAGAGTTGTGGCCAATACCGCCCCACATAACTCTACTCGTGGAATGGTTATGGGATTCTTGGGCGTGACCCTTGATTTAGAAGTGATTAGATAAGTATGAACTTCACCCGGAAGGTATTGTATACGTAGATAAATAGCCGCTGCATAAGCGACCGAAGAGCCATCACAGAACGCGTGTAGTTCCATTGAGTGGACATCTCGTGTGTAAGTAAGCCATCGAGGTATGGTGATGGTCTCGACCTTAGGAAGCTCCCCTACGAACTTGCTCCAAGTGGCTGCCATCGCGGGTGGCAACCTTTCGTCCCACTCCAATCCGGTGAATTTTCCGTCTTGGCGTTCCACCTTGATGGTCCAAATTTCCTTTAAAATGACTTTTGCAGCAATCGTTATCGGACTTAACAGCCCCAGCGGATCAAATATACGTGCAATAATGCCTAACGCTGACCTTTTAGTACTGACGTTTGAAATCGAAAAATTTAGAGAAAATGTAAGAAAATCGTTATTAGGCTGCCACTGTAACCCGAGCGTTTTTATGGTGTGGTCTTCGTTAAGTTGCCAACTTGAACTAAATGACTGGTGTTCCGGAGGAATGTCTTGTAAGAGATCAGGTGTGTTGCTTGACCACTTCCGTAGCTCCATACCGGCCGATTGCAGAGCTGCAATAAGTTGATTACGCATTTGTATAGCTATAGAGATGCTGTCACTGCCACTGAGTACATCATCTACATACACCTCGTTCAACAAAATATCCTCCGCCAGGGGAAAAGCCTCCTTCTCATCAGCAGCAATTTGGTGGATAACCCTTATTGCTGTGTATGGAGCAGATGCCGTGCCGAAAGTTACCGTAGTGAGGCAGTATTCACGAACCATTCCCTTTTGATCTCGCCAAAGAATACGTTGGTAGTGCGCGTCATCAGGGTGCATGTCGATACATCGGTACATCTTTTGGATATCCGCTATAAAAACAAACTTATGTAAACGCCAATTAAGAATAAGAGCTGGCAAGTCATTTTGTAATGGGGGACCAGTGACCAACATATCATTTAAAGAACGACCGTTTGAAGTTTTTGAAGAAGCATCGTACACTATCCGAATCTTCGTTGCTAAGTTAGCTGTCGTAATTACAGCGTGATGTGGTAAAACGCATGAGCGGTAGGAAGGTTTGTTGGAAGCAGTCAAAAAATAATGCTGTTCTTCAGGGGACGCAGCTGGAATTATTTGATGGGATCTAAAGTAATCCTCTATGCCATCCGTGTATTGAGCCTTTAACGTTTCGTCGCGTTGCAATTTACGCTCCAGGTGTAAAAACCGATTCAGTGCAATTTGCCTAGATTTTCCTAAGGTTTGATTAGAGTCATATATGGATTTTAACGGCAGTCGAACCATATACTTTCCATTAGGTTGTCTCACATGGGTCTGGCGAAACCATTCTTCGCACCACTGCTCTTGCTCTGACATTGTGGGTTCCGTACCCACCTGTTCGCTTTCGTAAAATCGTTGCACAAGGTTTTCGAGTTCGATGTTTGTATGGTGACAGCGAACCGTGACAGGAGGAGGTGGGGCCGAATCAATTCGACCTAACAGAATCCAGCCGAGCGAAGTTTTTTGGGCAACCGGCTGATTATATGCACCGATCCGCATATCCGGTAACAAAATTTGAGCAATCATATCCGCTCCAAGAATGAGGTCAATTTTCTTCGGCTGGTAGTAGAATGGGTCTGCTAGCGTGAGACCTTGAACATGATCCAACTGTTGTGGAAAGCCGGGCCGACTTGGCAGCTCGGTGGTAAGTTGATTTAATACGTAGGCGCTGTCGATTCGAGCAGCAAAGTTATCGTCGTGACACGAGTGCAGCATGCACCCAACTACAAACTTGGATTGGCTCTGCGAACCCGGACCCACTCCACAGATATCGGCCGAGGTCGGGTGGCGTCGAAGACCTAAACGTTGAACCGCATTTTCGGAGATTAAAGTCCCTTCCGAGCCTTGGTCGATAAGGGCATAAAAGTGTGACGATTGGTTTGTGGCTTCGTTACGTAACGAAACTAAAGCCGTGGCTAACAAAATCTGTTTGGGTGAATGACTCACGACTGAGCCGGTATCCACCTTCGCAGCGTTCGATGATAAAGTTGCGTGTGCATTGGTGACACGTTGTGTATGCAGGCCTGGTGTGGCCTTGACTGGCAGATGTGCAGCGGCTCCGAAGCTTGTTGTTGACCCCGAGGCCGATGTGAAAGATGGTGTGGCATTCGGCGATGCCATTGTCGATGTATTGGTTTGAAAAGTCCGAGGAAAGTGTAAGAGGGTGTGGTGACGCTGACCACATTGTAGGCAGTTTTTACTGCTTGTGCATTGGGAGAACGCATGAGACTTACTCAAACAATTGAGACACAATTTGGTTTTGTCAACAATATTTTTTCTTTCAAAGCAGTCTTTGGACAGAAAAGTAGGGCAACGACGAAGGATATGTGCTTGTCCGCACAGGGTACAGGACTCTGAAGAAGGCATATTAATATTACCTTTAGTGGTTGCGTGGTGCGCTTTGACATTATGTGTCGCACGCGCAGCTGGTTTTGATTTCTGCAGTTGGCTATTCCTATTGTCAGTCGATGCCGGCCGTGATGATGCGGTGTGAAAGGTTACCGTCCGATTTTCGATCGCATCGATTGTAAACAAACGGTTAGTTAAAAAGTCTTGCAGATCAGAAAAAGTGGGAATAGTTATTTTATTGCCCAAATGACGCTCCCAGGCGGAATGTGTGTCAACGGGTAACTTGGTTGTTAAGTAATGAGCAATCCAATGATCGCATTCGCCTATGGGAAGCTTAAGGCGTTTAAATTCGTTCACACATACATTTGCCACATTTAGGAGGGTCTTAATATCGTCGGATTTTTCTTTAAGCAGAACGGGTAGGTTGTACAGCGTATTCATATGATGTGCAAATATTATACGCGGATTATCATAACGTTTTATTAATAACTCCCATGCAGTACTATAATTGGCTTCGGTCAAAAGCATTTGTTGTATGTCAAGATCACGATCAACGAGCAACGCCTGCTTCAAATAATGAAATTTTTGTATCGCATTCAATTCAAGGTTGTTGTGAATAAGTCGATTGAATGAATCATGGAAACTGGGCCAATCGGTGAATTTGCCCGAAAAGGAAGGTACTGGTAGTCGCGGAAATTGCGCTGGAGCGACTACTCGCACTTGGGTTTCGTTGGCCTTGTGGGCGACCGGTGGGTCCGGCTCGTCCTTAGGTGGAAACATTTCCGTTTGCATCATCGTTAGTGTACAGTACAACTCCAAGTGCACCTCTTCAAATTGTGAGGCAACATCCGTGGTGAGATATGCATCGTCCTCTGGAATATTGGAACACACAATAGTTGTGTGTGTGGCAGCAAATTCCCCCTTTATCTCATCTATGCGCTTGAGCCGTTGTTGGAAATATGGCTTACTTTTCCGCGAAGCTGAGTCCTTTTTAAAGTTGATCAGCATTTTTTCGAGGCTCGTCAGCCGATTGATTTGCAACTTCACTAATGCCGGGTCCCCCATGATTCAACTTAGTTAATTTCAAGTGATATAAAAAGGTAGATGTAGTCTTTATGCAGCAAAAAAATAGTACCCAGTTTCTAAGTAGCAACTGTTGAGTGGTAGAATACGATGACGATGACGGATACCACTGTTGCGGAATAACCCCGCAACTGTTGACGACAGGAAACTCAAGCACCTCGTGTCTTGTAAAAGAAAAATGCTTGTCCACTTTTTCCGTGGTAATGAATTGCCGTAATCAGTTTAAAAAATGATAGCAGATGCTTGTTGCAAGATTCCCCTCATGGGCCACCATAACATGAGTAGTCTTCACGACTATTGTTACGAGGGGTTCTTGTTGTCAGGGTACTTACTTACAAAGAAACGGTTCAACACAAAAAAAAGGAAAGTGCTAGCGGAAGAAAGTACTATTTATTTGTCTTGTATACGTAACACACAAAAGAAAAAGTATTTTATAACTTCAAATTGCCACTGTTGATGATTCTTCTTCTAAGTATATATTCAAGTGTCCCTCACTCCGTACTAGTGATGCGTGTAGATCACCGTGATTTTTGGGTTAGGGGTGGAAGCACAGTGACACACTACGTTCGAACAGTGATTGGCTTCCCTGTAGCGTGTACACTGATTTTATTTGGTGTGTGCATATACATATGTAGTTTTTATCATCCAAGTAAGTATTTTATTTCCCATATATGTATATTAGGGTGGTCCTTATTTGTATGGAGACAAACCGAACATGAGATATCCTTAGTCTCACCCCCCAAATAAATAGTAATATAGCCAAGGATATCACATATAAATTTTTAGCCCGATTGGAGACAGTTAAGGGGTGCCGCATGGCGGTCAAAGTTCAGATTACCCTATGGAGACTCCAAAAATAAAAATGATTATTTTTTTAATCTAACACCCAAAATTGATAGCACAATAGTCGAAAATATTATATTTCAATTTTGGTCCCGATTGGACACCGTTAAGGCATGTCGCAGGACGGTCAAAGTTCAGATTAGCCTATAAGGTCTAAAAAGAGTACAAATTATTTTTTCTTTTATTTCATACCGTAAATTAATAGCACTAAAGAAGAAGTAATCACATATAAAATTTGGGTCCGATTGGACACCGTTAAGGCGTGTCGCACGGGGGTCAAAGTTCAGACTAGGTCTAAAAAATTCAAATTTCTTCTATTTCATACTTTAAATTGATAGCAATAAAGTCGAAGTAATCACATATAAAATTTGGGTCCGTTGGACACCGTTAAGGCGTGTCGCACGAGGGTCAAAAGTCAAAATTAGCTTTTTTTAACCCATACCGATAATACTATAGTCGAAAATATCACATATAAAATTTACTTTCGATCGAAAACCGCTTAGCAGTATCGGAAGGGGGTCGAAGTTAAAAAAAAAAAAAACAATGTTTTTAATTACTAAACCTTCGAGACCACCTGAACCTATGGTGTGAAATAATACTGAGTAAGAAATGGTCTGTAAAAAGCATCTTTCGGGGTTTTTGTCAATATTATAAACAATTGAATTACAAAAAATTAGTAGAGTTTTCAAGTGGTCGGGACCGTACGTTAATATTTCGTGTCAATATGGAATCGCGACAAAAAAATAAGATATATTTAGTGGGCTTCGTCGAAAGCCAAATTACCGGTGCCAAGCTGCCTTCTAATGGGCAAGTCTTGCGAGTTCTTTTCCACAATGTGAGAAAAACAAAGCTTAGTGTTCATGAGAGTGCATCTCTTGTGATAAAAGAGACGAAAGTGTTCTGGCAAAAAGCTCGCATTCCCCTCAGGCCTAAACAGCATAGTGTAGTGAAGTTGGAAGCATTATATGCGAAGTGGCGTTTGCTTGTAAAAAGCAGTAAACGCAATTCCACTCATCAGAAAGCGAAAGAGGCGAAATTTTACGAGGAGTTGGAAAATTTGTTTGATATTGCTCACGAAAAAGCATTGAACTTGATCAGCAACAAAAAAGATAGAGAGTTTCTCATAAATCAGAGGAGGAAGGGAAGATTAGGCGCAATATTGAGCAAAAATTGTGCTAAAAGTCAGAAAGTTGCTAGTAAGAGCTTCGATGTAGACGTAGCTGAAGGTAAAACATATTCTGTGCGTTGGCAGATCGAAAGTAAATTTTATGTATGATGTTTTCAACTATATTAATATCGATTTTGGGTATAAAAATATATTTTGATTTTTTCAGTAGCCATAACCTTCACCCCGGTCTCCAACATAAACCAAATTTTATATGTGATTACTTCGACTTTATTGCTATCAATTTAAAGTATGAAATAGAAGAAATTTGAATTTTTTAGACCTAGTCTGAACTTTGACCCCCGTGCGGCACCCCTTAACCGTATCCAATCGGGATAAAAATTTATATGCGTTATATTTGACCATGGTGGAACCGATCTAGGGGGTGAGACTGAAAAAAGTCGCACATTCGATCATAAGGACCACCCTAATGTATATACTGCCAAAACATAAACAAAAATTACAAAAATGGGTGGCAACTCTGGGTTGAATACTTTTGTTTGAAATGGTTTTCAATCCGCTGTCATTCGATACCAAACTTATTCAATTAGAAATAAGCAGTTGGGTGGTTATTGGAAAAGGACTTAAAAAAATAATTAAAACATGGTGGCAACCCTGGTTTAAATGTCATAATCTGAAAGTTTTTTTAATCCCCTTTCATATGATACCAAATTTATTTAATTCGGACAAGCGGTTCGGAAGATATTTGAGAGGACTTTTATTCTGTCCTTAAAAAATAAAAGGACAGAGATAACTTTTATTGCTGGCGAGAAAAAATTAAAGTCCGGATTTTTAAGTTATTATCGTACTTTTTTCAAAAAAGCCATGAAAATTAATTGCGGCCAGGATTTTGACCCTGGAAGTCCTGGGATGACAAAAAACTTGATAATTTTCTTCAGGAACAATATCTAAGCCCGGACTTTTATGAGATCGAAAAAAAAAATTACTTTTATTTTCCGTCCCTGATGTTATATCGTTCGGCGGAATAATGAGAAGCTCTTCAGAAATTTCAAAGTTTACACAAAGTTCAGGACAGTTAATCAAAACCTTCAAATTTTTTGGCCGAATTTCTAGAAATGTGCAGTTTTGTAGACTAATCAACTTTAGTATACATTGTGCAAGTTCGCAAATCGCTCAAAAATTTCGCTGAATTATCAGAATTTTTTCGTGAAGGGTGTTGTGGGATTTCTTCCATACATCGCATGAAGCAAAATTAATTTTGTATGGAAAAATATACCCCCATCCTTTACAAAAAAAGTGAAAATTCAGGGGTTATTTTGAGGTACTTTTAACTTGCACATTAACATAAAAATTACGCCCAAAAATATAGATATTTTTCTGTTAACTTTTAAAAGTTTAATTAGCTTTCCTGAACTTTGTGAAAATTTTAAAGTTTCTTGGTATATGATTTCTTTTATAGAACTTGATGTATTTGATGTATATGCAATTAAATTTCACTACTATTATATTGAATATTATTTACCACCTCATTTGTCTAAGTAAATAAAATTCCTTGCAGGAGATCTACTTTGCCTCGAAATATATTCGTTAATGGAAACCGGGCTTTACACGCAGCCAAATAAAATTCCTCGAAGGCTCACAAGCGACGATGGCAGTTTATTTTATTTGACGGGCGTAATAACATACGAAGGCCCAGAAATCCAAAAAACATGTAATGACATGGGACATTATAGAGCAATATGCCTTAGGGGAGGAAATTATATTTTATACGACGACCTGTTAGAAAATGAAAAAAGATTAAAGCAAACTGTAATTATTAAACCCAAGTTGATATTTTACGTGAAAATGCGGTACAAATAACGGACTACTTCTATTCATTTTTTTCTTTGTTTGCCACTCATATTTCACATGAAGTTAGCGGGGCAAACACAAAAAAAATAATTTTTTTTTTTTAATTTTGAATATGCCACTCAATTACGGATAATTTACGGCAAATTCCAGCGCAAGAAACATTGTTCTAACAGGTCTCTAAATTAGTTTTAGAAAAGTTGCCCCGCTAAGTTCACATGAAGTTAGCGGGGCAAACAGAAAAAAAATTCAAATATTTTTTTTTTAATTTTGAAGTATGCCATTTAGTTACGGATAATTTACGGCAAATTCCAGTGCAAGAATTATTTCTCTAACTGTTCTCTTTACTGTTTTTTTGGAGTTTGCCCCGTTAACTTCATATGAACTTAGCGGGGCAAACGATATTTTCTAAAATAGGGCCGCGGCAAATTTTTTGGTTTCACTGATAATTTACGGCAAATTGCCTAATAGTTTGTTTAGTGCTACGTAAAAGTTGTCTTGCCAAGTTCAGAGAGGTAGTAATAAGCGAACTTGAGTTTAGATTCGGAAGACCAGACATCAAATGTCAAATATCAGACCAGTAAGTTGCAAGAATTTCCCCTAATTGCTGAAGCAAAGTCAGATCAAATTGGGTCGTTCTCGTCAAATATACGCAACGTGGTGGCATTTATAAAATCGTCGAAATGTCCACAAAATTTAGCAAATGTTACACTGTTAGATCAAATGGTGCGTAAGATAATACAAGCACGACAATTTCATTGGGAGCTACCATACTCCCACATGCGACAGTAGAAGATTTTTCGAAGTGACATAGTGAGCCAGCACGCATAGTTTGCTTAATGCCTTCAGTAAGCGCACCAACTTCAAGCGCAGCAAATGCAAAAGCAAGTGCATCGCAAGCAAATCATCGCAGGTTTATGCATATTGAATATTCCATGGAGTGCTAGAAATGTAGTTGCAACCATACAATAATTAAGTGCGGCTCGTTTCAGAAAATGGACATAAGAGCGTTGGCAGTTAGTAAAAGAACTACAGTTATGCTCTACATATTTGCGCAAGGATACCGCACTTTCAAATGTCGGTCGAAGAAAAACTGCGATGTAAATGGATGCCAACATCACAATCCAATATTGCAGAGTTCGGAGCCACCAAACCAAATTGTACGTCAAGCCACACCAACAAATGGAAGTGTCCAGCCTATGTACTCAACTCAAAGCACATGCGGGTAGTTGTTTAAGATATTTCCGGTTAACATTTATGGGCCCAATGGCAAACGCGAGGTGTTAACAATGTTCGATATCAATTATGGAAGAAAAGGTTGCCAAAGAAATCGGTGCGATAGGTAAAACCCATCCACTAACGCCCCAGTGATACGATGATAAGGTAGTCACCGAACAAGCACTGAAATTCAACGTTGAAATTGAGAATCTTATAGACAAAACCAAATACTTATTGAAAGATGTCTTCACTGTCAACGATTTGAATTTGCCTGTGCAGTCGTTGCAAAAAGAAAACTTTCAACATTTGAAACATTTGCCTATTATGAATTATTTTGCGTCAGCCATTAGCAATAAAGACTCCATTAGGATGGGTTGCATATGATCCAACTCAGTCAGTGGGTATTGCCGATTAAAGAAGACCAAGAACTGCTTAGGTTAGTCGAAAAGTATTTTGTCACTGACAGCTTCGGTACCAATCCAGCCGCCCTCAAACTAGAATCAAACGACGAGGAACTAGGACGCTCAATTTTAGAACAAACCACCAGAAGAGTAGGTGAGCGATATGAATGCGGATTAATGTGGAATACGTTCCCACCGAACTTACCTAGTAGTAGGGTGATGGCTGAAAAGCGCTTAAAGTCAGTGGAAAGACAAACGAAAAATGACACCGTTTTTGGTCAGCGATATAGACAGAAATAAGAAAATACCTGGATAAAGGTTACGCCAGAAAATTGAATAGCGGCGAGGTCTTCTCGACATTTCCGCATATTTGATACTTGCCACACTTTGCCGTTTTCAACCCAAACAAACCTGACAAATTAAGAATCGTCTTCGATGCCGCTGCTCCCGTAGGCAACTTGTCACTGAGCGCAGCACTCTTAAAGGGTCCAGAACAGGCGAAACTGTTATCACGAATACTTTTTCAATTTCGTCAGGGCCGTATTGGAGTGCCAGCCGACATACGAGAAATGTTCTCACAACGATACGTGTGGCGAGATCGTGATGGTTCAAAGCCGATTGAATAATGTGTTATGACGTCATTCATATTTGGAGCCATATCCTCACCATGCCCCGCTGAACATATATAAAATAAAAACGCCGAAATTTTTCAAGCTCGTTTCCCTGCTGCGGCCTCATCGATAAGCAACAAGCACTACGTCGACGATCTAGTGGCAAGAAAAAAAGCCAGAAAAAGCCACAAATGTCAGTTAAGATATTGTCAACATAAATATGAACGCCGGATTTTAGTTAAGAATCTACGTTTCCAATTGCCTCAAGGTAGAAGAGGTCCTGAACAAAACGTCGTCAACATTAAGAGAAACAGTCAACATGGAGCACAGATAAGGTACTCTGCCTATAACATGACACGTTAGAGTTACATACTAAATTTCATCGGGTTCCAGGGGATGTAGTTTACGGAACGAGGGCGCCACCAAAAAGGGAACTGCGAACTGCTATGAATTGTAATGTCAGTGTTCGACCCCTTTGGTATGTTGTCTAATTATTCAATTTATACTAAACTTCCAATTCAAGAGACTTGGAAACGAATGATCGGGTGGGATGACAAACTCCCACATGACTAAGCAAGAAATTGTGGCAAGAGTTTTGCAACGTCAAACAGTTTAAGGTCCAGCAATTTTACTTGCCTAACATTTTCGATAACGGGCAAGTCAAGTTGCGTTTGCAGCAGTCGGGTAGGTTCGCGTCGTGTATGACAATGAAGCCACTGTCAGCTTTGTGATTGGTAAAATTCGTACCGCACCGTTGAAATTACCCTCTATGCCGAGCTTAGAGTTGCAGGCAGCTGTGTTGGATGCCCGATTATCAAAACTGACTGACAGCCACGAATTCAGGGCTAAAAGGTTAATATTATGTAGTGACACCCAAACAATCCTCCAATGGCTTAAATCAGCTACAAGGAATTATACAGCATTCGTTGCCCACCGAAATCCTTAGCACAACATCAGAACACCAATGGAGGTGGGTACCAACTTGCCAAAATCCAACTTGCAGCCACTCGTCCGTCAGGTACACCGAAATTCGACAACAACAGCAGCTGGGTTAAGGGTCCAACGTTTTTGAAGTTACATGAGGAGCATTGGCCAAACAAAGTAGTAAATGCATCAGCCGCCCTACCAGAAGAAGTTAAATCCTCCAGTCTACAACTAATTCCGACGCATTTATTGATTTCGACAAATTCAACTCATTTTCGACCAATTATATTGGCGCGAAAGCACATTGTCTCAGCCTTGATAAGCAGCACTACCACGAGAGGAACCATCATCAGAACTCCGCTGTAACTATTAACACAGTGCGCCAAAAATATTGGATACCACATTTGAAAATGTTATTGAAGGTGAGTGCTTCGTGTGCAAAATCGACAGAGCAAAGCCTAGTCCAGCAATGATGGGCCAACTACCTGTCGACCGCCTTACTCCGTTCGTACGTCCATTCACGTATACGGCTGTGGATGTGTTCGAAAAGTTATGGGCAGTCATATTTACGAGTCTCACGATTGGTGCCGCACATATCGAACTTGCTTGCGGAATTTCCTAAGCCGCAGAGGCACTCCACTGAGAATAAGAAGCGACAACAGCACCAATTTCATCGGCGCAAAGGGAGCTGAAGGCTAACGATAATAACAATATTGAATAGGTATTTAATTGCCCAATGAATCCCAGCTCAGACGGCTGCTGGGAAAGAATCATACGAATCATTAAAGCGTTATTAAGTAATTCACTACGAGAGATGGCACTAAATGTCGAAACGTTACAGAGCGTCCTTAGAGAAGCGGAGAACGTAATCAAAGTACGACCGCTAACAGTCAATCACGAACAATCATTTTTTTAAGTCTGCGTCAACTCCACACGCCTCAACCCGTCGACGAGTATGCTTGCGCAAGCAGTGAGGAATAGCGCTGGACAACTGAGTATTTGCCGCAAATTATACAACGTACTAAGTGGCAGGAGAAGACCAACCCTCTGCAAGTCAACGACTTCGTAGTGATTTTTGGAAGGCTATGTTACCAAAGACTTTCTTTATTTATAGGATTCTAGGACCACACGATTCACATATCCCCAAATATGTGAGACGGAAAAACGTAAGGCTCGCGTGGGTTGTTGTTGTTGTTGTAGCGCTACTTAGCCCTACCTAGGGAGTCATTATCCTACCCAGTAGTATCATCAAACTCTTCTAACGGAAGTCCTAGAAACCTAGCGGCTTCGACAGGGGCGGACCAGAGGGATATGGGTGTTAGAAGAGTAGGCTCAGCTGAGCAGACGAAAAGGTGGTTAGTATTATGGGGGGACAAGACACATGCCGGACAAACATTAGGCAAGTCGGGGTTCAGTCTGGATAGGTAAGAGTTTAACCTATTACAATATCCAGACCGGAGTTGGGCCAGCATCACTTTGGTCTCCCTAGGCAGCCCGCGCTCCTCTTCGGCAAACGGGTGGAGTTGTTGCCTGAAGAACGGCGTTCGCTGGGATAGAGCTGACATAGGAATTTACCGAATCGGTGTGGATAAGGGTGAGGGCCTGCCGGTGCACCTTAGGATCAAACGGCGTGGAAATCAGGTGCCGGATCTCATCGAAGTGTTTGCGTAGGTGGCTTCTTATTCTCCTGGGGGGCGGATTTTCTTTAACGGCGAGCATTTTCGCATCATTGTGAAGGTGGTGCTCAGGAGACATAAGAAGACACCCAGTGGCGGTTCGAAAGGCGGTATTCTGGCAGACCTGAAGCCTCGTCCAGTGTGTGTCAGCTAGCCCCGACGACCATATAGGCGTCGCGTAGCTCAGTACCGGCTGACCAATTGCTTTGTATGTAGCTAGTAACGTTTCTTTGTCTTTGCCCCAAGTGCTGCCAGCTAGCGTCGGTCTACTTTAGCACTTCATTTTATATTAATAAATCATATATATTACTAGATAGCCGGATAAGCAGGCTTACGTGAATACACCATAAAAGTTCTTAGTTGTTTTGAGATCGATTTGGGAAGGCCATTGCGTTGGTTTATATGCCTTTTGCATTTCAATAAACTACCTTTTATTGAAAAGGTGCCTCCTCGATAATTCAAAAAAAAACCATTTATACTTGGCAAAATACATCACATCACATTTTTGGGGATATCTCCGAAACAAGCTGAGATATTGAAATTTATCACATTGATTATGAAAGCACTCGTAAGCACCTTTCGTTTCATACCCATATTGTACTTACACATTTTTGGCCACCCCTAGCCCACTTATTGGTCGATAACTCGGAAACCGGTCGAGTTATTGAAATAAGGGATACCTTAAATTTTAAATTGAGCGTCTACTAATAAATGACGAAAGATTCATTTAATTACATTCAGCAGTTTTTGAGTGATGCGACCACAAACATTTAGACAGACAGACTGACAAAAATTCTAAAAACGGTTAATTTGGATTCTATTGGCTTAATAATGATTGACCGTATACATTTTTTTGGAATACCTGCAATTTACAGACATCGACCTGTTAAAGTTTCGGATATGTCCTCGAAACAATAAAAAGGGGTTTTTGCCCCCTATTTCCAGATGTTGATTATGTATTTGAAATTCTCGCTAAGTAGTTTTTGTGTGCTTGACTAGAACTACAACTTAAGGTATGTCCCGTAAAAAGTTAATGCTCGCTGTCACACAGTGTGATATGTCGCATACAAAAATTTTCATTACCTAACTATGAAACTTCAAGGCGATTTCCGGGGGTTTAAAGCCAACTTTAGACCAAAAGTTTCTTTAGCAAAGTTGCTTAAAATGACCTCTAGAATAGTTTCCGCTATGGCGATTTTTCACTTTTTTCCCTCCCCTACAAATCAGCCCACTCTAATACACACATATACACATTTACAACGGTGGAACGGTAAAATTTGCCAAGTCGAAATGAAATGCATCCAACTGAGCAGCGGTATTTCGGAAGCAAATCGTTGAAGCAGTCAGCCGTCATTACAATTGTGAAACAAACCAAAAAATGAATAGCAAGACTAACCAAACCATACAACACAACCAGCTGCAATCAACATAAATTCGTTTTCAAATTCATTGAAATATTTTTTCATAGTTTCACTCAAAGTTCATATTTCACTTTGCCATTTTCCTACTAATATTATAAATGTGAATGTAGCGATGTTTGGATGTTTGGATGTTTGGATGTCCAGACGTTTGCTTTTGTTCCCTAAAAACGTGAGAATGGCTACAGGTTATAGTCTGGAAGGAGCTATAGGCTATTTTTTTTTTAATTTTGGGGGTTCCGACCCTGCTAGGGACCGTTTCTTTTCGAAATTTTTTTATTCCATATAACTCTAAGTATATTGAACCTATACTTATGATATTTCGCATATAGGTATAGAAATATCGTACAATATGGGTATCAAACGAAAGGGGAGGGCCCCAGGTTTCATTTTGGCTTCGATATATTTCGATAAATTGATCGATAACTAAGTTATCGGTCAAAATTCGATTGCCCAAAAAACTTAATATTAACCTACAATATGGGTATCAAACGAAAGGAGATGGCCCCAGGTTTCATTTGGGCTTCGATATATTTCGATACATTTATCGATAACTGAGTTATCGGTGAAAATGTTATTGCACAAAAACCTTAAAATTGCCCTACAATATGGGTATCAAACGAAAGGGGATGGCCCCAGGTTTCATTTGGGCGTCGATATATTTCGATAAATTTATCGATAACTGAGTTATCGGTGAAAATGTTATTGCACAAAAACCTTAAAATTGGCCTACAATATGGGTATCAAACGAAAGGGGATAGCTCCAGGTTACATTTGGGCTTCGATATATTTCGATAAATTTATCTATAACTGAGTTATCGGTGAAAATGTTATTGCACAAAAACCTTAAAATTGCCCTACAATATGGGTATCAAACGAAAGGGGATAGCTCCAGGTTACATTTGGACTTCGATATATTTCGATAAATTTATCGATAACTGAGTTATCGGTGATAGCCCAAAAAACTTATCATTACCCTATAATATGGGTATAAAACGAAAGGAGAAGGCAGCAGGTTTCATTTGGACTACGATAGGTTTCGATAAATTGATCGATAACTGAGTTATCGGTGAAATTGTGATTGCCCAAAAACCTTAAACTTGACCTACAATATGGGTATCAAACGAAAGGGGAAGGCCCCAGGTTTCAATTTAGCTTTAATATTTTTCGATAAATTGATCGATAACTAAGTTATCGCTCAAAATTCGATTGCCCGAAAACCTTAATATTACCCGGCAATATGGGTATCAAACGAAAGGGGATAGCTCCAGGTTTCATTTGGACTTCAATAGGTTTCGATAAATTGATCGATAACTAAGTTATCGGTGAAAATGTTATTGCACAAAAACCTTAAAATTGCCCTACAATATGGGCATCAAACGAAAGAGGGAAGGCCCCAGGTTTCATTTGTACTTTAATATATTTCGATAAATTTATCGATAACTAAGTTATCGGTGAAAATGTTATTGCACAAAAACCTTAATATTACCCTACAATATGGGTATCAAACGAAAGAAGATAGCTCCAGGTTTAATTTGGACTTCGATATATTTCGATAAATTTATCGATAACTAAGTCATCGGTCAAAATGCGATTGCCCGAAAACCTCTATTTTACCCTACAATATGGGTATCAAACGAAAGGAGATAGCTCCAGGTTTCATTTGGATTTCGATATATTTCGATAAATTTATCGATAACTGAGTTATCGGTGATTGCCCAAAAAACTTAACATTACTCTATAATATGGGTATAAAACGAAAGGAGAAGGCAGCAGGTTTCATTTGAACTACGATAGGTTTCGATAAATTGATCGATAACTGAGTTATCGGTGAAAATGTGATTGCCCAAAAACCTTAAACTTGACCTACAATATGGGTATCAAACGAAAGGAGATAGCTCCGGGTTTCATTTGGACTTCGATATATTTCGATAAAATTATCGATAACTGAGTTATCGGTGATTGCCCAAAAAACTTAACATTACTCTATAATATGGGTATAAAACGAAAGGAGAAGGTAGCAGGTTTCATTTGGACTTCGATAGTTTCGGTAAATTGATCGATAACTGGGTTATCGGTGAAAATGTGATTGCCCAAAAACCTTAAACTTGCCCTACAATATGGGTATCAAACGAAAGGGGAAGGCCCCAGGTTTCATTTGACATATTTCGATAAATTTATCTATAACTGAGTTATTGGTAAAAATGCGATTGCAGAAAAACCTTAATATCAAATTTAATTTAATTTTAATTCAAATCAACATTTGAAGTTGAATTCATCCTGGCACAATTTGTCAAAATTGAATTCTTGAAAGGCCCCCTAACGTTACCAACGAATACCGCAAAAGAAAATTTTTGAAAACCGGTTTTCAATACTCTTTTTTCATAATTTTCAAAATATTCGAATTTGGTAAATTCTTCAGTAGGCAATAATATATTATATAAATATGAAATCTTAAAGTATATTATTGATTTTGAAAGCCCCCCTTACTACTTACATCCCGAGCAACGCCGGGTACCCTGCTAGTATTATATAAATATGAAATCTTAAAGTATATTATTGATTTTGAAAGGCCCACTAACTACTTACACCCCGAGCAACGCCGGGTACCCTGCTAGTTAATAAATAATTATCAAATCTAAAATACATGTGTAAATCAAGAGTATTGAATATGCTATTCAACAGCTGTAATTTTTCATAGTCCACATCTTTGGAAATATTTCAGTTGGAACCCTGGCATTTGATGTATATCAAGTTAGCGAAGCACCCCAAACGAATTTTCCGTAAGTTTGCCGGGAAAGAATTAATTAAGAAGTGTAATTTTTTCTCCGAATTTTGAAAACCATGTTAGAGACGAGATATCGAAATCGGACCTATGCTATAATTTTCCGCTATTTGCTGGCAATTATTTTTGGATTTTCAATTATTTTTGGATTTTTTTGTATGGGTAACTTCGTGTCAACCAGAGTTGTAAAAGAATGCATTCTTTTGCGAATGCATTCTTTTGTGATTTATCGTAAAGCAAATGCAAAGCAATAATTTGTGTTAATGATGATTATAGGCAAGTGTTAATTTTCAAGATATTTACAAAAAACGAAAAAGTTCGCACGCTACAAAAGTTGACTTTTTGGGAGAAATGCCCAAATGCAAATCTAATTAAAATAATTGACGAACATTTTTTATCTCTTTTCAACAACTTAAACTATCGCAATCGTTTATTGAAGGCGAGTTTATAGCTTATATGGTTGATAAGTCTCCGAATACAACCATCTTACACCGTCCTACTATTAAAAGGGCGTACATTAAACACAACGCACCTCTGCCAACTTCAGCCCCCGTAGAGAGACTATTATCGTTTGCCTCAATACTTAATACTTAATAATTCACTATAAGACCCTTTGTTTATATTTGGTTAATAATTTGTTTATATTTAAAATAAAGTGGTTATTATGGATCAATATAAGTAGGTTACATAATTTTTATACCTAGTAGTGCTTCGCACACAAGGTATATTAACTTCATTCGCCTAACGGTAGTATGTAACGGCATAAACGAATCGAGATAGATATTGACTTATATATATCAAAATGTTCAGGAGGAAAAGAGAAATTGATTGAGCCATGTCCGTCCGTCCGTCCGTCCGTCTGTGAACCCGATAACTTGAGTAAATCTTGAGATATCTCAATGAAATTTGGTATGCAGGTTCCTTTTCACTTATCTCGGAGCGCTATTGAAAATAGGCAAAATCGGTTAAAAGCCACGCCCACTTTCTATATATATAATATTTTCGAAAATACAAAAAGAGTGATTATTCAGTACATAATACACCTATAAGGATAATATTTGGTGTGCACTTTAGCGTTAAGGCAAAAAATACATTTTTGAAGAAATTTTTAAAATGGGGCGTGGTACCGCCCACTTTTGATTAAGTCAAATTTGGAAATATTATTAATCATAAATCAAAAACCGCTCAAGATAGCAAAGTGAAATTCAGCACACATATTTATATTAATACAGGCAATATTTCGAAAAAAAATTATCGAAATCGGGTTAGGTCCACGCCCAATTTTATACGAAAGATTTTGAAAATTATCATAGATATATTGAATATGCCATAACTTTGCTTAAACTAGCTGTATATCATTTCTATTTCACCTCTAAAGTGTTCGTGGGCAAAGAAAGTCGAAAACACAAAACTTTTGGAAAATGGGCGTGGCCCCGCCCCTTTATGGGGGATTATTCCATAAAACTTTCCATGCCATAACTCCGGTAAAAATTGACTTATTGAAACGATATTTACAGAATGTGTTCAACATATAAAGGTAACTCTTTGCTGTAAAAATAAACAAAATCGGTGAACGGACACGCCCACTTTTTGAACACAGTTTTGAAAAATTTCTTTGTAAAATTAAAATCGCGATATTTCCATAACTGTATAAGTTATATATATAAGATTTTACACACTTAATAAGCTTTTTAAGAAAAACTAAACTGCAAAAAAATTTTGTGGATTTTGTTGAAGTAGGCGTGGCGCCGCCCACTTTTCAGCAAAAAAGGTCTGTTATTTTCAAAAGCGATTGCTTGAAATTTCAAGAAGGTATTTCAATGAAAGTTAGTGAGATGCTTCCCAATAGTATGTAGTATGCTCTTGCCAAAAATTATGCAAATCGAATGACAAACAAGCAAGATTTACGGGAAAGTAGTTAACTCCCTATTGCCTTTTTTTTATTAATTTTTTTTATTTTCATACCTTTCATAAGCCCCATGCAAAGCTATTTATATTTTGTTATTTAGTGATAATTTAATTTACCACTTACAACAGAAGTGTTTTTAGTCGAAAACAATCAGTTGTTTTATACCACCTTTTCAGGTATTAAAATAGACCTGAGTTAATTGGGATAACGCAACAGATCACTACTAGGTATTTAATGTTCGGTTACACCCGAACTTAGACTTCCTTACTAGTTTCTTGTAAATAGTTAGTGACTTCACGCAAAAAATGAAGTCATTTTCAAAAGTGGAGTCAATGAATGCATTCGAAATTTGAAGTCATTGAATAAGACTGATTTCATTCGCATATGAGTGCATTCTTTTACAACCCTGGTGTCAACTTAGCGAAGCATCCTAATGAAAACTTTGTTAGAGACGAGATATCGAAACCGGACTTGTGCCATAATTTGCTGCTATTTTGCCGTGAATTAGCCGTGAAAGAAAAAATTTTGAATTTCAATTATTTTTGGATTTTTTTTATGGGTAACTTCGTGCCAACTTAGCGAAGCACCCTAATGAAAACTTTGTTAGAGACGAGATATATTTATACCTAGTAGTGCTTCGCACACAAGGTATATTAACTTCATTCGCCTAACGGTAGTATGTAACGGCATAAACGAATCGAGATAGATATTCACTTATGTATATCAAAATGTTCAGGAGGAAAAGAGAAATTGATTGAGCCATGCCCGTCCGTCCGTCTGTGAACACGATAACTTGAGTAAATCTTGATATATCTCAATGAAATTTGGTATGCAGGTTCCTTTTCACTTATCTCGGAGCGCTATTGAAAATAGGCCACGCCCACTTTCTATATATAATATTTTCGAAAATACAAAAAGAGTGATTATTCAGCAAATAATACACCAATAAGGATACAATTGGGTGTGTACGTAACGGCAAAAAGTAAATTTTTGAAGAAATTTTTAAAAAGGGGCGTGGCACTGCCCCTTTTTGATTAAGTCAATTTTGGAAATATAATTTATCATAAATCAAAAACCGCTCAAGATAGCAAAACGAAATTGAGCACACATATTTATATTAATACAGGCAATATTTCGAAAAAAAAATACCGAAATCGGGTAAGGCCACGCCCAATTTTATACAAAAGATTTTGAGAAGGACCATCGATATATTGAATACGCAATAACTTTGCTTAAACTACCTGTATATCATTTCTATTTCACCTCTAAAGTATTCGTGGGCAAAGAAAGTCGAATGCACAAAATGTTTGGAAAATGGGCGTGGCCCCGCCTCTTTATGGTGGATTATTCCACAAAACTTTCCATGCCATAACTCCGGTAAAAATTGATTTATTGAAACGATATTTGGAGAAAGTGTTCAACATATAAAGCTAACTCTTTGCTGTAAAAATAAACAAAATTGGTTAACGGACACGCCCACTTTTTGAACACAGTTCTGAAAATTTTCTTTGTAAAATTAAAATCGCGATATTTTCCTAATTGTATTAGTTATATAAATAAGATTTTACACACATAATAGGCTTTTTAGGAGAAACTAAGCTGTAAAAAAATTTTGTGGATTTTGTTGAAGTAGGCGTGGCGCCGCCCACTTTTCAACAAAAAAGGTCTGTTATTTTCAAGGGCGATTGCTTGAAATTTCAAGAACGTATTTCAATGAAAGTTAGTGAGATGCTTCCCAATAGTATGTAGTATACTCCTGCCAAAAATTATGCAAATCGAATAACAAACAAGGAAGATTTACGGGAAAGTAGTTAACACCCTATTGCCTTTTTTTTATTAATTTTTTTATTTTCATACCTTTATTTATATTACCTAACTATTTGTATTTTGTTATTTAGTGATAATTTAATTTACCATTCACAACAGAAGTGTTTTGAATCGAAAACAATCAGTTGTTTTATAACACCTTTTCAGGTGTGTATTAAAATAGACCTGAGTAAATTAGGATTCAAAAACAGATCACTACTAGGATTTAATGTTCGGTTACACCCGAACTTAGACTTCCTTACTAGTTTGATACATATTTTGTTCAGAAACTAGTACACTGTTTCAAAGACCTCTCTGAAGTTGGCAAGACAACTTTTACGTAGCAAAAAAATATATATTGGATAATTTGCCGTAAATTAGCCGTAAATTATCCGTGGAACAAAAAAATTTGCCGCGACCATATTTTGGAAAATATCGTGTGGCACGCTAACTTCATGTGAAGTTAGCGTGCCACCTTGAAAGTCCACCTTAGACACCAGCTAGGAAAAAAATTCTTGCACCTGAATTTGCCGTAAATTAGCCGTAGTTAACTGGCATATTTAAAAAATTTAAAAAAAAAAACTTTTTTTTTTTGGTGGAGCACCGCCAACTTCATATGAAGTTAGCGTGCCACTTTTGGAAAACTGTCTTAGACACCAGCTAGGAAAAAAATTCTTACGTCTAAATTTGCCGTAAATTAGCCGCAAACTATCTGCAAAATAAAAAAATTTGCCGCGCCTTTATTTTAGAAAAAAAAAATTTTTTTTTGGTAGTGCACCGCCAACTTCAAATGAAGTTAGCGTGCCACTTTTGGAAAACTGTCTTAGACACCAGCTAGGAAAAAAATTCTTACGTCTAAATTTGCCGTAAATTAGCCGCAAACTATCTGCAAAATAAAAAAATTTGCCGCGCCTTTATTTTAGGAAAAATTATTTTTTTTTTGGTAGTGCACCGCCAACTTCATATGAAGTTAGCGTGCCACTTTTGGAAAACTATCTTAGAAGGCAACTAGGAAAAAAATTCTTACGTCTAAATTTGCCGTAAATTAGCCGTAAACTATCTGCAAAATAAAAAAATTTGCCGCGCCTTTATTTTAGACAAAATTATTTTTTTTTTGGTAGTGCACCGCCAACTTCATATGAAGTTAGCGTGCCACTTTTGGAAAACTATCTTAGAAGCCAGCTAGGAAAAAAATTCTTACGTCTAAATTTGCCGTAAATTAGCCGTAAACTATCTGCAAAATAAAAAAATTTGCCGCGCCTTTATTTTAGGAAAAATTATTTTTTTTTTGGTAGTGCACCGCCAACTTCATATGAAGTTAGCGTGCCACTTTTGGAAAACTATCTTAGAAGCCAGCTAGGAAAAAAATTCTTACGTCTAAATTTGCCGTAAATTAGCCGTAAACTATCTGCAAAATAAAAAAATTTGCCGCGCCTTTATTTTAGGAAAGGGGAGCAATTTTTTTGCGGGTAGGTTATTTCAAGAGCTCATTTGGAGCACACAATTTCTGCATAATAACATTTGCGCTAACTGTCTTGTTTCACTGTTTACGCACATTGCTCTGCTAGGTTTAGCCTAAAGCTAGCAGAACATGACATTTTTTTAAAAAAAGGGGAGCATCTTTTTTGGGGGTAGGTTATTTCAAGAGCACATTTGGAGCACATAATTTCTGCATAATAACATTTGCGCTAACTGTCTTCTTTCACTGTTTACGCATATTGCTCTGCTAGGTTTAGCCTAAAGATAGCGAACATGAATTTTTTTTAAAAAAAAGGGGAGCAATTTTTTTGCGGGTAGGTTATTTCAAAAGCACATTTGGAGCACATAATTTCTGCATAATAACATTTGCGCTAACTGTCTTCTTTCACTGTTTACGCATATTGCTCGCTAGGTTTAGCCTAAAGCTAGCGAACATGAATTTTTTTTTAAAAAAAGGGGAGCATCTTTTTTGGGGGTAGGTTATTTCAAGAGCACATTTGGAGCACATAATTTCTGCATAATAACATTTGCGCTAACTGTCTTCTTTCACTGTTTACGCATATTGCTCTGCTAGGTTTAGCCTAAAGCTAGCGAACATGAATTTTTTTTAAAAAAAAGGGGAGCAATTTTTTTGCGGGTAGGTTATTTCAAAAGCACATTTGGAGCACATAATTTCTACATAATAACATTTGCGCTAACTGTCTTGTTTCACTGTTTACGCATATTGCTCTGCTAGGTTTAGCCTAAAGCTAGCAGAACATGAATTTTTTTTAAAAAAAAGGGGAGCAATTTTTTTGGGGGTAGGTTATTTCAAGAGCACATTTGGAGCACATAATTTCTGCATAATAACATTTGCGCTAACTGTCTTGTTTCACTGTTTACGCATATTGCTCTGCTAGCTTTAGCCTAAAGCTAGCAGAACATAGTTTTTTGACAAAAATAGAGGAGCACATTTTTTGGGATTAGGGCACTTAATTAGCACATTTGGAGCACATCATTGTCCATAAGTTAGTTTTTTGTTCTGCTAACTTTGCTCTGCTAGCTTTATGGACCTAAGTTCTTCGCTAAGTTGACACGAAGTTACCCATAATAAAAACCAAAAATAATTGAAATCCAACATTTGTTCTTTCACGGCAAATTATGGCACAAGTTAGGTTTCGATATCTCGTCTTGGTTTTCATTAGGGTGCTTCGCTAAGTTGACACGAAGTTTCCCATAAAAAAGTCCAAAAATAATTGAAATTCAAAACTTTTTCTTTCACACCTAATTCACGGCAAATTTATGAGAAATTACCCACCTGGTCCCGATTCGATTCGTTGGGGTGTTTCGCTAACTTTATGTTCATTGGCATTTGGTGAGGGGTTATTTCCGTATCTCTGGAAATATTTAGGTTAAACCACTGAATTGAGGTTAGGGGTTACATGAGAGTAATCCCTAACACCTGCATTAAAACTGGGTATAGAGAAAAAGGGGGCGTGACACCTCCTATATGAATGGAATTTTTGATAGTCCATATCTCTGGAAGTATTAAGGTTAGACCACTGATATTTGGTAAAGCGTTATATGAGATTAATCTGTAATACCGGTATGAAATCTGTAGTCTTGGCACCTCTCATGCGAATGGAAATCTTCATAGCCCATATTTCTGGAAGAAATTCGGTAAGGGGTTATATAAGGTTAAAAATAAACAAATTTCTTGAGTTTACATTGAATACTTTTTAAATAAATGTGGGGTAGAACCCACGGGTAAAGGGTAGTATTATAAATATGTAAGTTTTTCAGTGAGTGTGTTTGCAAGCCATTAACATCTAAAATATTGAAGCGATCTCTACTTATTCTCAGCAGTATTGCCTTTGTTAAAATTGGCGATGCCTTCTTTCCTGGGATGTGGACCACGGACGAACTATTAAACAATATCTTATTTATGATGCGATTCGATTGAGGTGAGCATATGTGGTTCTGAGGTATTAGCGCTGGATTGTCCTCTTTATTTTTTCTGTGAAAAACCTCGGTTTGGGATTGAAAAACATAACTTATACCTTCGCAATATTTCCTAAGCTGATTGCGAATTTTATTTTTTATTTATTTCATTTATTATTTCCTAAGCCAGTTGCGAATTTAATTTTTTTATTTACATCTACAGACAAACGAATCATCAATAATAAATACTTATTAAATAATAGAATTTAGGATCAAAACAAAAGTGGATTTCGATAATGAAAAATCAATTAACTTATGAGAAGATAATTCAATAAATTGCTTTAATACACGCGGAATAAGTGCATTACTTACGAAATTAGAAGTGAGCTACGCAGACTATAAGGAGTCGTTGAATATCCCCATTGTCAGCGTCCGAGATAAATCCGTGTACCTACCCAATGTGGGAGCTGGGACGCAGTAGCGCTGGTAAAGGAATTCACCCAACACAATTGTACAAACCGGAAGCGCAACGTTGAATCACCGAACATTAATTAAAAAGCAATATTGTGGTTTTTACAATTTTATTAAATTACTTGAACTAAATGTTGAATAATTGACATTTGCAGTCAATCATAACTCATCAAACACAGACCTAAGGGCCACATTACATCATCCCCCATTGGAAAAGAAGAATTGGCCAAATTCTTCTTCACCAAAAGTGGTGTAGTTCTAATTATAAAATGCTATTAATTTTCTTAGATTTTTGTATGTTTTAAATCTAATCTAAGAATTAAATTCTTAAGTCTAATTTTAAAGTAATGCTTACATTTATTTAATATAATATTCAAAATCTTCTTTTTTTTTCTTTAGGTTATGTTTTTAAATCTAAGTTCTATTGACCTAAATGTGGTTTAAATTTATTTGATTTAATTTTACAGGTTTTTTTTTTTCAAATCTTCGCATGAAAGCTTTTATTTTTTTAAATTAAACTAAAAGTTAGTTTTAATTAATTTTAATTTGATTTAATTCATTTTTCTTATTCTATTTTTATGAACTATTTCCATATTTTTTTTTTTTCATCAATTATGGTAACATTAACACCATCAATATATAGTACGGCATAAGGGCCTTGTCAAGCATCTTGACACTTATTGGCTGTGAATTTTTGTTATATCCGGTTTGATTTTTCAATTTGTATTCCGTAACGGATTTTTTTGCGAGTCGTGAGTTTTTTGTAAACGAAATTTTACTTCTTTCGACTAGTTGTCTATGTTATAAATCGGGTCTATTTTATCGGTTTGCAATTCACTGTTTTCCCAAAGACTAATTCAAATGGTGAAAAATTGTTATCAAACACTGTGTTTGTTGTTGTGTTGTGAAGATAAGTGAAATATTTTAAGTAAACATCCCAGTCGGAAAAATTAGAGTTGAGATAAGCTCTTAAATATTCATTGAAAACTCGATGGTTTCTCTCTATGGTGCCAAGAGTTTCGTGATGGTACGGTGTGGAAAATCTATGTTCAATTTTTAAAAATTTTGTTAACTC
Source organism: Sphenella marginata (assembly GCA_951509765.1). Lineage (NCBI taxonomy): Eukaryota > Metazoa > Arthropoda > Insecta > Diptera > Tephritidae > Sphenella > Sphenella marginata. The sequence continues at coordinate 19,365,589 of OX608078.1, forward strand.
TGAAAAAATTTCATTTTTGTATTCAGTGCCTAGGTCTGTTTTAATGGTTTTCATTACACTATATATTAGATTAAAATTTTCGAAAATTGCCGCTGCAACCGTTTTCGCACTTTTATCTGGGATCGCAACTGTTACTAAATATTTACTGAGATCGCATATAATGGTGACTGCGAACTTGTTACCATTATCTGATTGCGGTAGGGGTCCTATAGTGTCAATAACAACAATGTCGAATGGCTTACAGGGTGTTTCGGTTAGCACCTTGCTTAAAATACATTTTTCGCAATTTTTTACAAATTTCGCTATATCGCGTGTCATGTCATTCCAATAATATTTGGTTCTTAGTTTTGCATATACTTTTTCGCTACCAAAATGTCCTCCTAAAAGTGGATCATTATGATTAGTGGATTGTTATGAGTTTTTGTTTTTTGTCTTCGTCTGTTACAGTTTCTACGGGTTCGGTCAATGTGATTTCTAAATGTTTTAATATTTTATTCCCAGTGGTTTTCAGATCTGGTATAGAAAAATGTTTAAAAAGATTATCATTTTTTTGAATTTCAATTATATTAATATTACGCTTGCCAGCTTCTTTTTCAAGCATCAAAGGTAATGCATCTAAATGTATTATTTTGTTAGCACGCGCAACATTAATTAACTCGAGTTTTTTTCGTTTTTAATGCGCATTTATTTCGAAATTGGTAATTTTACCACTTTTATCATAACTAATTTGGGATTTTATTCTGGGTATTTTCTTTAAGAATTTATTTGAAAAATTGTCATAAACTTGTAATTTTATCTTTTCCTCTTCTTTTTCTAATTGCTTGTGCGTTAATTGGTCTTTTTTTGTCTGTGATCTTGTTTGTACCGCCAAAATTGATTTTCCTGAATTTTTAATATCTTCTATTGTGATGCTCAAGTCTAATACGTGAAAGTTTTGAAGACGGGTCTTTCATGTTAAACAAATAAACTAACGGACGATGATCGGATTTGACGGTGAAGTGTGTACCATATACGTATGGTCTAAATTGCTTGATTGCAAAAAATATAGCCAAAAGTTCTAATTCAATTATGGATTTCTTTTGTTCAGCATTGTTAAATGATTTAGACGCGAAGCAAATTGGTAAGTCAATGCCATCTTTATTTTGGCTTAAAATGGCACCACAACCAATTTTTGACGCGTCAACCGTAATGATGAATTCTTTTTTAAAGTCTGGATATTGCAGAATATGAGGGGAAATTAAAGATTTTCGAAGTTTTTCAAATGGAATATCACAAGACTCATCCCAATTAAATTCTACTCTTTTCCTGTTAAGTTTATTTAAAGGTGCTGCTATTGAAGCGAAATTCGGTATAAATCTTTGATAATAATTGGCAAATGCCACAAATCGCCTAACTGCATCTTTGTCACAAGGTTTTGGGTATTTCTTTATTGCGATTATCTAAGAATCGTCGGGAAGTAGGCCTTTGGATGAGCATTTGTGCCCTAAGAAAGTGACTTCTGAACGCATAAAGTTGCATTTTTCGGGATTAAGACACAAATTAAATTTTTGTACAAGTTTGAAATACCTTTTCTAAGTTTTTAAGATGGTGAGCTGCGCTACACCCAATGACTATTAGATCATCGACATATAAAAATGCTTGGCTGGGAGAAATTCCTGAAAAAGCAATGGACATTATTCTTGAGAATGAATTGGGAGCTACGTTTAACCCGAATGGTAAAACTTTCCATCGAAAAGCACCGCGAACAGTGCTGAATGAGGTGATGTCTCTAGAATCTTTATTTAGAGGGATTTGGTGAAAACCTGAGTACAAGTCCAATGTAGAAAAATATTTTGCTCCGCCTAAATTATCTAGAATATCGTCTATACGTGCTAGCGGGAATTTGTCTGCTATTAACTTCTTGTTTACGGCTCTAAAGTCGACACACATTTGATAGTATTTCTGACCGTTTGGATTTTTCTTTGGTACAAGTATTAATGGGCTATTATAGTTAGAATAACTGTGTTCTATAAGATCATTTTGTAATAAATTATCAACCTGTCTGTTTATTTCCTCTCTCTGACTATACGGTAAACGATAATCTATATATGGGACATTCCAGCCAAAAGAGGAAAACAACATAAAATTTTAAATGCTACTAATCATTCTTATTTATTCAGTTATCTGTAACTAAATGTGTATATTTTCCTAATATGATAACAGAAATATAGAAAAATATGTAAAAACCCAAAATTTTTGTCCTTATAACTTTGAATTCACATCTTACTATTTTGCCCAAAAAGTTTGGTCATGTTTGCATTGCTGCATTAGCTATATTTTCATTTATAGAAAAAAATTTGCTAGTCATTCAAGTAAAGCAGAGAAAAATTAAAATAATTGCATAACATAAAATAAAAAAAGGTATGTAATTTTTGTGTATACCTTCATTAAATTGGGTCATATGGGGTGTCCCAGGAGTCACACGAAAAGGCATACAAATTGGTCTGGTAACCTTAGGAATGACCCTACGAAACCAGATATTTCTGAAAGTAAGTATAAAGAGGCTGCTCACCGTCTAAATACAGTTTTTTAGTTAAAAGAGTCATACTATGGTTTCTAGACTATTTTGAAATGTGTCCCAGGAGTCACACGAATCTAAACTCTCATATATTATTGAGATAAATTTTTTTTTTTAATTGTTTTTAGTTTTTATCATATAGTTTTAAATAATTGTTTCGAGAGATGTTGAATTCGACTTGTTTTTAATAAATATTTAATCAGAAAATTTAAGTAAATATTAATATTATTTTGCCTTCACTTTATTTTATTTCATTTAATTGGCTTGGTTTCAATTCTTCTGGGAGATATTTATGAATAAGGTGGTCAAAAAGGGTTGAAACAATAATAAAACTGATTTCAATAATCTGGTACATTACATATTTCGCACTTGTCCCAGGAGTCACAAAGACTTGTCCCAGGAGTCACAATTTAAATATTTATAAATAGTTTATTGAATTTGAATATATAAAATATTTTTATAGAATATGGTAATATGCAGTATGTATTTTCGACCATAAACAAATTGTAGGTGAAAGTTGAATAGTTGAACTAAAATTCGTATTCGTGTTCACAAAGATGCAACAAAGGGATTTTTCGGTGTCCCAGGAGTCACACTCAGTTTCTTAGTAGTTACAAAGGCACTTGTTGTTATTTGGCCAATTCTTTCAATGCATTCGTTGTATTGGATATTTATCCACGTCGATAAATATATTTCATATCAATTTAAGTCCCGATGTCAGTTTTTCAAGGCAAAGTTGACTCAGCTCTGGAGTCAAATGTCCCAGGAGTCACGATGGAATGTCCCATATATAAAAATGAAATGGTGTTCAGTTGTCACGCTAAAACTCGAAAACGGCTGAACCAAATTATATACTTCCTTTGGGGGGTTTCTTTGTTATTACCACGCGCAGGTCATGTATTAAAATCAAAACAAAATATTAGGTGGTCGTGGCACCTCCCATAAAATCTTATTAAATTGGCTGTTATTCCACCATATATTTATATCTCATATCGTAATTTTGGCTGCGTTTGTTGCTACATACTAGCGCGACATTTTCGTTGTTTCGTACTATCTATGTTTATTTTTCGGTGATGTAGCGTCATATCGTAATTTTTGTTGTGGTCCTTGCTACATACTAGCGCGACATTTTCGTTGTTTCATGCTATCTATGTTTATTTTTCGGTGATGTAGCGTTTATTTTTCGGTGATGTAGCGTTTATTTTTCGGTGTTTTTGTTTATTTATCGTTGACAGAGAGTGCTACAAACGAAAAATTCTCACCACCAGATTGCGGTGTTGGTCATGAATTGGTGCAAAGTTAATTTAAAGAAAAATTCTTTATTTCAAAGCTTTTCACGGTAAAAAATGCGAATTTTTTGGAATTCTCCATTGTCAATTGAAGTTTTGCTTTGATGTTACTCTTCGTGTTGCAATCGAACATGCAAAATTTAATGCGCCTTGGTCCATTGATATACATATCTTACTAATATTTAAAAACGCAAGTGTGTGTGTGACTCTTTCACGTTTAAACTAATGCCTCGAACTTTACGAAATTTTGCACACTAATTCTTTGGACGCGCATAATTATATTTCGATATATTTATCGATAACAGAGTTATCGGTCAAAATGTAGTTTTACGTAAACTTTGGATTATTCGCAGAAAATTGGTATCAAACGAAAGTGGAAGAACACCGTTTTCATTTGGGCGTTGGTTCACTTCGATATATTTATCGATAACAGAGTTATCGGTCAAAATGTGGTTTCGGGTAAACTTTGGAATATCCGCACACAATTGATATCAAACGAAAGGGAAAGACGACAGCTTTCATTCGGACTTTGGTTCATTTCGATATATTAATATTCGCACAAAATTGGTATAAAAAGAAAGGGGAAGGCCACAAGTTTCATTTGGACTTTGCTTCATTTATGGAAACATCTATTTTGAGAACGGCTGGACCTAATACACATAACTAAATTTGGAAGGTAGATTTTGTATCCGCTCGAGATGGTTATACGCTAAAAAAATAAAGGCATTTGGGAAGTTTTTGGAGATGTCCCTAAAAATGTTGACCAGGGTAACCTTATAAAGTGTTCTTTCAATATGAGCCCGTTTTCGAGATATTGGTCAAAATGTAAACCAGGAGGAGCCCTCGATGGTATTGGTATGATATGGGTATCAAATGAAAGGTGTTGAAATGATTTAACATGTTTTAGCTATTTTCCCATATAAAACGAAGGTTTTTAGATTAACCAAAACGTGGACCAAAATTGTAGCTAGAGGGTTTTTGTGAACAAATGGGTCTAAAATGAAAGGTCTGCATGAGATTTTTAAAATGGAGTAATTTTAAGTCCTTTTGGAATTGGGATTGAGAAAGAGATAGGTATATGGATGACAATTAAAAAGCAATATGAAAAGACAAAAGCATATGAAGAGGATGGACGGAGAGAAAGATGTGGAGCTGAAATTAGGAGGGCGACTCACATATTTTAAATGCAAACAAGTTAATGTTTGGGCAGGACAACGTCTGCCGGGTCTGCTAGTTTTTTATATAAACGGGATTTTTATCTGTTAATCGTAGTTTCTGTTCATAGAAGTTGTTAATCGTCATGCGGTCGGTCTTTAGAGCAAACACGTCGTCGTATTTTAGGCATACATCGAGAAGTTGTGGTTTGACATAATTTGGCATTTGTTTTTCTAGAACTGATTTTAATTCATCTGACCTTTTTGAATTTTGTGAAATATCGTTAATTTTATATACATTGTAGTTGGTGATATCATCTGTAACTATGTTACAATTTGCAATGTGTTTTACCTCATCCGTAACGTTTAAAACTCTTATTATTGGGTTCTTAGTATCGACAATACACTTTGCGGTGAGCACACCACCAGATTTGTATCTCCTGCGCGTCTATAAAAACTGGATGTTTAGATTTTTTTAACTTAAATAAACGATAAACTTCATATCTGGGAGGAATTATCAAGGTATTATCAGTTGTGCTATGTAAGATTGAAATTTTATAAATATTTTTGCCAATTCCGATTGTTATACTCTCGTTTGCATAGTCTATTATGCAATTATATTTTTTCAAAAAGTCTTTGCCTAAAATGCCATCTGACGGTATGTTGAATTTGTCATACACGATATTTAATGTATGTGGAATTGGAAAATTTGAATAAAAAAGGTTTGTTGTAATAGTACCCAAAGTTGGATTGGTATCTGTGGTAACGCCGGTTATATTTATAATATTATTGGTATTTATGGCAATATTTTGTTTTAAACTTGAAAATTTTATTACTGAAATATCGGCTTGTGTATCTACTAAGAAAGTGCATGTTTTAAAAGAGTCATTGCAGTTCAATTCGATAAAATCTGAATAGTTCAGATTGAGACAGTAAATTGATTTATTTTGAGAAACGTTATTTAATTCTGCTCTTGGTCCCCCAGTGCTCGCTCCTGAGGGCCGTTCGCGTTAAAAGTACGTACGCTAGCGTTATTTGTGTTATTTGAACGTCGATTATTGTTGTTATTGTTGTTACTACTATTTCGGTTTGCTGGTCTGCTATTGTTTCGAAAATTGTTATTACCTCGCGAGCCATAATTATTTTTGTAATTGTACCTATAATTGCTATTGTTGCTTCTGTTTGAATTATTATTGTACCTCGAAGTGTTGTTCCTACTATAGTTATTTCCCCTAAAGTTACCTCGAAAACTACTATTTTGTCTACTATAACGCGATCTATACGCTAACACTTGCCTTTCGCTTGCTTGGTTGTTTTGCTCTACGATCATTTTCGCCACTACATCCTTAGAGTCGTTAAAAGTAGTTGACGCTAAAATCGATTTTACTAAATCTGAGCGAGTGTTAAGCCGACACACGTTGACAGTTTGCTCGACTGCCATCTCGTGCGCTTTTCCCTAAGTCATTCCTTCTATAACTAAATATCGTTCTAAAGCATCGGATAATTCATCTACCCGCTTGGCAAATTCCGCGTGATTGTTATTAAAAACTTTTAATGATGCGATTTTTCCTGCGATAATTTTAGAATTGTCAGGTTTTATTCTACCTCTTAACGCATATTTTATTTGTTGAATTGATGTAACTTCTTGTGGAATTGCATCTCGAGCTTTTCCTTCCAGCTTCGACTTTAAAAACGCAATGAAAGTGTTTGTCAAATTTTCTTCCATTATATCTTCTATTAAAATTATTTTGTCTATGAAGGATGCAAGTGAAAGCGGATCGCCGCAGTAATTTTATCTAATTATAGAAGCACACATAGTAATGAAAGTTTTCTTTTAGTCTGCGGTTGCCATTGTTGGTTGTTCTTCGCTAATTGTTTCTAACTTATTTACTTGAGCTGAATTGTCAAATCCAGCAAAATCATCAATAAAAGACACGATACTTTCCCTAATAATACTAGCTTCAGCTGCTGTAGTTGTCGGTGCGTCAGATAAATCTTCCTCACTATTAAAATCAGACAATTCTTCCTCAGTTTCAAAGTCAGAGCTTGATTCGCTTTCTTGTATTAATTCCAAAAGATCTTTAGGTATTTTTACATGTGAGTTAATTTTCGAAAAACTTTTACTGAGTTGTTCTCTGCACTTTGTTAAATTTTTAATTACTGTACTAGGTTTGTCTTGATTTTCAAAATATGAATTTACTTGTCTTAAAATTTCGTTATAGCTTTTAATTAGTGAATCTTCGTATTCTATTGACTTTTTCGACCAGATAGCTCGATTGTTTGAAACGCGTTTGATAATTTTAGTGAAATTGAAGCGTAAATTGTTAAACTTGATATCGAAATCTGACATTTGACAACCAGCAATGACGAAAAATAAAAAATATATTAAATATTTAAGATTGTGTGTGTTATTATTTATCTGCAAATGGCAAAAAAAAAATCGATGTTCAAAAGCACTGCATTCATTGCTTGCTTGAGATTTGTGAACGCAAACTAATGTTGAAATTTTTGAAAGGCACTGTATTTGTTGCGTACTTTAAAAGTGTCGTAAATGCAAAAGGATATTGGAATTTTGAAAGGCACTGTATTCGTGGAATCATTCAAATTTTCACCATTAGTACATATGTATGTATGTAACCCGATATAAAGATATTGAAAATCGTTAAAAAGTTTTGAAGTATTTGATAATTTTGATATTAGCCTAAGCTCATGGCTATTGTTTATAATTTCGTATGATCAATGAAACGATTGATAATATTGAAAAAGTTAAAAAAAATTTTTTTTTTTAATATGTTCATTATGAACCACTGTTCAAAAGTGTTAATAAAAATTTATAAATTTTGTTGAAAAAGTTTAAAGAGATTGTAGAAAAAAATTTTTTTTTTTGACTGTGTTCGTTACGAATCACTGTTCGAAATTTGTAATAAAAATGAAATTCCATATTCCAATTAATAAACAAAAAGAAAGAAAAGTGTATGGATGTTTTGATATTATCTGCGTGTGGTGGCATTATTATTATATTACATTTGATATTTGTTTAAGTATATAAATGAATATGAAAAAGCATGTATATATATATTCAAGTATTTTTGGAAATATGTGTTGCTACCTGTGTATATAAGACAATTCAAAAGCTAAGTTTAAATTTGTTTTTGTTACTACGTGCAGAGTATGTACAAGCAAAAATCAGACATATACATACATACATATATTCTCTTACTCTCCTGTACCGCCTGTTCTTCTTTTTGCTGTCTTGAATGCTGGTTTTTTGTTGGTGGTTGCTGTCATCTACTCTGCTGCTTCGTTTCCTGGTGTCGTCGTTGCTAACATGTAACATGGCGTGGTTATCAAAATTTTTTTTTTAATGGCGTCACAGGTGGTTGTGCAAATATTTTACCGCTATGCGTGGTACAGCACTTTTAGAGTCAAAAAGTTAAATTTTGATATATGTATGTATGCAAGTTAACACAGGTAACCAACCATCCGGCCAAAATATCACTTAATGCTGACGGTGCGTCTGCAACTTTTCCAAATAATAAGTTAATATCGCAATGCTTCCGGTCATTATGCTGATCGAACACTTTTTACCTTGCGCGTGACAACAACAAACTAAGCGCAAACGGAATTGGGTCGGCAGTTGCTAATGCAAGCAACTAAGAAGTCACGCGGCTAACAACGTGCAGTAACTAAAGTTAGGGCAATTCAGTGTAGGTATTTAGACGCTAGCGTCGCTTGCATGTAATCAGTTATTTCAACTCTTCCGCTGAGACCGGCTGCCCTTGGGATAACCAAGGGAAATAAAATTTTTAAACAAACATAAAGATTTGTTTTACTGGCGCCCAACGTGTGGCCAAGCCAGAGAAAATCCTTGTAAAAGGACACGCGAAGAAAAATCCTAGTAAAAGGACACGCGAACGTGAGTTTGGCCGTGGGTTCGGACCCACCTCCTAGAAAATTAAAAAAATAAACAAAACCTTTGAGACTAAGTGCCACACTGAATATAAGCACTACCATCAAGTGAAAATACAAAAAATTAAGAAAACCCACAAGTAAAATCATCGAAAAGAAAATTTTGACACTACCATCAAGTGAAAATACAAAAAATTACAAGTAAAATCATCGAAAAGAAAATTTTGAGAATAAGTGCCATAATAAATATTAGCACTACAAAATAGAACCATCATCGAGTGAAAATACTTAAAAAAAAATAATCGAAAATATAAGGCTTTGCACGCCACGCAGAGGCGTTGCCAACGAGGGAGTGCAACAAATAAGGATCATCAAATAAGAAAACAGGACCCCAGCAATCATCCACTGAAGACGAGCACTGGCAAATAATATAAGAATGAGAATATTCATGTAAGTAGGAAACTCAGCAGCTGTATAGAGTGTAATTTTTAAAAAGTGAAAACTCCGACTTCAAATTAAAATTTAATCAATTAATAAACGAAGATAGTACTTGAATTCGAGAAGTAAATTTTTAAATAAAGACAGTACTTGAATTTGAGATTTCCCCTAAACGATGGACTCCCAAACTCTCCAGACCCTTCTTAATACCGCCATCCGTACGGCAACCGAACATTCCAGGCAGGAATTTCAGACCCGAATAGACGAACTTACAAATAGATTAGCTAGGATTGAGACCCCAACTCAGGTGGTTCAATATGAGCCGGTTACAATTACACCAAATGTATCGTGTGACGAATCCTTAGACCTAGTAAAGACCATGCCAGAATTCAAGGGTGACCCTACGCGTTATGTATCCTGGAGACAAGCGGCGCACACTGCGTATAAGGTATTCGAGGAATACCAAGGGAGTTCTAAGCACTACCAGGCAGTGGGCATCATAAGGAACAAAGTGGTAGGGGCGGCGGACAGTGTGCTTTCGTCCTTCAACACAGTCCTGAATTTCAAGGCAATTATTTCACGTTTAGATTTCGCTTACGCCGATAAAAGGCCCATCCATCTAATAGAGCAAGAGTTGTCTACCTTGAGGCAGGGTAAATTATCAGTGATAGGTTTCTACGATGAGGTCGAAAGGAAGCTGACACTCATAATAAACAAAACGATCATGACTCATGACTAAGGCTTTGCCACCCTAATAGAGTCACTCAATAGTAAATACCGCGAGGATGCCCTCCGTGTTTTTATTTCGGGTCTCAATCGTCCTTTATGTGACATACTGTTTTCCTCCAGACCTAATGATCTTCCCTCTGCTTTGGCTTTGGCACAGGAGCTTGAATCTAATCAAGCTAGGTCCATGTTTGCCCAATCCTTTAACAGACAAACAATTCAGGGTCCCAACCAGTTTCCATATTTACCGCAGTACCGAACGATTCGGCCTGACCAACAACGACAGACTCAGGCACAAAGGGTCGTTCCAATGGATGTAGACCCATCGCTCTCAAGGTTCAGACGAAATGGACCTCAACCAATAAATGGTAATGGTGAGAGGTTCCATCAAGGAGACTATCCAAGGGCTCCTCGTCCAAATATTGGTAATCCGAGTGGCTTGTCCAATCGAAACACCACCAACCAGACTATCGGACAGGTAGCAGCACGACCAGAAAAAAGATCGCACGGGAGTGATCAACAGCCAATACAAAAGGTACAACGAATAAACAACCTTGTCCAGGAATATGATGAACTCGAGGAGGAATATGGTAATGATGCTCTATATGACAGCTACTACCATGATGAGGATTGGAACCCAGTCGAGTGTCAAGACCAACCCAAAGATGACGTGAATTTTTTAGGACGAAATCCCTTTTGCCCTACGTCGAGCGGACAATCGGGGGAAGAGGCATAAAACTCCTTATAGACACCGGTGCAGCAAAGAGCTACATAAAACCGCTCAAAGATTTAAAGGGAATCAAACCCGTAAGTCACACCTTTACGGTGAAATCAATCCATGGCACCACTAGGATTGACAAATACTGCACCATAAACATTTTTAATAGAGACACCAGCTTCTTCATCCTACCCAGTCTTAACACCTTTGATGGTATTATAGGTTTCGATCTACTCAAAGAAGTGAACGGTAAAATAGATTTGATGAGTGGACTTCTAAGTTACAAAGGTGGTCAGGAAAAGCTTTTATATCATGATTGTCCTGACGTTAACGAACTAATAGAAACGGATGCCGAAACACCGAAACACGAGTTAAGTATTCCTGCATTGTTGAGGCGGCACGCTAGAGTCTTCGCGGACCCTAACGAGGCACTACCATATAACACCCATATTGTAGGAACAATAAGGACCACCGACGATGTTCCCGTTTACTCTAGGAGCTACCCATATCCCATGGCCTCGGCCGAATTCGTCAATAAAGAGATAACCAATTTATTACAGGACGGTATAATAAGACCATCCCGTTCTCCTTACAATAATCCAATTTGGGTAGTAAGTAAAAAGGGCGTCGATGAAGATGGCAATAGGAAGTCACGACTCGTAATTGACTTTAGGAAACTAAACTTAAAAACAGTGAGCGACAAGTATCCTATACCCGACACGTCTGTAATTTTGGCAAACATGGGAAATGCTAAATTTTTCTCAACGATAGACCTTAGGTCTGGTTTTCACCAGATTAAACTAGCCGAGAGAGATCGAGAAAAAACTGCATTTTCGGTCAATAACGGAAAGTACGAGTTCTGTAGGCTTCCCTTTGGCTTAAAAAATGCTCCCCGTATTTTCCAGAGAGCCATTCACGATGTACTTAGAGCAGAAATCGGAAAAATATGCCACGTCTACGTAGATGACGTCATAATTTTTTCAGAAAGCGCTGAGCAACACTTAAAGGACATCGACCAAGTATTAAACAAACTCTACTCTGCTAATATGCGAGTGTCCGCCGACAAGTCTAAATTCTTTCAGGAAAGTGTCGAGTTTCTAGGCTTTACAGTATCCAAAGGAGGTATCAAGACATGCCCCGATAAAGTCAGGGACATTTTGGACTTTGCCACTCCCAAATCACTTAGAGCTTTACGATCTTTTTTGGGATTGGCCGGTTATTACAGACGGTTTGTAAAATTCTACGCCTCGGTTACCAAACCCCTAACAAAATACCTACGTGGGGAAAATGGGAACATTGGGACTAACCAATCTCGGAAGATAGAAATAAACTTAGATGAAGAAGCACTTAACGCGTTTAATAAAGTTAAAAATATTCTTGCATCAGAGGATGTGCTTCTCCTTTATCCCGACTATAAACAACCATTTGACTTAACAACAAACGCTTCTTCACACGCCATATGCGCCGTTTTATCCCAAAACGGCAGACCTATCACCATGATCTCAAGAACCCTTTCTCCAGCAGAGGAGAACTATGCAACCAACGAAAGGGAACTCTTGGCGATAGTGTGGACCCTACAAAAAATTCGCAATTATTTGTACGGTGTAAAACACCTGAACATCTTCACGGACCACCAACCGCTCACCTTCGCTTTATCTGACAAAAACTCAAATGCAAAGATGAAAAGGCGGCGCGCTTTGGTGGAAGAATATTCACCAAAGTTCCATTACAAACCAGGCAAGGAAAATTTTGTGGCTGATGCGCTCTCACGGCAACATATAAACACACTAGGCCACGAGCCAGACTCAGAAAGCATGGTCGCTAACAGTGAGTTGTCACTGACTCAAACGATACCCACAGTAAAAAACCCGGTTAACTGCTTCAAAACCCAAATTATTCTGGGAGAGGGAAAGACATCACCAGTTAGCACAGCTATTATTTTTAGGACACGAGTAAGGCATCGAATGTCTTTTAGTAACCTACAAGATTTATTGAAAACCATGAAACAATGCGTAAATCCGAATGTCGTTAACGGGCTGCTATGCGAACTCCCAACTTTGGCACTAATCCAAAACGAGCTTACCACATCTTTTCCAGGGGTAAAGTTCCGTCATACTACAAAACAGGTTATCGACGTTTTTAATAAGGAAGACCAAAGAGAAATCCTCCAAACAGAACATAATCGCGCACATAGATCTTGTAGCGAAAATGAGCAACAAGTCCTGGAAAATTACTACTTCCCCGACTTGAGGAAAACCCTAAAAGAAATAGTTTCAAATTGCAATGTATGAGAAATCCTTCACGTTGACATTTATTCAACAGACAAAACACATTTTCTCACAACAATAGATAAATTCTCAAAGTTTGCAATGGTTTTCCCAATAAAATCCAGGGCCATAGTGGATATTAAGGAACCAATCTACGAACTCCTCAACTTTTACAAAAACACTAAATTTATGATTTGCGATAACGAGAGGTCACTGAATTCAGAAACTATTAAAGCAATCTTAAAAAACCACTTCGGAGTCACGATCTACACCACGCCACCGGCTCACAGTACAACGAACGGCCAGGTGGAGAGGTTCCACAGTACACTTACGGAAATTGCACGCTGCCAAAAGCTCGCGACTTGCATTTCCGACACGGCCGAATTAATTCTGCTAGCAACGGCTAAATACAACCGCACCATACATTCCGTTACAGGCAAAAAACCCATAGATGTCATCCACGCAGCCCCTGACGAACTTCTTAACGAAATAAAGAATAAACTTATAACCACCCAACAAAATGACTTAAAAACACACAATGTAAAAAGGCAAACGAGACAATATAAGTCAGGAGAAAAGGTTTTTGTAAAGACCAACAAGAGAATAGGAAATAAATTCACTAAACTTTACACCGAAAAAATAGTCCAAAGCGATTTAGGTACCTATGTTTTGATAGAGGGACGTAAAGTTCACAAATCCAACTTAAAAAACTGAAATTTCTCCCTCCTCCTCAGATTAACTCTGCTCCTGATAATGGACCGTTGGGCCAACGCAAGGATATTTAACTATACAGGCTCTCACTACATCCCGATAGCAACAGGAAAAGTAATCATCCATGAAAATTATGACTTTTTACTCCACAAGACAAACTTATCAGAATTTGAGGCGATAGCCGAAGAGACGGACACAATAGTAGAGCAATTCCCACATTCCCATGCCCGGCAACTTCTCCGAAACGACGCTGATGGAATATTAAAACTACTGGACGCGGTCAGGATACATCACCGACATGCGCGAGGTATAAATATCTTAGGGACTGTATTAAAGTACATAACCGGCACACCGGACTTTGACGACTTTCAGACAATTGAGACTAGAGCCGAAGCCCTAATAAAAGCAAATGAACAACAGGCAACGATTAATCTAGCTACCCAGAGACAAATTAACGATTTGACCGTGACAGTTAATAAGCTTTTAACACAGGCAAAACGGACGCAGATTGACACAGGAAATCTCTTTTCTTTAGTCAGTGCTAGAAATAGAGCGGTAATAATGCAATTAGAAACTATCATTACATCAGTAGCACTAGCAAAGGTAAATATTATTAATCCCATTCTGCTTAATGGCATGGAAATAAGTAACATATTGGCTGCTGAGCTCTCTACAGATACTAGTATAACTGACATACTTTCTGTTTCTAAATTTAAGATATTTCAAAATACACAACTTATTTATTTCATTATTAAATACCCAAAAATAGCTAGAATTTGTAATAGTGTAAAGTTGCTGCCCGTAATCCAAGAAGGGAAGATTATTTCCTTAGAAACGAATCTTATGGCCGAATGCGACAGAGAATACATCCCACTTTATAATTGCAAGGAAGCCATAATAGCAAACTTCTGCCAGCCCTTGAAAGAAAGTCCCTGTGTACGACAACTACTGAACCAACACTACGCAAATTGCAAATCCAAATCCGCCGATCACGTGCCCGTCATTGAGGAGATCGATGACGGCGTAATTCTAATTAATGACCAACCCGCTATAATACAAAACGAGAATTTAACAAGATTAGCTAGAGGAACTTTTTTGATAACATTCAAGGGTGATATTACAATAAACTCCACCGTTTATAGCAACTGGAATGAGGTAATGCGTTCAAATCCCAAGGCGGTACCCGCACAACACGTTAACTTTACCGAACATATTGAGCGATTATCACTTCCACACCTAGAAAGAATTAACATAAAAAACCTCAAGCACATAGCTCACTTACGAAACCTTATTGAGACCCGCTCCATACAATCGGGAAGCGCCTTGCTCCTAATCATATTGGCCGTAGCTATAAGCGTGGAGATATTTCTGCGAAAACGGCAGAGAAATATGGTGGTACTGAAGAACGTCATAAAAGAAACCGAGGACGCTTTCACTTCAAGAGGGGGAGTAGTTAACACAGGTAACCAACCATCCGGCCAAAATATCACTTAATGCTGACGGTGCGTCTGCAACTTTTCCAAATAATAAGTTAATATCGCAATGCTTCCGGTCATTATGCTGATCGAACACTTTTTACCTTGCGCGTGACAAACAACAAACTAAGCGCAAACGGAATTGGGTCGGCAGTTGCTAATGCAAGCAACTAAGAAGTCACGCGGCTAACAACGTGCAGTAACTAAAGTTAGGGCAATTCAGTGTAGGTATTTAGACGCTAGCGTCGCTTGCATGTAATCAGTTATTTCAACTCTTCCGCTGAGACCGGCTGCCTTTGGGATAACCAAGGGAAATAAAATTTTTAAACAAACATAAAGATTTGTTTTACTTGCATATACGTGCCTATAGCAACACATCACATTTTAATATAATCAATTGTACAGTTTCAAAAGTTTGCAAATTTTAGAAATAATTTGAAATTTCATACATTATAAAATTTTTTGTAGTTTTTGCAATTTTATGTTTTTTTTTTTGTATTTTTGTAGTTTTTGTAGGTTTTTGATATTTAATAATAGTTCATGTACATATGTACCCTATTTTTTTTGTAATTTTAGATTTTTTATTTTTTTTATTTAATTTATTTTGAATTCTTATATTTTATGTATTTTTGGGTTTTTGTAGAAGTTTGTCCTTGTTTGAAATTTTTATATTATTTCATGTTGTTAAATTTTTTTTTTGTAAATTATTTTACGTGTTTTAGTAGAATAGTGAAACGCTTGACATATTTGTTGGAATTTAGCATTTTTTTTTTTGTAGTTTTAGCACAACCACCACCGCAGATATATTTTTTTTTAAAAAGTTAAATTATTAATTTAGGCTGCTTGGGATTTTTATTCTTCCCCAGAGCCACCACTACTTTTCCCACATTGCCGCAAGCGAAGCCACGGTCGCCATATAAGGAGTCGTTGAATATCCCCATTATCAGCGCCCGAGATAAATCCGTGTACCTACCCAATGTGGTAGCTGGGACGCAGTAGCCGCTGGTGAAGGAATTCACCCAACACAATTGTACAAACCGGGAGCGCAACGTTGAATCACCGAACATTAATTAAAAAGCAATATTGTGGTTTTTACAATTTTATTAAATTAGTTGAACTATTCTTAAATGTTGAATAATTGTCTTTTTCTAATTTTTGTGACTGCCTCGTGTAAGCGCGCAAGATTTAATCCCTTCACTCATTTGACAGCCATTTGTGGGTTGCAATCAATCATAACTCATCAAACACAGACCTAAGCAACAGCTGATATTGCTACGATGGATTTCGATTTCCGAACAGTACTGAACGCAAGCATGTTTAAGAGAGAATTTTGATTCCCCTCTTGTTGGTCGTATGATCTACAGATAATTAACGCGTACTCGAATTCTAAGTTAGAGGAGTGAACTCCAGACCACTCCAAGATCTTTAATTCCTGAAACTTTGTATACAACACTAAGTAACACTAAGCCATCTACAAGTTATTTGAAAACACTTGGCAATATTTAATAATAGCCACGATTTTATACACCATAAATGAAGATTGTTCAAATTACATTGAAGTTTACTTACGTAATCATTGAAAAAATCATCAAACCATTAGCAAAAAGGAAATAATTTGAACAAGGAGAAACACCTGCCTGGGTTGATTAAAGACTTTTCAGCGAAATATATTTTGTCCTTACTTTTAAGTGGCGTAATTGTTGAAACTTTCTAATCTTCACTAAAAATACTAGAAACAAATAATTTGGTAAAAGGAAATGTATAAGGCATGGCAACGCTGGACATCCATCCGCAGATCATCCGCGTCTGATTTTGGCGAAGGATTGAGAGCAACAATCGCACTTAAAACTTCATCAGAGAAGATATGCAGCGTTCCTAGATTCACTGAAAATCGTATTTCATGTGAAAAATTAATTGAATTCATATCGTATAAACAAAATTCCGCAAATAGATTAGCAGTTTCAGCAGGAGTATTTGCCGATTTGTGTCTAAAACTATTGGAAAGGTACATTAGAACAAACCTTTTCCAATTTTACAAAGTTCCAAAAAGAGTTTAGAGTTAACTTTAGTATTCCAATCTGTACATCTAATATAGTTTGCTCAAAGAGGGTTATTTAATAGCTTCAATTCAATAATTGGATTCTAGTTGATTTGGACTTTTTAATCTTATAACTTTAAACGAGCTATTCTTGTATATTTGTATATCCAGACTATCTCGAAATTCGGTATATTAATAGTATATAACATTCTAAGAATTTTTATTTACTTGTTGCCACATTCTTAAGTTATTTTTACAGGCCATTGTGGGTATCAAACGAACGATATTTTCAACCGCATTTAAAAAAAAATATTTCTAAGTTGCGTTGCCACATATTGAGGTGCAAACTTTAAAAAACTGGAAAAGCCCCACCTTTATAGGCCAATCAAAAACGGATATCGTACTAAATTGCTTAATATTTAATGCTAAATTAGTACGCTTTTATTAAATTAATTACACTTGTCTTTTAAAAAATATCCCACCAAAAAAATTTTACAATAATCAAAAAATTAAAACGTACTAAATGTTCCTATATTTAATGCTAATTTAGTACGCATTAATTTAATTTATTACACTTGTCTTGCTTATTCCAATTTAGGCTTTTTAAAGTGTTATGCGAAAGATTTTAACGATCCCTATACGAGGAAATCCCTCTTTAACTGTCTTGTCCGGTATAAGTTGGGGTATGCATCCATTATTTGGAACCCGCTTTATAGCTGTCACTCTGACAGAATCGAGCGAGTACAGCGCAACTTTACTCGTTTCGCTCTCTTTCCGCTTCATTTCGTTGATCCCTACCCGTCTTACAATGCCCGATGACTTCTGATAAATTTAAAATCTCTCGGTAGTAGGCTTACAATTCACTCAATAATGTTTATTTATTACCTCATTAATGGCCTTATTGACTGCACCACTTTGCTTGAGCAACTATGCATCAACGTCCCAACTAGGATACTTCGTGTTCAATATCCTTTCCGTGTTACAGCAGTTAGATCGAATTACTAATATTTTTCCCACATCACTAGGGCTGTTGATGAACTCAATAGTATTTATAAACAGTTGCATTGCAAAGCCAAGATCCGAATTCGCTAATAAGCTTACTTCTTTCTATCCCTAATACCAATACAGAGTCTATTTAGTAAGTAAGTTAACTCATAAGATTTCCTTCTGTAATTTTCTAGTCTGTAAGATCTTGTTATCATAGACTGAATAAAGATGAATAATAATAAGAACAATAATATATGTATGTAAACTTTTTGGAAAAGTGGGCCTACAAGCTAAGTAATTTTTCAATTCGTTAGATCCCTGAATGTATTTGCTTTAGTGAAATTTTAACGTGTGTTCATTAATCTTAATGAATGCACCTTATTTTTTTTTTTTTTTTTGTTATTGCAATTTATACATATCCGGAGTATTACAGGATTTTCATAAAATCATAATAGTGTGAGCTGCAGACATGTTAATGCTTTAGAAATACAGCCAACTGTCATATTTTCATATAAACAACTGGTATTTTTACAATGTTGATGTCCTACGACATTTCAATTGTCAGATTTCGACCAGAACATACTAGTTTGCATATAGTTGAAATATACCAGTTTCATAGTAGTTCAAAATGGAATGAAATGAACTAGTAAAATTTTAGCCCAGTGGAACTAGGATCAAACTAGTTTGAAAAAGATTGAACCTTTCGAATCCAAAAAGGGGCCGAAACCTGTAGATATAATAAAAATACGAAAATAAACTCATTATTACATTGTAAAAATATGGTATTGTTATTTCAGTATTTTCTTTAAACGTTGCATACATTTCTCCTGTAACCTTGTATCTTAAAAAAACCACTTTAATAGTTCAGTTTTGCATACTGATTCCCAATTCATGATTCCCGATGCATTTTGACATTAGAAAGAATATTCTTATACAGTGTCGTTACGAGTTTAAAGCAGAATTGGAAGGATATTTTAAAATTTTGAAAGATTTCGAGTGTTTTCTGACCCTTTTTTTTGTAGGCGTAAAGAGAATTGTGAGAAAATGAACGTTGGAGAGCAGATGAGCGACAACGTTCAATTATTTGAATGTTTTCAAACATTTTCTGAGGTTTTTTTTATTTTACCTAACAGAAGATAAAGATCGCATTTTTCATGGACGTTTATCAATAGTCTGTAGAAAATAAACATAGCACATTTCATATTTTCCGAATAGTGTTAATAAAACTTCATAAACCTTATTTTTTATTATTTATAGTAATAATAATAATAATAATTCCCAACGGATTATCCACCATATCCCGCCCGACCGGCGCGAGGAACGCATACGCAATACGCGCGGATTGTTCTTTCGTGCCGAGTCTTTGAAAGGCTTTGGTTTGTTATTCGTCGAGATCTGAAACTGCTCAGCTACAGAGAAAACTTCATCAGCCAAGTAAGGTAGATACAAAATAGATGACACAATTAATAAATAATTAGTTGACAGCGAATAGTTATTGTAAAGAATAAAGATAAGAATGGGATATGAAAGCAAATTGTTGATATGTATTTAGGATGGAAATAATTGACGTTTTTATTCTGCATAGGGAGTCTGAAATATCAAACGTACCAGAATGAGAGTTATTATCTTGACACAAACAACGAAAAGGCTGATATAATTCCAAATTAGTTCGGCACTGTTTCAAGATAAGTGGTTAAAAATGTCTTGATGGACGAGAAGGTACATTGAAGTTCACTTCGCTCAAAAGAAACGGGCTTGTGATTGAACCATTTAGTAATTTAATCATGAAAACAATTCCAAGCATTTCCCTCCGACTAGAAAGGCTGTGAAGATTAATTAGTTTTAAGCGACTCGTATACGATGGCAAATTATACAAGGGATCCCAGTGAAGATCTCTTAAGGCAAATATTAAAAATTGTTTTTGAACTGATTCTAGGCGATCCACGTGGACCTGGTAAAGTGGATTCCAAATTATAGAACCGTATTCAATTATCAGTCTGACTAATGTAGTAAAGAGTTTTAGTTACATAGGGGTCGCAAATGCTAGAACGCCTCCAGCTTTATTGACTGTTACGTTAATATGACAGTTAAAACTGAGTTTTTAGTCCATAGTAACCCCAAGGTCAACATAATCATACATTTCCTCAAGACTATAACTGTTAATTGCATAGGAAGCTGGCTGTGATTTTCCTCTCAAAAAACGCATGTATTTACATTTCTTTAGATTAAGCGGCATATAATTTAAATCGCACCAAGTAACAAGTGTATTTAGATCTGATTGAAGCTTCTTCGAATGACATAAAAAGCTTTACATCGTCGGCATACATTAAAACTTTCGAAAATTATATTACAGATGATTTAACTGTTCTGCCGTTAACTGCAGGCAGTCAGAAGATAAAGATCGCATTTTTCATGGACGTTTATCAATAGTCTGTAGAAAATAAACATAGCACATTTCATATTTTCCGAATAGTGTTAATAAAACTTCATAAACCTTATTTTTTATTATTTATAGTAATAATAATAATAATAATTCCCAACGGATTATCCACCATATCCCGCCCGACCGGCGCGAGGAACGCATACGCAATACGCGCGGATTGTTCTTTCGTGCCGAGTCTTTGAAAGGCTTTGGTTTGTTATTCGTCGAGATCTGAAACTGCTCAGCTACAGAGAAAACTTCATCAGCCAAGTAAGGTAGATACAAAATAGATGACACAATTAATAAATAATTAGTTGACAGCGAATAGTTATTGTAAAGAATAAAGATAAGAATGGGATATGAAAGCAAATTGTTGATATGTATTTAGGATGGAAATAATTGACGTTTTTATTCTGCATAGGGAGTCTGAAATATCAAACGTACCAGAATGAGAGTTATTATCTTGACACAAACAACGAAAAGGCTGATATAATTCCAAATTAGTTCGGCACTGTTTCAAGATAAGTGGTTAAAAATGTCTTGATGGACGAGAAGGTACATTGAAGTTCACTTCGCTCAAAAGAAACGGGCTTGTGATTGAACCATTTAGTAATTTAATCATGAAAACAATTCCAAGCATTTCCCTCCGACTAGAAAGGCTGTGAAGATTAATTAGTTTTAAGCGACTCGTATACGATGGCAAATTATACAAGGGATCCCAGTGAAGATCTCTTAAGGCAAATATTAAAAATTGTTTTTGAACTGATTCTAGGCGATCCACGTGGACCTGGTAAAGTGGATTCCAAATTATAGAACCGTATTCAATTATCAGTCTGACTAATGTAGTAAAGAGTTTTAGTTACATAGGGGTCGCAAATGCTAGAACGCCTCCAGCTTTATTGACTGTTACGTTAATATGACAGTTAAAACTGAGTTTTTAGTCCATAGTAACCCCAAGGTCAACATAATCATACATTTCCTCAAGACTATAACTGTTAATTGCATAGGAAGCTGGCTGTGATTTTCCTCTCAAAAAACGCATGTATTTACATTTCTTTAGATTAAGCGGCATATAATTTAAATCGCACCAAGTAACAAGTGTATTTAGATCTGATTGAAGCTTCTTCGAATGACATAAAAAGCTTTACATCGTCGGCATACATTAAAACTTTCGAAAATTATATTACTGTAGAAATATCATTTATAAACAACAAGAACAGAATCGGGCCAAGATGGCTTCCTTGAGGAACTCTTGAGGAGACATAAATAACATCGGATTCACAATTTTCAAACACTACTTTTTGTGCTCTGTCGCTAAGGTAAGAAGAGATCTAGCGATTGAGACAGGGATGGAAACCCAACTGATCCAGTTTATGAATAAGTAAAGAGTGACACACTTAATCGAAAGCTTTGCTGAAATCAAAGTAAATTCAAGTAAGTTTGTAACGGTGGACTTTCCCTTACAGAACCCGTGTTGACAGTCTGAAATCAAGGTAGAGATAGGATTCGTAAGCTGATTGGTAACAATAGCTTCACACACTTTTGGGATGGCAGAAAGCTTTGCTATGCCACGATACTTCTCTATAGAAGCCTTGCTTCCGCTTTTATGAAGCGGTAGAAGAAACGACTCTTTCCATGCTTTTGGAAAAACACCACACTTTAGTGACAGATTGAACAAATTGGTAAGGGGTTAGTAAATATTGTTAGCACACTTCTTCAAGAAGCATGTAGGAATCCTATCAGGACCGCATTTAAAAGGTTCCTTCAAGGTTTTCAGATAAATAAGAACATCATTGGCGCATATAGTTGGACAATTAATTAAATTGTTGTTCCCATGTAGCTCATAGGGATAATTTAGAAAGTCAGAGTTGGTGACGGCAGAATATTTAGGAGTGAAAAATTGCGCAAAGAAATTATGACCCAAAAGAAATAAAAAACGACCCCAAATAAGCTTCAGAAAAACACCAATAAAAGGCTCCGACAAGTGTCCAAAAACCCTCTGAATGGATGAATGAAAGAAAAGCACCAATTAGAGGGCTCCGAAAGGCGTCTGAGAAGGCTCCAGAAATCCTCAGAACGGAGGAATAAAAGGCTCAGAAAAAGGTTCAGAAAAGCACCAATAAAAGGATCCGCAGTTCATTTAAAAAGAGTCAAAAAACGCTTCAAATTCATCGAAATCGGACTCATTTCAGACTCTTTTTTAGGACTTCGTTGGAGTGCCCGCGTAGAGCGATTTTTCGCTCCATTTGGGCTCTAAAAGAAGCTCATTTTGGAGAGTAAAGTTCTGAGAAATGAGCGTTTTATGGCTCCGAAAGGAGTCTTTTTTGCACTTTTAGTTAGCTGGGATATGCCATCATATCACCAATTCTCTTTCAAATACAGAAAAATGTGTACAAGCAAAAAAATAGTAGTTTTAGGCATCAGAGTATGCAAATTCAGGAAAGTTAAAGAACATTTAAATTTGTGAAATATGGGTCTAGGTATCTGTTTCAGCAAATATGTTTAACTTAGTGAAAAATGTATGCGAATGCAAATCTAAATTAAACCCCCCCCCAAGGCCAATTCCTGCGCACGGCCCTGCTTGCAATTGAAACAAAGTTTCTTTAAACAATATGAAGAGTTGCTTTTGTTGAAACTAAAGTTTTGAAAACTTCCACTTTATTGGATTTTATATATGTTATAAAACAAATATTAGGCCGGTTTTTTTTACACGCATATACATCTACGTCTGCGACTAAAATAAAACGGTCATCTGCATTTGCGCTTATTCCATTATGAACGTACGCGCATACGTACATACATTTCCTCTGTTGACATTCCGGTTATTATTAAGGGATGATAAACAAATTGCTGGAACTTGGTAAGGCAGTTTGCAAAATGAATGGAAACTTCTTGGAAGTACTGATTTTATCAGCCACTATTTCTTAGTTGCAGATAAAGTTGTGCGCTTAGCGGTCCATACAAATATTTAGCGCAAACGCAGACGCAGATAAAAAAAACACGGCTATTATTATTAGAATTGTATTTATTCGTTTATTCGAAAGTAGTCTGACTACTAATATGCCATAGAAGAAATGCAATTAATATTTCCAGATATATGAAATACATTTATATATCAGCTTTATTTATCACTTTTCCCTTAATCCCCCTAGTATGGGTGGTGCCACGTCCATTTATTGCTTTATGACCTTTTTCTTGTAGTGTTAGAACTTTGAATGAGTGAGGTTTATTTTCAATATTGCACCATAAATACTTTTAGATATAAGTTAACACAGGTAACCAACCATCCGGCCAAAATATCACTTAATGCTGACGGTGCGTCTGCAACTTTTCCAAATAATAAGTTAATAAGGCAATGCTTCCGGTCATTATGCTGATCGAACACTTTTTACCTTGCGCGTGACAACAACAAACTAAGCGCAAACGGAATTAGGTCGGCAGTTGCTAATGCAAGCAACTAAGAAGTCACGCGGCTAACAACGTGCAGTAACTAAAGTTAGGGCAATTCAGTGTAGGTATTTAGACGCTAGCGTCGCTTGCATGTAATCAGTTATTTCAACTCTTCCGCTGAGACCGGCTGCCCTTGGGATAACCAAGGGAAATAAAATTTTTAAACAAACATAAAGATTTGTTTTACTGGCGCCCAACGTGGGGCCAAGCCAGAGAAAATCCTTGTAAAAGGACACGCGAAGAAAAATCCTCGTAAAAGGACACGCGAACGCGAGTTTGGCCGTGGGTTCGGACCCACCTCCTAGAAAATTAAAAAAATAAACAAAACCTTTGAGACTAAGTGCCACACTGAATATAAGCACTACCATCAAGTGAAAATACAAAAAATTAAGAAAACCTACAAGTAAAATCATCGAAAAGAAAATTTTGACACTACCATCAAGTGAAAATACAAAAAATTAAGAAAAACTACAAGTAAAATCATCGAAAAGAAAATTTTGAGAATAAGTGCCATAATAAATATTAGCACTACAAAATAGAACCATCATCGAGTGAAAATACTTAACAAAAAATCATCGAAAATATAAGGCTTTGCACGCCACGCAGAGGCGTTGCCAACGAGGGAGTGCAACAAATAAGGATCATCAAATAAGAAAACAGGACCCCAGCAATCATCCACTGAAGACGAGCACTGGCAAATAATATAAGAATGAGAATATTCATGTAAGTAGGAAACTCAGCAGCTGTATAGAGTGTAATTTTTAAAAAGTGAAAACTCCGACTTCAAATTAAAATTTAATCAATTAATAAACGAAGATAGTAACTACTTGAATTCGAGAAGTAAATTTTTAAATAAAGACAGTACTTGAATTTGAGATTTCCCCTAAACGATGGACTCCCAAACTCTCCAGACCCTTCTTAATACCGCCATCCGTACGGCAACCGAACATTCCAGGCAGGAATTTCAGACCCGAATAGACGAACTTACAAATAGATTAGCTAGGATTGAGACCCCAACTCAGGTGGTTCAATATGAGCCGGTTACAATTACACCAAATGTATCGTGTGACGAATCCTTAGACCTAGTAAAGACCATGCCAGAATTCAAGGGTGACCCTACGCGTTATGTATCCTGGAGACAAGCGGCGCACACTGCGTATAAGGTATTCGAGGAATACCAAGGGAGTTCTAAGCACTACCAGGCAGTGGGCATCATAAGGAACAAAGTGGTAGGGGCGGCGGACAGTGTGCTTTCGTCCTTCAACACAGTCCTGAATTTCAAGGCAATTATTTCACGTTTAGATTTCGCTTACGCCGATAAAAGGCCCATCCATCTAATAGAGCAAGAGTTGTCTACCTTGAGGCAGGGTAAATTATCAGTGATAGGTTTCTACGATGAGGTCGAAAGGAAGCTGACACTCATAATAAACAAAACGATCATGACTCACAGTGGAAATGCCACCCTAATAGAGTCACTCAATAGTAAATACCGCGAGGATGCCCTCCGTGTTTTTATTTCGGGTCTCAATCGTCCTTTATGTGACATACTGTTTTCCTCCAGACCTAATGATCTTCCCTCTGCTTTGGCTTTGGCACAGGAGCTTGAATCTAATCAAGCTAGGTCCATGTTTGCCCAATCCTTTAACAGACAAACAATTCAGGGTCCCAACCAGTTTCCATATTTACCGCAGTACCGAACGATTCGGCCTGACCAACAACGACAGACTCAGGCACAAAGGGTCGTTCCAATGGATGTAGACCCATCGCTCTCAAGGTTCAGACGAAATGGACCTCAACCAATAAATGGTAATGGTGAGAGGTTCCATCAAGGAGACTATCCAAGGGCTCCTCGTCCAAATATTGGTAATCCGAGTGGCTTGTCCAATCGAAACACCACCAACCAGACTATCGGACAGGTAGCAGCACGACCAGAAAAAAGATCGCACGGGAGTGATCAACAGCCAATACAAAAGGTACAACGAATAAACAACCTTGTCCAGGAATATGATGAACTCGAGGAGGAATATGGTAATGATGCTCTATATGACAGCTACTACCATGATGAGGATTGGAACCCAGTCGAGTGTCAAGACCAACCCAAAGATGACGTGAATTTTTTAGGACGAAATCCCTCTTGCCCTACGTCGAGCGCACAATCGGGGGAAGAGGCATAAAACTCCTTATAGACACCGGTGCAGCAAAGAGCTACATAAAACCGCTCAAAGATTTAAAGGGAATCAAACCCGTAAGTCACACCTTTACGGTGAAATCAATCCATGGCACCACTATGATTGACAAATACTGCACCATAAACATTTTTAATAGAGACACCAGCTTCTTCATCCTACCCAGTCTTAACACCTTTGATGGTATTATAGGTTTCGACCTACTCAACGAAGTGAACGGTAAAATAGATTTGATGAGTGGACTTCTAAGTTACAAAGGTGGTCAGGAAAAGCTTTTATATCATGATTGTCCTGACGTTAACGAACTAATAGAAACGGATGCCGAAACACCGAAACACGAGTTAAGTATTCCTGCATTGTTGAGGCGGCACGCTAGAGTCTTCGCGGGCCCTAACGAGGCACTACCATATAACACCCATATTGTAGGAACAATAAGGACCACCGACGATGTTCCCGTTTACTCTAGGAGCTACCCATATCCCATGGCCTCGGCCGAATTCGTCAATAAAGAGATAACCAATTTATTACAGGACGGTATAATAAGACCATCCCGTTCTCCTTACAATAATCCAATTTGGGTAGTAAGTAAAAAGGGCGTCGATGAAGATGGCAATAGGAAGTCACGACTCGTAATTGACTTTAGGAAACTAAACTTAAAAACAGTGAGCGACAAGTATCCTATACCCGACACGTCTGTAATTTTGGCAAACATGGGAAATGCTAAATTTTTCTCAACGATAGACCTTAAGTCTGGTTTTCACCAGATTAAACTAGCCGAGAGAGATCGAGAAAAAACTGCATTTTCGGTCAATAACGGAAAGTACGAGTTCTGTAGGCTTCCCTTTGGCTTAAAAAATGCTCCCCGTATTTTCCAGAGAGCCATTCACGATGTACTTAGAGCAGAAATCGGAAAAATATGCCACGTCTACGTAGATGACGTCATAATTTTTTCAGAAAGCGCTGAGCAACACTTAAAGGACATCGACCAAGTATTAAACAAACTCTACTCTGCTAATATGCGAGTGTCCGCCGACAAGTCTAAATTCTTTCAGGAAAGTGTCGAGTTTCTAGGCTTTACAGTATCCAAAGGAGGTATCAAGACATGCCCCGATAAAGTCAGGGACATTTTGGACTTTGCCACTCCCAAATCACTTAGAGCTTTACGATCTTTTTTGGGATTGGCTGGTTATTACAGACGGTTTGTAAAAGACTACGCCTCGGTTACCAAACCCCTAACAAAATACCTACGTGAGGAAAATGGGAACATTGGGACTAACCAATCTAGGAAGATAGAAATAAACTTAGATGAAGAAGCACTTAACGCGTTTAATAAAGTTAAAAATATTCTTGCATCAGAGGATGTGCTTCTCCTTTATCCCGACTATAAACAACCATTTGACTTAACAACAGACGCTTCTTCACACGCCATAGGCGCCGTTTTATCCCAAAACGGCAGACCTATCACCATGATCTCAAGAACCCTTTCTCCAGCAGAGGAGAACTATGCAACCAACGAAAGGGAACTCTTGGCGATAGTGTGGGCCCTACAAAAACTTCGCAATTATTTGTACGGTGTAAAACACCTGAACATCTTCACGGACCACCAACCGCTCACCTTCGCTTTATCTGACAAAAACTCAAATGCAAAGATGAAAAGGTGGCGCGCTTTTGTGGAAGAATATTCACCAAAGTTCCATTACAAACCAGGCAAGGAAAATTTTGTGGCTGATGCGCTCTAACGGCAACATATAAACACACTAGGCCACGAGCCAGACTCAGAAAGCATGGTCGCTAACAGTGAGTTGTCACTGACTCAAACGATACCCACAGTAAAAAACCCGATTAACTGCTTCAAAACCCAAATTATTCTGGAAGAGGGAAAGACATCACCAGTTAGCACAGCTATTATTTTTAAGACACGAGTAAGGCATCGAATATCTTTTAGTAACCTACAAGATTTATTGAAAACCATGAAACAATGCGTAAATCCGAATGTCGTTAACGGGCTGCTATGCGAACTCCCAACTTTGGCACTAATTCAAAACGAGCTTACAACATCTTTTCCAGGGGTAAAGTTCCGTCATACTACAAAACAGGTTATCGACGTTTTTAATAAGGAAGACCAAAGAGAAATCCTCCAAACAGAACATAATCGCGCACATAGATCTTGTCGCGAAAATGAGCAACAAGTCCTGGAAAATTACTACTTCCCCGACTTGAGGAAAACCCTAAAAGAAATAGTTTCAAATTGCAAAATATGTCACGAAGCAAAATACCAACGACGTCCCCCAAACCCCGAAATAGGATCAACCCCCATACCCTCATACCCAGGAGAAATCCTTCACGTTGACATTTATTCAACAGACAAAACACATTTTCTCACAACAATAGATAAATTCTCAAAGTTTGCAATGGTTTTCCCAATAAAATCCAGGGCCATAGTGGATATTAAGGAACCAATCTACGAACTCCTCAACTTTTACAAAAACACTAAATTTATGATTTGCGATAACGAGAGGTCACTGAATTCAGAAACTATTAAAGCAATCTTAAAAAACCACTTCGGAGTCACGATCTACACCACGCCACCGGCTCACAGTACAACGAACGGCCAGGTGGAGAGGTTCCACAGTACACTTACGGAAATTGCACGCTGCCAAAAGCTCGCGACTTGCATTTCCGACACGGCCGAATTAATTCTGCTAGCAACGGCTAAATACAACCGCACCATACACTCCGTTACAGGCAAAAAACCCATAGATGTCATCCACGCAGCCCCTGACGAACTTCTTAACGAAATAAAGAATAAACTTATAACCACCCAACAAAGTGACTTAAAAACATACAATGTAAAAAGGCAAACGAGACAATATAAGTCAGGAGAAAAGGTTTTTGTAAAGACCAACAAGAGAATAGGAAATAAATTCACTAAACTTTACACCGAAAAAATAGTCCAAAGCGATTTATGTTTTATGATTTATGTTTTGATAGACGGACGTAAAGTTCACAAATCCAACTTAAAAAACTGAAATTTCTCCCTCCTCCTCAGATTAACTCTGCTCCTGATAATGGACCGTTGGGCCAATGCAAGGATATTTAACTATACAGGCTCTCACTACATCCCGATAGCAACAGGAAAAGTAATCATCCATGAAAATTATGACTTTTTACTCCACAAGACAAACTTATCAGAATTTGAGGCGATAGCCGAAGAGACGGACACAATAGTAGAGCAATTCCCACATTCCCATGCCCGGCAACTTTTCCGAAACGACGCTGATGAAATATTAAAACTACTGGACGCGGTCAGGATACATCACCGACATGCGCGAGGTATAAATATCTTAGGGACTGCATTAAAGTACATAACCGGCACACCGGACTTTGACGACTTTCAGACAATTGAGACTAGAGCCGAAGCCCTAATAGAAGCAAATGAACAACAGGCAACGATTAATCTAGCTACCCAGAGACAAATTAACGATTTGACCGTGGCAGTTAATAAGCTTTTAACACAGGCAAAACGGACGCAGATTGACACAGGAAATCTCTTTTCTATAGTCAGTGCTAGAAATAGAGCGGTAATAATGCAATTAGAAACTATCATTACATCAGTAGCACTAGCAAAGGTAAATATTATTAATCCCATTCTGCTTAATGGCATGGAAATAAGTAACATATTGGCTGCTGAGCTCTCTACAGATACTAGTATAACTGACATACTTTCTGTTTCTAAATTTAAGATATTTCAAAATACACAACTTATTTATTTCATTATTAAATACCCAAAAATAGCTAGAATTTGTAATAGTGTAAAGTTGCTGCCCGTAATCCAAGAAGGGAAGATTATTTCCTTAGAAACGAATCTTATGGCCGAATGCGACAAAGAATACATCCCACTTTATAATTGCAAGGAAGCCATAAGTAATAGCAAACTTCTGCCAGCCCTTGAAAGAAAGTCCCTGTGTACGACAACTACTGAACCAACACTACGCAAATTGCAAATCCAAATCCGCCGATCACGTGGCCGTCATTGAGGAGATCGATGACGGCGTAATTCTAATTAATGACCAACCCGCTATAATACAAAACGAGAATTTAACAAGATTAGCTAGAGGAACTTTTTTGATAACATTCAAGGGTGATATTACAATAAACTCCACCGTTTATAGCAACTGGAATGAGGTAATGCGTTCAAATCCCAAGGCGGTACCCGCACAACACGTTAACTTTACCGAACATATTGAGCGATTATCACTTCCACACCTAGAAAGAATTAACATAAAAAACCTCAAGCACATAGCTCACTTACGAAACCTTATTGAGACCCGCTCCATACAATCGGGAAGCGCCTTGCTCCTAATCATATTGGCCGTAGCTATAAGCGTGGCAATATTTCTGCGAAAACGGCAGAGAAATATGGTGGTACTGAAGAACGTCATAAAAGAAACCGAGGACGCTTTCACTTCAAGAGGGGGAGTAGTTAACACAGGTAACCAACCATCCGGCCAAAATATCACTTAATGCTGACGGTGCGTCTGCAACTTTTCCAGCGGTAAAGTTCCGTCATACTACAAAACAGGTTATCGACGTTTTTAATAAGGAAGACCAAAGAGAAATCCTCCAAACAGAACATAATCGCGCACATAGATCTTGTCGCGAAAATGGGCAACAAGTCCTGGAAAATTACTACTTCCCCGACTTGAGGAAAACCCTAAAACAAATAGTTTCAAATTGCAAAATATGTCACGAAGCAAAATACCAACGACGACCCCCAAACCCCGAAATAGGATCAACCCCCATACCCTCATACCCAGGAGAAATCCTTCACGTTGACATTTATTCAACAGACAAAACACATTTTCTCACAACAATAGATAAATTCTCAAAGTTTGCAATGGTTTTCCCAATAAAATCCAGGGCCATAGTGGATATTAAGGAACCAATCTACGAACTCCTCAACTTTTACAAAAACACTAAATTTATGATTTGCGATAACGAGAGGTCACTGAATTCAGAAACTATTAAAGCAATCTTAAAAAACCACTTCGGAGTCACGATCTACACCACGCCACCGGCTCACAGTACAACGAACGGCCAGGTGGAGAGGTTCCACAGTACACTTACGGAAATTGCACGCTGCCAAAAGCTCGCGACTTGCATTTCCGACACGGCCGAATTAATTCTGCTAGCGACGGCTAAATACAACCGCACCATACACTCCGTTACAGGCAAAAAACCCATAGATGTCATCCACGCAGCCCCTGACGAACTTCTTAACGAAATAAAGAATAAACTTATAACCACCCAACAAAATGACTTAAAAACATACAATGTAAAAAGGCAAACGAGACAATATAAGTCAGGATAAAAGGTTTTTGTAAAGACCAACAAGAGAATAGGAAATAAATTCACTAAACTTTACACCGAAAAAATAGTCCAAAGCGATTTAGGTACCTATGTTTTGATAGACGGACGTAAAGTTCACAAATCCAACTTAAAAAACTGAAATTTCTCCCTCCTCCTCAGATTAACTCTGCTCCTGATAATGGACCGTTGGGCCAACGCAAGGATATTTAACTATACAGGCTCTCACTACATCCCGATAGCAACAGGAAAAGTAATCATCCATGAAAATTATGACTTTTTACTCCACAAGACAAACTTATCAGAATTTGAGGCGATAGCCGAAGAGACGGACACAATAGTAGAGCAATTCCCACCTTCCCATGCCCGGCAACTTCTCCGAAACGACGCTGATGAAATATTAAAACTACTGGACGCGGTCAGGATATATCACCGACATGCGCGAGGTATAAATATCTTAGGGACTGCATTAAAGCACATAACCGGCACACCGGACTTTGACGACTTTCAGACAATAGAGACTAGAGCCGAAGCTAAGAAGTCACGCGGCTAACAACGTGCAGTAACTAAAGT
Source organism: Sphenella marginata (assembly GCA_951509765.1). Taxonomy (NCBI): domain Eukaryota; kingdom Metazoa; phylum Arthropoda; class Insecta; order Diptera; family Tephritidae; genus Sphenella; species Sphenella marginata. Next base: position 19,397,856 of record OX608078.1, read on the forward strand.
TAGGGCAATTCAGTGTAGGTATTTAGACGCTAGCGTCGCTTGCATGTAATCAGTTATTTCAACTCTTCCGCTGAGACCGGCTGCCCTTGGGATAACCAAGGGAAATACAATTTTTAAACAAACATAAATATTTGTTTTACTTATATTAAGTATCAAATATTCAATTGCGTGAGGGAGAGTAACGCGACTTCACCCTTCCTCACTTTCTTCTTTAGGTTTAAGAAGTTAGTCTCATTTTACACTCACCAATATTCATTTTTCTACCATGAACACTTTCAGGGGCATGCAGTACGGAAAATCTCATTGCTAAACCCCACTCAGTGGTCCAGCATGAACCATTATCGAGCCTACTTGGGTACACACAAAAATTTACAGTGGTCCGGATTGTGAATGTGAACCATTCTCGATAATTTCAACAATATGCGTCATTCAATATATATAACAAAGGATTTATATGAATAGTGTAAATGGCACCCTATTACCCGATAAGAGGTCTTATATCATCAGTGAACAAATCGTTGTAATTTTTTCTAAAATACCAATTATATAAATAAGCTTACCTTAAAGTTGTCAAAAGAGGCGTGGCAATTGTTGTGATAGTTGCCAAATAACTATTGTCCGGAATACTACGCTTAGTGGTTGATGTCGTGCCATACGCAACTTTAATTAGTACTGCTGCAACACTGCGTTCTAAATTATTCATTTTGTTCATGTAATTGATAACACCGGATGAATGATCAATGATTCCAGAACTATCACTTCCTCCGCCCACAACGGTCGCTACTTTCGTCGTAATCCGGTAAGTGCTACTGGTAACACCACCATTTGAGTATGGGTTATTGGAACTATCAGAGTTAAAATCGTTTTGAGCAAGGCCTGTATATTTCTGTTCAACAACAACAGCTTGGGCCGAACATACTTGCGATAGTGAAAGAAACAATATAAGTATGCACTGAATTAAACTTCCGTATACTTGAGTTGCGAGTATACCACCGCTACCACCACATGCACAGGGAGAACGATAAAATGTACGACTGTTTCTCACAATTTTTTGTTTCTTATTGTTCTCGTCTTTGCCCGCATTGCTGTTTCTTTCAAGCCTTTCCGAAAGAGTCTCAACACAACGATTTTTACAATAATTGTAGGAAGATACTTCATTGTTATGTTCCCTACTTAAATATTGTTGAAATCTATATTTAAATGCCTTCAAAGGACTATATGATTTATGAGTTAATGTTCCGAACGGTGTATACATGTGATAGCCTTGTATAATCGTCCTCATCGATTTGATAATATTTCTGTTTGCATTTTTGTTCGCCTTTCGCTTAATAGAGCCTTTATAGTACGCATATAAATCCCCCGTATCTAATACACATAGAGGAACTGTAGGATGCGACTTCATTTGGAATAGATCCTTTTTACTTTTCAACAATAAAGCTGAATTTCTATACTGTTCTTAGAATATACATTTATAAAGAATTAGGCGTAGAACATAAAGCTTTCTTTAAGACTCGATACATCAGTAGTAAAAATTGCGTAGAATGAAATAATGGAGTCGTTACAAATCATTCTTTCTATCAAATCAGTTATATTATATTGATCAAGTATGCCACGTGTTTCATTCGTGATTGCTTCAGAAATCTCTTAAGATTTCATACTACAGAAAATTGTTTCTTAGTGAAGAAAAGGCAGCGCTTTAATAACTATGCATCTTTACGGTATAGAACCTGAAAATAAAACCATAAATATTAAATGTAATTCTAATTCAGTACTGAAGGAAGAACATCAAAATTAAATACTGATTTCTTATATTCACACTCAACAGAAACCTTACCACTTACATTTTCAAGACTAGAGAAATCACATGTCAGTTACAGTAACTACCCATATGTAGCATTAAGGATTCGAACAAAAAACAAATATCAGGAAGTGAAACAAAAAAAAAATGTGCGCAACTTCAAGGCAAGGTTTCTGCCTGGATCTTCGGTTACTCATTATAATAGGATAATGCTTTCAACTTGAAAAGGCATTGCCGAACTTAAAATAATGGGCATATATGTATATCAAAACACAGCAAGGCAACCGAGAAAATTAATTAGTTGTCAAATAATCATAGCCGAACAAAAATTGTAGATAATACGCTTGCTAGGCGATATCGTCAGGATAAAAATCGTTCGTCTGAGCTTTCGTTCGCAATGTATAATGATTTCATAAATGTTCTATGCCAACATATACTTAAAAGTTTTAGACCCTTGAAGAAACTCAGTGTGGAGGTATTTTAGAGCCCGTCTCTGGGCGGCGGAGTTTTATAAAAGAGATGTCGGTTAGGATGGCTCTGTCTATGTCAGCGAAGTGAAAACTGTCGGCTTAAGAGTTCGGTTCTGTGAAGAACATTGAGCATTTTAACCCCTTGACGGAGTTAAGATTCGGATGCCATAATCAGACATCCCGTGGCAGTTCATATCCCGGCGTTTTAACAGACTTGCAACTTCCTCCAATTGTAGTCAGCAAGATTCGGCGACTGTATGGGCGCGACATAATCAATAACCGGTTAGCCAACAGCCTTATATGGGTAAATCAAATTCTCCATCACTTTGGCTTAAATAGCACCACATCCAATTTTCGAAACATCTATATATATATGGCGCGATATGCAACGACCTTTTTCATCTTAAGTGTGATAACATGTCATCGGCTGCTCTCGATTCTCTTCAAATCAATCATATTTCTGTAAAACCTGTTCTGCTTATCGGTGCAAGTAAATTTGTTTGCCGCCTCAAACCCCCCTTCCCATTTCTTCCAACAATATTGCGGATCAATTTAAGTATGAGTAGCAGTGAACAACAAACATATGAAATCTCTGCTCTACGCTCTGATTATGCGGATATACTTAGTGCATTGAAAGCTTTACAAGATGAGAACTCAAAAATGTCATTAAAATTTGATTCTCTTTGTGATGAAATTCGCTCTCTGCGCTCAACTATCGATGGTAAGAATGCTAATATTTCCTCGTTGACTTCGGAAACAAAAACAAATAACACCAATGTTTCAAAGAGCAACAAACACAATGTAGTGTCTGCTAATAACAAGGAAACAACGGGAAACAAAAGCAATGTAATCCGTCCGGCTGTGAATGTTATTAAAGCAGTCTTTTAAAAGCAAAAAACTGGTGCAATACCAAAGAATCCATTCTCTCTAAGCGAAGTAAACAATAAAAAGACAAGTGAAGTAAATAATAAAAAGACTTCGGCTATTTCTCAAAGTGAAGAGAGACGTGGAGCGTTGTCGCCGACGTTGGATGATTCTGCCGCTGCGCCTTCTAATGCAATAATCTCCGTTTGTGCTGTTGATGCAGATGCTGATAAACTCGCGTATGCTGACGTTGCTGCCTCTGGTGAAAATAATTCTGGTAGTGATAATATTAAAAAAGTAAACAACTTTAAAAAAGCGCTCACACTTTTTGTTGGAGTAATGCAAATGCTGGGCTAGATTTAGCCGTTAAATTAAATTGGTTACATTTGTCATCATATAAAACACCTGTGACATTGTCGACTATATCTCAAAAAACGCTTTAATTTCTCCATCGCTAATTCATTGTCTCGAACTAGTTAAAGAAGACATTGATCCTACTTCGTTATCTAAATGTAACATTAAATTAGGCGCCTCGCCTTCAATTTATAATAAGTTGCTTGACCCCTCGCTTCCGTAAATCTCTTCGCCGATTATTTTAAATCCAATTTGGTTGTTGATGTTGATAATACTTATAACACATTTGGTACTGATGAACCTCAACCATTAGACTTTGGGTCGTTATCTGTCTCCGAAACTGATATCCTAAACGGTATATCCTCCATAAAGTCCTCACTCAAAAATGATATTGATGGATAGTCTTTTTTCCTATTTAAAAAGTGTAGTATTTCTCTTTGTGTGCCGCTGTTCCATATTTTTAACATTTCCTTATCTTCTGGAGTTTTTACCGATCGTTGGAAGTTGGCGTCAGTCACCCCAATCTTCAAGTCGGGCAATAAAAACGAAGTTAAAAACTACAGACCGAGTCGTCAATCAGAAGCTAAATATCTGTTGCTATCAAAAGAATTATTGATCCATGCCAGCATGGTTTCGTTCCAGGGCGATCAACCGTTACAAATATGGCAGGTTTTTCTCAATTCTGTATATCTGCGTTCAAAGACGAATGTCAAGTTGACACGATACATACAGATTTCTCTAAGGCATTTGACACAGTTTCGCGGAAAATCCTTCTTTGGAAACTTGAAAGTATTGGCTTCCATTCAGTTTTTCTGACATGGCTGAAATCATATTTGTCAAATAGAATTTCTTTTGTCGGAATTGAAAAGACCAAGTCTTATAATTTTTTAGCGACTTCGGGTGTCCCGCAAGGCAGTATTCTCGGTCCAATCTTGTTCATTCTTTTTATTAATGATATTGGTACATGTTTGAGACACTCTAATTATTTACTTTATGCAGATGACCTAAAATTTTTAGTAGGATCACATGTATTTCGGATGTATTGAGTCTGCAGGACGATTTGAATGCAATCAATGCCTGGGCTTCTCGAAATAACTTACATCTCAACATTAGTAAATGCTGTCAAATTACATTTTCTAAGTCAATGAACTTGCTTTCAACAACTTATGCGATTTCAAATTCAGCTCTTGTTTCCGTTGAAGAGTTTCGTAATCCTGGCGTAGTCTTTGACTCATCATTTACTTTCGCCAATCATGTGGATTTTCTCCTCCCGAAAGCTTATGCTAACTTGGCGTTTCGGCGACGATATGCGAAAGACTTCAAAGATCCTTATACAAGAAAAATTTTATATAATGCCTTAGTGCGTTGGAAATTAGAGTATGCATGAGTTATTTGGAATCCAATCTATCCCTCACACTTGTGGCGGCGCAGTTCAAATTTACTTCAATTGTTTTCTCAACAAATAATAAGTTTTGGGTTTTTGTTAGCAACCTTCGGTTTTGTGGTTAGATAAAAATAAATAAATTGAAAAAATATAAATTTTCAAAAAATAGGAAATATTTTGGTTCTATTTATGTTCGGAAACAAATAACCGTGTCCTTATTCCTATATTGGTGACCCCGACTACACATTCAAACAAAGATGCTTCGAGACGAAGATCAGCTAGTTACCCTTCGTGAGGAAAATGAGCATCTTCGACGGCAAATTGACGAATTACGCCAACAAGCGCAGCAACAACATAATTATCAATTGGAGATTCAACAGCAGCAGCCACCACCACTGCAACCTCAACAACATCAACAACAACAGCAGCAGACTCATTATGCCGCTAACGTCGCTGATCATTACCCTGCAGTTCGTCGTGTTGCAGTCAAACTTCCGCCTTTTTGGTCTGACAAACCAAAGTTATGGTTTTCTCAAGCTGACTCGCAGTTTACGTTATCGGATATCACAAACGAGGTAACTAAGTTTCATTACGTGGTTTCGCAATTAGATGCTCGGGTCGCATTGGAGATCGAGGACGTTGTTGAAAATCCTCCTCCGTTGAACCCATTCACATTTTTGCACACAAAACTGATTGCTCGTTTGTCTGCGTTTGAGGAACAACGAGTCCGTCAACTTATCAGTGAGGAAGAGCTCGGCGAACGCAAACCATCGCAGTTTCTCCGTCATTTACGCTTAAATTTGGCTTAACCGCCTTCCGTCTAACGTTCAGGCTATCCTTGCGACGCAATCTGAATTGCCGCTCGACAATCTGGCAGAACTTGCTGACAAGATTGCCGAGGTCTCACCGAGCACACCGACTTTCTCTGTAAATGCAACGCTAAGCGATAAAAGTATAGATAGTAACTTACTAAATACTATTGCTGATTTACAAAAGCAAGTGGCAGAATTGTCTACTTTTCGTTCGTGTCCTCATCATTGCCATAGTTCCTCCAGCATCTCTCGAACTCGTAGCAAATCTCGAAATCGAGGTAACTCTAACCAACAAATTTGTTGGTACCACAAAAAATTTCAAGACAAAGCCAAGAAATGTATAGAGCCGTGTAATTATTCGGAAAACGGCAAAAGCAGTCTGTAAATGCGGCATCTGACTGCTTGTCAACCAGTAGCCGCCTAATTGTCACTGACAAAATATCTAAACCGCTTTCTCGTCGATACTGGTTCTGACCTATGTTGCTTTCCTCGACGTCTATTACGAGATCGTCGTTCTCCTGTCGGAAACGGAAGCAAGATCAAAACGTACGGTTTTCTATCTTTGAATCGCAACTTAGGACTTCGTCGTCATTTTCCTTGGAGATTTATTGTCGCTGACGTCGAACTACCAATAATTGGATCTGATTTTCTCGCTCATTATCATCTTTTACCGGATTGTCGTACCAAACGCATTGTCGACGTAACCACTGGTCTTCATGTACACGGAGTATCTCAGTCTTCCTCTCAGAGCAGTATTAAAGCAGTTCAGGATTCATCTTCTTTCGCTTCTCTCATTTCGCAATTTCCTGAAATTACTCGTCCACTAGGTTTACCTCGAAATATTAAACATGAGACTGTCCATCACATACGTACAACTCCTGGACCACCGGTGACTAGCAAAGTACGACGCTTAAATCCTGAAAAATTAAAAATTGCTAAACAAGAATTCGACGCCATGTTGCAAGCTGGTACAACCCGTCCATCAGAGAGCTCTTGGTCATCGCCTTTACATTTGGCACCGCAAAGTGATTCAACTTGGCGTCCATGCGGGGATTTTCGTGCATTGAATGCTCTAACTATCCCAGATCGATATCCTGTCCGTCACATTCACGATGTCACTCACTTTATTGATGGTTGTACAGTATTTTCGAAAATTGACCTCGTTAAAGCGTATCAACAAATTCCTGTTGCCGAAGAGGACATTTCCAAAACAGCGATTATTACTCCATTTGGCCTTTTTGAATTTCCATTCATGACGTTTGGACTTCGAAACGCTGGCCAGACCTTTCAAAGGTTCATGGATGAAGTTTTGCGCAGTTTAGATTTCTGTTTCGTGTATATGGATGATATTCTCTTTTTCTCTCGTTCCAAAGAAGAGCACGAACGTCATTTTAAAATCATTTTTGTACGTCTTGCAAAATATGGATTAGTGATCAACGTCAAAAAGTGTACTTTTGGAGTTGCTGAAGTTCCGTTTATTGGTTATACCATCTCTGCTGCCGGCATACGAGCTCCAGAAGAGCGCGTCCAGGTTATCAAGGACTTTCCATTACCAAAAACAGCACAAGGCCTTCGACGTTTTCTTGGAATGTTAAACTTTTACAGCAGATTCATTCCTCATGCTTCTGAATACGAGGCTCCACTGAATAATGCAATCAGCAACCCACTCCTGAAAGGATCTCAACCAATCAATTGGACGTCTGATTTTACGATTTACACCGATCATAAGCCATTAATCTACGCTTGTCAACAAAAACGTGAAAAACTTCCACCAGTTCAACTCAGACAACTTTCATTCATCGCAGAATTTTCAACAGACATCCAACACATCAAAGGAACCGATAATGTCGTTGCTGATACACTGTCGCGAATTGAAGCTGTTTCTGTACCACTGGATTACAAGTTGCTAGTTGAATCTCAGGAAGGTGACGAAGAACTTAGGAGAATTATTCAAGAAAATTCTTCTCTCTGTTTCGAGCGTGTGCCGATTCCTGGTTCCTCTCTTATTGTGTTTTGTGATACATCAACAGGAAAAGCTCGACCCTTCATTACATCACCGTTTCGTGTTTGTGTTTTTGATCAGCTACACAACCTAAGCCATCCAGGTGCCAATGCTTCGCTCAAATTAATCAGTGATCGTTTTGTGTGGCCTTCAATGAAGAAAGACTGCCGAAATTGGGCTCGTGCTTGTAGAGATTGTCAACGGTCAAAAATATCACGCCATGTTCATGCTCCACTTGGAAATTTTGAAACTCCAACAAAGAGATTTTCCCATATTCATATTGATCTGATTGGTCCACTTCCATTTGCATGTTCTTTTCGATATTGCTTGACTGTCATGGATCGTTTCACTCGATGGCCTGAAGTATATCCTTTACAGAACATAACTGCAGAAACTGTGACTCATGCACTTTTGGATTGTTGGATATCTCGTTTTGTCGTTCCTGAAACTATAACCTCAGATCGTGGACTTCAATTTTCTTCGCATCTCTTCAAAAATTTTGTCAAACAATTCGGAATGCGGCATAATTTCACTACAAGTTGGCATCCTGCTGCAAATGGTTTAGTCGAACGATTAAATCGTCATTTGAAAGCCGCAATCATGGCTCATTCCGACATTAAATGGGTTCAGGATTTGCCGCTAGTTCTACTCGGAATTCGCTCAGCTTTTAAAGAAGGCATCAAGGCTACTTCCTCTGAAATGGTTTATGGTGAAACGATCCGTTTACCATTTGAATTTCTTTCTCCAAGTCTTGGTAACAAAATTTCGGATGATACCAGCAGCTTTCTTTCAGGCTTACGTGAATTTATGTTGCGCCTACGTCCACTTCCAGCATCAAGACATTGTCAACCTGGAGTTTTTGTTTTCAAGGAATTATCGAAATGCAGCCATGCTTTCCTTAAAGTTGGACCATTTCTTAAAGCACTTCAGCCTCCATACACCGGGCCGTATGAAATTATTGATCGCGATGACAAAACAGTCACACTGAAAATTCGAAATGAAACATCTAAAGTCTCAATTGATCGAGTAAAACCAGCTTTCATTGTTCAAGATGATATTGTTTCAACACCTATTCCTACATCCGATCCTGTTTCAACGTTTGCGCCTGTTCCTGTTCCTAAAACTGCACCTGTTCCAGAATACGCTACTCGATCCGGCAGAAAAGTTCGTTTTCGAGAAATTTTGGATTTGTAGCCAAATTCTCTGCCAAGGGGGGTAGTGTGGCGGCGCAGTTCAAATTTACTTTAATTGTTTTCTCAACAAACAATAAGTTTTGGGTTTTTGTTAGCAACCTTTGCTTTTGTGGTTAGATAAATATAAATAAATTGAAAAAATATAAATTTTCACTTTACGAGGCTAGGTGCATGCTTATCAATGTTCTGCCATTAGAAATCCGGCGCACTGTTCAACATTTCGACAGCCACACTGCAAAACCTCGTAAGTCACTATTTTTCCAAAAATAAGGTTCTGAGCCTTTTCAATAGATCCTGATATTGCGCGCATTGAAATGCAGTCAAAATCTGGTTACAACTTCCCCGTTTCTTTCCATATGTTATAAATATCACAGTTTTTTCCCTCTCCTGAAAACTTTTTGGTTTTGAACATACAGGGTTTTGCAGTGTGGCTTTCCATTTAGTGTTCATTTATAATCTTATTTCTGGTACCATTGATTGTGCCGATCTGCTTAGGCAGTTAACTTTCAATGTCCCTAAAAGAGATCTTCGCGTTCATTCTTTCTTCCGGATTGAAGTTCTGCGAACAAACTATCCACGCTTTGCCCCCCTTGTAAGAGGCCTAGAAGAATTCAATCGGATTTCACGAAGTCTCGATCTTGATTTTGTTATGCCCAGATCTCTGTTCAAGACACGCATTGAGTCTGTGGCACGCAACATATACAGCATACGAAACAACATCTAAAAATGCAACCCTGCGGATGTAACAACCACAGCTAAGTAAACCTCAAATAAGTAAGACATATTTTGCTTTCTTTTCTTTTTATACTTCCGTTCTTCGAGTAAGTTAGAGATAAGCTGACTTGTAAAAATACTTCTTGAACTTGGAAATAAATAGAATATATATTTAAAGTGGTAACAAACCCACATCTGGTGACCCCGCGAAAAAGGAACTATTTATTTGACGTGCAACTCAGCTCATACATTCATAAACGCATCAAACCGAATAGGTGTTAAACTGCCCGTATTTAGTAAACGCGACCCAGACCTTTATTTTATCCAAATGGAGTCGCAATTTCGCAACGCCAACGTCACACGCGACTAAACAAGATACGATTACGTGGTAGGATCGTTAGATATCATTACACTTTCTAATGTAGCAGATATTGTCCGCATGCCACCAGCCGAAACCGTCACAGCTACTACGCACGAGGAAGGTGTTATCAAATGGAGCCATGAACGACAACGCTATTAAAACTTTATGGCTCGGACGTTTGCCGGAGGGTGTGCGAGCAGTCTTGTCCATCGCAGAAGGAGATTTAGACCGTTGTGCCCAGCAAGCCGACAAAATGATGGAAATGGGAAACTTCGGAACGATCGCAGAAGTACAGCGGCGATCTACGCATGCCAAAGATGCAGCGACAGACGATATGCAGGTACTCAAGCAGACCATTAACGACCTGCGTAGGGAAATCAAACTAACTCATCACGAACAGCACCGCGGACGTTCGCGAACACCAGGCCGCAACAACCAGCAAGGTAGTCGCACGCGTTCAACGAGCCAGGTAAATAAATTTCCCCATTGTTATTATCACCATCGATTCGGGAAAACGGCTAGAAAATGTGTCAAGCCGTGCAGTTTCCAACAGTCGGAAATCTAAACACCGCTTTCACAGTGGGCGAAGCGTTCGGTAAGAACAAATCAAACCGTCTTTTCATAATGGATCGCAAAACACAGTTCAAATTTTTGATCGATACAGGTTCAGACTTAACCGTCTTGCCAGCTTCATACTTTCGTAAAAAACTTACGCCATCAACATACGTCCTTTTTGCGGCAAACGGTTCTACCATTAAGTCATATGGCACCAAAATCCTAACGTTGGATTTAGGTCTCCGCAGGAATTTCGACTGGGAGTTCATCGCAGCAGACGTCTCCAAACCAATATTGGGAGCCGACTTCTTAAAAAAGTTCAATTTACTCATCGACGTCAAGAACAAACTGCTCATCGACAAACAAACAAAATTGCAAGCACACTGCGCTTGTGAATTTGTTAAGTACGAACCAGTTTTTTCAATAAACCAAAACAGCATATATAAGGAGCTACTGAACGAATTCAAAGAGTTAACTACGCCGACTACAGCTCCGCCAACTCATCTAAAACAACTGTTCAACATCAAATAACAACAAATGGGCAACCAGTATATTCGCGAGCGCGCCGTTTAAATCAAGAAAAATTAACCATTGCCAAACAAGAATTTGAGAGACTATATCGACCGTTTGGGGATTATCGGCGTTTAAACGCGCAAACCGTACCCGATCGCTATCCAATAAAACACATACACGACTTTACGCAAGCGTTAAACGGTAAGTGCATATTCTCAACACTTGATTTGGAAAGAGCGTATTTTAACATCCCAATAGCCGAGGAAGATCGAAAGAAAACCGCGATCATCACTCCTTTCGGACTCTTCGATTTCAATGTTATGACCTTTGGTTTGTGCAATGCAGCACAAACCTTCCAACGCTTTATGGATCAAGTCTTTTTTGACATGGATCAAGTAATTTGCTACATAGACGACATATGCATTTCATCCACAACCAAAGAAGAACACTATCAACAAGTACGTTCGGTGTTGCAACGTTTACGCGAGTACGGTCTAAAGCTAAACGTGGCAAAATGTGTTTTCTGCCCAATCTAAAGTTATATTCCTAATCAGTAAGGAGGGCGTACACCCATCGGCAGAGAAAGTGGAAACTATTGTAAATTTTCCGCGGGCGAACAAAGCAGTCGATCTACGCCGATTCATCGCCATGTGTAATTTTTATAGACGCTTTCTCCCAGCTCAGCCACCATGCAGGGTAAACTTCAATGCCTGATTAAAGGTAATACTAAGAATGACAAGACACCAATAGCATGGACTAACGAAGCGGCTAAGGCCATTCCCACGACAGCCGGTTCTACGTACCGGAATGACTCGGGGTTTCCCCGCCCAAGGGCTGTTATTTCGCTACCCCCTGCCTAAACCGTCAGTTATCCCCCCCAACAATGTCATCCTCCGAGCAGCTCATTGCAGCAGGACTGCTCAAGACTCACCTGCTCCGGGCTGGTATTGAATCCAACCCGGGGCCAAGAGAATGGATCTGCTGTATATGCTGGAAGAAAATCTATGTGAACCGTTCACATTCAGTACAATGCTCTAATTGTAATAGATGGTTGCATCTAACTAGCTGCTCCGGACTAAATCCCTCTACTCATAGACCCGCTAGTTTTTATAGAACTTTTGTGGCCCCCTGATGTTCACGTCCTACGACGTCCTATGGCCCTTCGTCGATCAAGTATCGCTCCGCCACATATGTCTGACTCTGTCACATCAGTCTCCCCGACTAGCATTAACAATGCACATCAGCAAGTAGACCTTCCGAGCGGCCGCTCACGCCCCCAGGCGACAACATCTCACACAGCAGCTCATAGCTACTCCCTACGTAGCACTTCCCAAGTGGATTTGAGCAATGCTGAGCGTCCGCTCTCTCCCATCCCCTCGGTCAGCCCCTCTTCTTCCAGCATCAGCACGAGTATAAGCCACAACCATCAGGTCCTGGTCCCTTATACTACGTGCACTGTTTGTCGGTTAAGATTATACACGCCGTTGGCATCAGTCAAGTGCAATAACTGCCTTGGCCTGTGTCACCTGCTTATATGCTCTGGACTCGCGAACAGGAACCTATGGACTGATACGTACGTTGCGCCATGCTGTCGAGCTACGCAACCTTCAACGTCGTCTGTTTCCCCTCTTCCTTCTGGTAACGCGATTCCTTCGACTTCAAGAAAGCGCCGTAGTGCGCGACCCAGCCTATTACCACCTGGGCATACGCACCAGTCCTTGACCCCCAGCATCAACTCTACTCCCCCTTCGCATTTCGGTATCCTGCAATTTAATTGCAACGGCCTAACCGGTAAAACTGTTGAAGTGATAAACGTAATGAAGCGACACAACATCAAGATCGCGGCGATTCAGGAGACAAAGCTCGGTGGAAGGTCGTCTCTTCAGACCTGCAACGGGTACAATATACACCGTTGTGACCGTGCGAGAGGGCTTGGGGGTGGTCTGGCATTCATCACGCATCAATCTGTGCAGTATCGTCTATTTGAGCCAATTTAATTGCAACGGCCTAACCGGTAAAATTGATGAAGTGATAAACGTAATGAAGCGACACAACATCAAGATCGCGGCGATTCAGGAGACAAAGCTCGGTGGAAGGTCGTCTCTTCAGACCTGCAACGGGTACAACGTACACCGTTGTGACCGTGCGAGAGGGCTTGGGGGTGGTCTGGCATTCATCACGCATCAATCTGTGCAGTATCGTCTATTTGAGCCTGACATCGACCCGAGGAACACCACCTTAGAACGTCAAGGTATCGTTGTCTGGTCAGGCGATGTCGACCTTGAATTGCACGGTAAATGGGGATGCCCCCACTAGAGTGGCGGTAAACTGCTCTAGCTCGCCAGATATCACCATAGTCAGCGCAGGCCTAATAAACTGCGTTGATTGGCGACCGATGCTGACGCTTGCTTCAGACCACCTACCGATAGTGCTCTCTATCGATCGCCCCATCGACTTTTTCACCGCTGAGAATTGCACATACACCAACTTCAATAAAGCCGACTGGGAGGGTTTTCTAACCACCACAGAGAGCGCCTTCGCTGCCCTTCCCACCCCGTCTGACGTACGAGAAGGGGAAAATGCGTTTCAGTTTCAATTTTCAATTTATTTAATCATTTTGTACAAGTAAGACTGTTGTCTCTTAAAGTACATCAACATTTGGAAATAAAGATAATAAGTAAATATATGTTAAAATGATGATGTGAGATATTTGTACCATGGAAGTTTAAGATTGCAAGTTCTGTGAATTAGCCTTCTATGAATTAGTTCATTTAAGAAAACTAAATTGCGGTAACTTAGAAAATTCACAAGACTGCAATTAAGAATATTGATGGAGAACTCCGATATATGGTCAAATGTGCGTTTGGAAAATATATATCTAGCAAAGTTATTTAACGCAAGTTGCAGCTTTCTCTGTGATTCACAATCAATATCGCTGAATACGGTCGCGCCAAATGATATCAGTGGAACTATAAGAGTTTTCACCAGCTTTAATTTAACATTTATTGGAACAAAGTCCGCAGTGTACCACAACTTTCTTAATACAAAGTATATCTTGCTCAAAATGTAGTTTAAATGGTCCTTGCACCCAAGATAGGAATTTAATTTAAACCCAAGGCTAGTATCAACGGGCTCATAACAGACTGACATGCCTTGTAAGGAAAGTCATGGCAATGTTTCAACCAATTGCCAGGAATATGTAAAACACGTGGCCTTTGTTTTGGATGCGTTAAGATTCAGTTTGTTATCATTTGCCCAAGAAGAGATACTTTCAAGGTCTTCATTCATTCTAAAAACTAAGTCCTCTGATAAACCAATCGGACGTGATAGGTATACCTGAGCGTCATCAGCATATAAGTGTATCGATACACTCCGTAAACAAGATCGGACCAAGTATTGATCCCTGGGGTACCCTCGAATCCAGACGCTTCATTTCTGAGCAACTGTTGCCGACCACTACTTTCTGCCACCGATTACGTAGATAATTTTCTAGCAACCTTACAGCACTACATGAGAAACCGAAGTATTTACTTAGTTTTATTAAAAGAATAGAATGATCTACTGTATCGAAAGCTTTGGAAAAATCTAAAAGCGCCAGAACAGTTAAATCACCTCGGTCATACGCTGGACGTATGTCTTCAATAATTTTAAGCAAGGCTGTATTGCAACTATGAAAAGCTCTATAACCAGACTGATTTTCACTTAGAAGTCTATTGGCATTAAGGTACTCCGTGATTTGTGCAGCTATTAATTTCTCCCAGATTTTTGACATTACTGGCAATATGCTGATCGGGCGAAAATCTGTGGACAATGTAGCCGACGGTTTCTTAGCTACTGGAATGACTTTCGCTATCTTCCACGGGCTGGGAAAGGTCGATGTTGTTATAGAAAAGTTAATAATATGTGAAAGCGTTGGGGCTACACTCTGGATTATTAGTTTCAAAAATTTAAGGCTGATACCATCATCTCCAACTGCATTAGATTTAATAGCACGCATACATCTTATAATATCGTGTTCTGTAACTGCACTAAACTGATACAGATTTACTAGGTTGTATACCAAAGTTTCGTTTATTTTAAAGCTCACATTATTTTGGAACTTACACGACTGCAAGAAGAAATCATTCATATTATCAGGGTCCAGGTCGCAGCTTGATTTAATTTTTCCTTCAATGCCCAGAGCTTTTAGATTTTTCCACAGACTTTTTACCGGCAAATCAGTATCAAGCTTTGCCTGGAAGAATCGTTTGTTTGAATTCGTATAGCCCTAATTTCACAACAACACATTTCGTCAGGTAGAATAAAGGAAGTGCGTCCGTTCTTCCCCGCAGAGGCAGCAGCCATAGCAAATGAATGTGACCATATTAGACGCCTTAATGCGGAAATCAGAAGCTTAGTAGATAAACACAAACTCGCTAAGTGGGAGGAGCACCTAAGGTCTTGCAACCTTTCGGCTGGAGTTGGCAAATTATGGTCGACGGTGAAATCTTTGTCCAACCCGACTAAACCTAACGACAAAATATCCATCGCCTTCGGTGATAAGGTTCAGTCTAAGCCCAAAAGATGCGCGATCGCCTTCTGCCGACAATTTGTAATGCATCCTCCGTTGAACAAAGAGATTCGCCGAGCCACCAGGGTAGCGCATAAACACAAAATGGTGACAGGTAATAGTGTCAATTGACACTATTGCGCTTTTGCAAATGGAAATAGTGTCAATTGACACTATTGCTATTTTAGGCAGCGGTTGTGTGCGCAGCGCAGTGTTGTAAGAGATGGATTTTTATTATATGATTATTTACAAAATTATGGTTTCTCCTTTTACGAAATGTACACTATTAGTGATTGGGGTCTACCACATTATACCCAAAATCAAAATCCCCGAACCTGGGCTACGCCATTCCAACTCCGGGTGGTTGCCCTGAACGGTGGCAACATGCCACCGTTCCCACTCTATGGGCGGGATCCATGGTATTTTTTTAATTTTTATTATCACCTGAAACCAATGATTATTATATCGCGCGATTTTTTATTTCAAATTTTCATCTTATGTTATTAGCTATTTACATATGTTTATGCATGTACACAGAATGGTGTACTACGCAGAAGGACTTGGAATAATGTAGCCCAGGGTTGTTTTTTAAATTAAATTAAAAATTTTGCACATACGCGGTTTTGCGCCCACAACAGTGGTAGCTCAAATGAAAGGTAGCATAATTACCTATCCAATACATAATTTGAATTTATTTCACACATAAAATGGGGATTTCGTGTTGGGGATTCTGATTTTAGGGATTTTTCCTTTGCGGATTTTGATTTTGGGGATAATGTGGTAGACCCGTTTTTAGCACTTTTGACACTATTTCCATTTCAGTTTGGAAATAGTGTCAATGACTTATTTTCTTCTTATTATTCTTTGTTTTCTTGTTGACACTAATTCCATTTCGAAAGCGCAATAGTGTCAATTGACACTATTTCCAATTTACAACGGAAATAGTGTCAATTGACACTATTACCTGTCACCCACAAAAACAGCGATGCGCTCATTGCCATCTCTACAACAGAAGTTCATGAGGCAATTCGGAGATCTAAGAACACCAAATATATCGGCCCCGATGGCATTTCCATGCTGATGCTGAAACACCTCTCCCTGTCCACCTTTGTTATTCCAGAAAGATGGAGACAGGCAAAGGTGGTCCCACTACCAAAGCCTGGCAAGCTCGATATCTCTCCTCTCGCCAGTAGTGAAGGTGTTGGAATCTATCTTGTTGCCGTATTTCACCACAAACCTGCGGCTCGCCGAACATCAGCATGGATTTCGCAAAAATCACAGCACCACCACCGCGCTGAACGCCATAACCACTCAGATAGGGGACGGATTAAACCAAAAGCGTCCAACTAATGAAAGACCTTGAAGACTCGTCCCTTCCCCCCTGTCTTAAGCGTTGGACTGCCAACTACCTGAGTGGTCGTCAATCGTCGGTTGAATTCAGAGGCGCCAGATCAAAACCCAGAACAAGGGGTGCCACAGGGTGGTGTCCTATCCCCGTTTCTGTTTAACTATTATGTATTTAAACTTCCGCCCCCCCCAGACCCCCCCCCCCCCAACAGAGGGTGTCTCGATCGTCTCTTACGCCGACGATTGTACGATTCTGGAAACAGGCCCCTCCGTTGAAGAACTCTGGTCTCGCATAAACTCATACCTCCCAGCCGTGTCCGAATTCTTTGCCGGGAGAAACCTGGCATTGTCCCCGAATAAGTCCTCGGCCACCCTATTCACGACGTGGACAACGCAAGTGAACATGGAATTAGACGTCTACGTTGATAGTGTCAAGCTACCAACTGTCTCACACCCCAAAATCTTAGGGGTAACGTTTGATAACATGTTCAAATACGGTGCTCATGTAACCGCGATTGCCAATAAAGTCCAAAGCCGTAACAAAATCCTCAAGTTGCTAGCTGGCAGCACTTGGGGTAAAGACAAAGAAACGTTACTAGCTACATATAAAGCAATTGGTCAGCCGGTACTGAGCTACGCGACGCCAATATGGTCGCCGGGGCTAGGTGACACACACTGGACGAGGCTTCAGGTCTGCCAGAACACCGCCCTTCGCACCGCCACTGGGTGTCTTCTTATGTCTCCTGAGGCTCGCCGTTAAAGAGCATAGCGAGATGTTGACCAGGCAATTCCTGTTCAACTGTTGCAAACCGCAACATCAGAACAGACGCCTGGTCAACGAGAATCCGCCCCCCAGGAGCATAAGGAGCCATCTACGCAAACACTTCGATGCGATCCGGCACCTGATTTCCACGCCCTTTGATCCTAAGGTGCACCGGCAGGCCCTCATCCTCATCCATACGAATTCGGTAAACTCCTTTGTCGGCTCTCTCCCGGCGAACGCCGTTCTTCAGGCAACAACGCCGTTCTTCAGGCAACAACGCCACCCGTTGCCGAAGAGGAGTTCGTGCTGCCTAGGGAGACTAGGGTGATGCTGGCTCAACTCCGGTCTCGATATTGTAATAGGTTAAACTCTTACCTATCCAAACTGAACCCCGACTTGCCTAATGTTTGTCCGGCATGTGGCTTGTCCCCCCATAATACTAACCACCTTTTTGTCTGCTCAGCCGAGCCTAGTCTTCTAACACCCATATACCTCTGGTCCACCCCTGTTGAAGCCGCTAGGTTTCTAGGACTTCCGTTAGAAGAGCCTGATGACAATACTGGGTAGATACTTACTACCTAGGCAGGGCTACGTAGTGTTACAACAACAACAGCAACAAGCGGCATTTAACGAGTGCAAAGACTCTTTGGCCAACGCAGTCACCCTGGCACACCCCGTTCCAGACGCAAAACTAGTGTTACACGTTGACGCAATAAGTGCAGCTATCCACCCCGTAAATCAAGGGCACCTCGAGCCACTGGGGTTTTATTCAAAACGTATGATCGATACGCAGAAACCTTATAGCGCTTATGATAGAGAGCTACTGGCAATCTACCAATCAGTGAAGCACTTTAAACATGTGATAGAAGGTCGACAATGTACAATTCTAACAGATCTTAAACCAATCACTTACGCGTTTCAGCAAAAACCAGAAAAGGCTTCGCCGCGGCAGCTTCGTCACCTCGATTTCATCGGACAATATACGACCGATATACGATATATCGCGGGTAAAGACAACATTATTGCCGATTTGCTATCACGGATCGAATCGATAGATAGCTGCGACCCAATTAACTTCGAAGATTTAGCCGGCAGTCACAAAAAAGACGAGGAGATCAAAGAGCTAGTAACAGGTAATAAATCAACACTTCAACTCAAACTTATTACTTTGCCAAACTCAACTAAGGCGATTGCCTACGATGTTTCCACTAAGCACGTTCGACCATTTGTTACTAAAGCATTTCGTCGGCAATTATTTATTTCCGTACATAATCTGGCACACACTGCCAAGCAAGCCACGATAAAGCAAATCAGCGAACGCTTCATTTGGCCAAGCATGAAAAAAGACATTGCAACAATGGTAAAAACATGTGTCGCTTGCCAAAAATCAAAAGTCGCTCAACATAATAAATCAGCAATAGAAAATTTTAAAGTGCCTGACCAACGATTTTCCTGTATCCATATCGATTTAATAGGCCCGCTACCAGCGTCAAACAATTTTCGGTACTGCCTCAGCTGCATCGATCGGTTTAGCAGATGGCCAGTAGCTGTCCCGATAGAAGACATAAATGCAGACACAGTAGCCAATGCTCTCATTAACGGCTGGATTACACAATTTGGAGTACCGACCACAATCACTACTGACCAGGGTAAACAATTCGAAGCGAACCTTTTTAACGAATTAACAAAGAGATCGGCGCAAACATTTGCGATCTAGTCCGCGACACCCACAAGAAAATGGCTTGATTGAACGTTTCCACCGTACAATGAAAGCAGCGGCGAAGTGCCAAAACAACGAACCATGGTCGGATGTCTTACCACTCATCATGCTCGCACTACGAAACGTTTATAAAGAAGACATTAAAGCAACCCCATCAGAAATGGTATATGGCACACCTTGCGATTTCTTAGAAAAAATACGTCACGATGATTTTGATACCAAGTTTGTTCAACAGTTACGCGACCTGATGGAGAAGACTCAAACTGGACCAACCTCGAATCATTCAAACAACAAAATTTTCGTTCACAAAGATCTAAAAACTTGCACGCATGTGTTCCTACGCGACGACGCAGTGCGACCACCACTAAAAGCACCGTATGATGGACCCTATCAGGTCATAAGCCGGAACGACAAAATTTTTAAAGCCTGGCAAGCTCGATATCTCTCCTCTCGCCAGTAGTGAAGGTGTTGGAATCTATCTTGTTGCCGTATTTCACCACAAACCTGCGGCTCGCCGAACATCAGCATGGATTTCGCAAAAATCACAGCACCACCACCGCGCTGAAAGCCATAACCACTCAGATAGGGGACGGATTAAACCAAAAGCGTCCAACTAATGAAAGACCTTGAAGACTCGTCCCTTCCCCCCTGTCTTAAGCGTTGGACTGCCAACTACCTGAGTGGTCGTCAATCGTCGGTTGAATTCAGAGGCGCCAGATCAAAACCCAGAACAAGGGGTGCCACAGGGTGGTGTCCTATCCCCGTTTCTGTTTAACTATTATGTATTTAAACTTCCGCCCCCCCCCCCCAGACCCCCCCCCAACAGAGGGTGTCTCGATCGTCTCTTACGCCGACGATTGTACGATTCTGGAAACAGGCCCCTCCGTTGAAGAACTCTGGTCTCGCATAAACTCATACCTCCCAGCCGTGTCCGAATTCTTTGCCGGGAGAAACCTGGCATTGTCACCGAATAAGTCCTCGGCCACCCTATTCACGACGTGGACAACGCAAGTGAACATGGAATTAGACGTCTACGTTGATAGTGTCAAGCTACCAACTGTCTCACACCCCAAAATCTTAGGGGTAACGTTTGATAACATGTTCAAATACGGTGCTCATGTAACCGCAATTGCCAATAAAGTCCAAAGCCGTAACAAAATCCTCAAGTTGCTAGCTGGCAGCACTTGGGGTAAAGACAAAGAAACGTTACTAGCTACATATAAAGCAATTGGTCAGCCGGTACTGAGCTACGCGACGCCAATATGGTCGCCGGGGCTAGGTGACACACACTGGACGAGGCTTCAGGTCTGCCAGAACACCGCCCTTCGCACCGCCACTGGGTGTCTTCTTATGTCTCCTGAGGCTCGCCGTTAAAGAGCATAGCGAGATGTTGACCAGGCAATTCCTGTTCAACTGTTGCAAACCGCAACATCAGAACAGACGCCTGGTCAACGAGAATCCGCCCCCCAGGAGCATAAGCAGCCATCTACGCAAACACTTCGATGCGATCCGGCACCTGATTTCCACGCCCTTTGATCCTAAGGTGCACCGGCAGGCCCTCATCCTCATCCATACGAATTCGGTAAACTCCTTTGTCGGCTCTCTCCCGGCGAACGCCGTTCTTCAGGCAACAACGCCACCCGTTGCCGAAGAGGAGTTCGTGCTGCCTAGGGAGACTAGGGTGATGCTGGCTCAACTCCGGTCTCGATATTGTAATAGGTTAAACTCTTACCTATCCAAACTGAACCCCGACTTGCCTAATGTTTGTCCGGCATGTGGCTTGTCCCCCCATAATACTAACCACCTTTTTGTCTGCTCAGCCGAGCCTAGTCTTCTAACACCCATATACCTCTGGTCCACCCCTGTTGAAGCCGCTAGGTTTCTAGGACTTCCGTTAGAAGAGCCTGATGACAATACTGGGTAGATACTTACTACCTAGGCAGGGCTACGTAGTGTTACAACAACAACAGCAACAAGCGGCTAAGGCATTTAACGAGTGCAAAGACTCTTTGGCCAACGCAGTCACCCTGGCACACCCCGTTCCAGACGCAAAACTAGTGTTACACGTTGACGCAATAAGTGCAGCTATCCACCCCGTAAATCAAGGGCACCTCGAGCCACTGGGGTTTTATTCAAAACGTATGATCGATACGCAGAAACCTTATAGCGCTTATGATAGAGAGCTACTGGCAATCTACCAATCAGTGAAGCACTTTAAACATGTGATAGAAGGTCGACAATGTACAATTCTAACAGATCTTAAACCAATCACTTACGCGTTTCAGCAAAAACCAGAAAAGGCTTCGCCGCGGAAGCTTCGTCACCTCGATTTCATCGGACAATATACGACCGATATACGATATATCGCGGGTAAAGACAACATTATTGCCGATTTGCTATCACGGATCGAATCGATAGATAGCTGCGACCCAATTAACTTCGAAGATTTAGCCGGCAGTCACAAAAAAGACGAGGAGATCAAAGAGCTAGTAACAGGTAATAAATCAACACTTCAACTCAAACTTATTACTTTGCCAAACTCAACTAAGGCGATTGCCTACGATGTTTCCACTAAGCACGTTCGACCATTTGTTACTAAAGCATTTCGTCGGCAATTATTTATTTCCGTACATAATCTGGCACACACCGCCAAGCAAGCCACGATAAAGCAAATCAGCGAACGCTTCATTTGGCCAAGCATGAAAAAAGACATTGCAACAATGGTAAAAACATGTGTCGCTTGCCAAAAATCAAAAGTCGCTCAACATAATAAATCAGCAATAGAAAATTTTAAAGTGCCTGACCAACGATTTTCCTGTATCAATATCGATTTAATAGGCCCGCTACCAGCGTCAAACAATTTTCGGTACTGCCTCAGCTGCATCGATCGGTTTAGCAGATGGCCAGTAGCTGTCCCGATAGAAGACATAAATGCAGACACAGTAGCCAATGCTCTCATTAACGGCTGGATTACACAATTTGGAGTACCGACCACAATCACCACTGACCAGGGTAAACAATTCGAAGCGAACCTTTTTAACGAATTAACAAAGAGATCGGCGCAAACATTTGCGATCTAGTCCGCGACACCCACAAGAAAATGGCTTGATTGAACGTTTCCACCGTACAATGAAAGCAGCGGCGAAGTGCCAAAACAACGAACCATGGTCGGATGTCTTACCACTCATCATGCTCGCACTACGAAACGTTTATAAAGAAGACATTAAAGCAACCCCATCAGAAATGGTATATGGCACACCTTGCGATTTCTTAGAAAAAATACGTCACGATGATTTTGATACCAAGTTTGTTCAACAGTTACGCGACCTGATGGAGAAGACTCAAACTGGACCAACCTCGAATCATTCAAACAACAAAATTTTCGTTCACAAAGATCTAAAAACTTGCACGCATGTGTTCCTACGCGACGAAGCAGTGCGACCACCACTAAAAGCACCGTATGATGGACCCTATCAGGTCATAAGCCGGAACGACAAAATTTTTAAAATACAAGCAAAAAATCTTACACTGCGCGTAAGCATAGATCGTCTAAAAGCAGCTGAAAGTCGTCAAAGTCCGGTGTGCCGGTTATGTACTTTAATGCAGTCCCTAAGATATTTATACCTCGCGCATGTCGGTGATGTATCCTGACCGCGTCCAGTAGTTTTAATATTTCATCAGCGTCGTTTCGGAGAAGTTGCCGGGCATGGGAATGTGGGAATTGCTCTACTATTGTGTCCGTCTCTTCGGCTAAGAAGTTCGTCAGGGGCTGCGTGGATGACATCTATGGGTTTTTTGCCTGTAACGGAGTGTATGGTGCGGTTGTATTTAGCCGTTGCTAGCAGAATTAATTCGGCCGTGTCGGAAATGCAAGTCGCGAGCTTTTGGCAGCGTGCAATTTCCGTAAGTGTACTGTGGAACCTCTCCACCTGGCCGTTCGTTGTACTGTGAGCCGGTGGCGTGGTGTAGATCGTGACTCCGAAGTGGTTTTTTAAGATTGCTTTAATAGTTTCTGAATTCAGTGACCTTTCGTTATCGCAAATCATAAATTTAGTGTTTTTGTAAAAGTTGAGGAGTTCGTAGATTGGTTCCTTAATATCCACTATGGCCCTGGATTTTATTGGGAAAACCATTGCAAACTTTGAGAATTTATCTATTGTTGTGAGAAAATGTGTTTTGTCTGTTGAATAAATGTCAACGTGAAGGATTTCTCCTGGGTATGAGGGTATGGGGGTTGATCCTATTTCGGGGTTTGGGGGACGTCGTTGGTATTTTGCTTCGTGACATATTTTGCAATTTGAAACTATTTCTTTTAGGGTTTTCCTCAAGTCGGGGAAGTAGTAATTTTCCAGGACTTGTTGCTCATTTTCGCTACAAGATCTATGTGCGCGATTATGTTCTGTTTGGAGGATTTCTCTTTGGTCTTCCTTATTAAAAACGTCGATAACCTGTTTTGTAGTGTGACGGAACTTTACCCCTGGAAAAGATGTGGTAAGCTCGTTTTGGATTAGTGCACAAAGGTGGGAGTTCGCATAGCAGCCCGTTAACGACATTCGGATTTACGCATTGTTTCATGGTTTTCAATAAATCTTGTAGGTTACTAAAAGATATTCGATGCCTTACTCGTGTCCTAAAAATAATAGCTGTGCTAACTGGTGATGTCTTTCCCTCTCCCAGAATAATTTGGGTTTTGAAGCAGTTAACCGGGTTTTTTACTGTGGGTATCGTTTGAGTCTGGCTCGTGGCCTAGTGTGTTTATATGTTGCCGTGAGAGCGCATCAGCCACAAAATTTTCCTTGCCTGGTTTGTAATGGAACTTTGGTGAATATTCTTCCACAAAAGCGCGCCACCTTTTCATCTTTGCATTTGAGTTTTTGTCAGATAAAGCGAAGGTGAGCGGTTGGTGGTCCGTGAAGATGTTCAGGTGTTTTACACCGTACAAATAATTGCGAAGTTTTTGTAGGGCCCACACTATCGCCAAGAGTTCCCTTTCGTTGGTTGCATAGTTCTCCTCTGCTGGAGAAAGGGTTCTTGAGATCATGGTGATAGGTCTGCCGTTTTGGGATAAAACGGCGCCTATGGCGTGTGAAGAAGCGTCTGTTGTTAAGTCAAATGGTTGTTTATAGTCGGGATAAAGGAGAAGCACATCCTCTGATGCAAGAATATTTTTAACTTTATAACCGCGTTAAGTGCTTCTTCATCTAAGTTTATTTCTATCTTCCTAGATTGGTTAGTCCCAATGTTCCCATTTTCCTCACGTAGGTATTTTGTTAGGGGTTTGGTAACCGAGGCGTAGTCTTTTACAAACCGTCTGTAATAACCAGCCAATCCCAAAAAAGATCGTAAAGCTCTAAGTGATTTGGGAGTGGCAAGGTCCAAAATGTCCCTGACTTTATCGGGGCATGTCTTGATACCTCCTTTGGATACTGTAAAGCCTAGAAACTCGACACTTTCCTGAAAGAATTTAGACTTGTCGGCGGACACTCGCATATTAGCAGAGTAGAGTTTGTTTAATACTTGGTCGATGTCCTTTAAGTGTTGCTCAGCGCTTTCTGAAAAAATCATGACGTCATCTACGTAGACGTGGCATATTTTTCCGATTTCTGCTCTAAGTACATCGTCAATGGCTCTTTGGAAAATACTGGGAGCATTTTTTAGGCCAAAGGGAAGCCTACAGAACTCGTACTTTCCGTTATTGACCGAAAATGCAGTTTTTTCTCGATCTCTCTCGGCTAGTTTAATCTGGTGAAAACCAGACTTAAGGTCTATCGTTGAGAAAAATTTAGCATTTCCCATGTTTGCCAAAATTACAGACGTGTCGGGTATAGGATACTTGTCGCTCACTGTTTTTAAGTTTAGTTTCCTAAGTCAATTACGAGTCGTGACTTCCTATTGCCATCTTCATCGACGCCCTTTTTACTTACTACCCAAATTGGATTATTGTAAGGAGAACGGGATGGTCTTATTATACCGTCCTGTAATAAATTGGTTATCTCTTTATTGACGAATTCGGCCGAGGCCATGGGATATGGGTAGCTCCTAGAGTAAACGGGAACATCGTCGGTGGTCCTTATTGTTCCTACAATATGGGTGTTATATGGTAGTGCCTCGTTAGGGTCCGCGAAGACTCTAGCGTGCCGCCTCAACAATGCAGGAATACTTAACTCGTGTTTCGGTGTTTCGGCATCCGTTTCTATTAGTTCGTTAACGTCAGGACAATCATGATATAAAAGCTTTTCCTGACCACCTTTGTAACTTAGAAGTCCACTCATCAAATCTATTTTACCGTTCACTTCTTTGAGTAGGTCGAAACCTATAATACCATCAAAGGTGTTAAGACTGGGTAGGATGAAGAAGCTGGTGTCTCTATTAAAAATGTTTATGGTGCAGTATTTGTCAATCCGAGTGGTGCCATGGATTGATTTCACCGTAAAGGTGTGACTTACGGGTTTGATTCCCTTTAAATCTTTGAGCGGTTTTATGTAGCTCTTTGCTGCACCGGTGTCTATAAGGAGTTTTATGCCTCTTCCCCCGATTGTCCGCTCGACGTAGGGCAAGAGGGATTTCGTCCTAAAAAATTCACGTCAGATTTGGGTTGGTCTTGACACTCGACTGGGTTCCAATCCTCATCATGGTAGTAGCTGTCATATAGAGCATCATTACCATATTCCTCCTCGAGTTCATCATATTCCTGGACAAGGTTGTTTATTCGTTGTACCTTTTGTATTGGCTGTTGATCACTCCCGTGCGATCTTTTTTCTGGTCGTGCTGCTACCTGTCCGATAGTGTTCGATCAGCATAATGACCGGAAGCATTGCGATATTAACTTATTATTTGGAAAAGTTGCAGACGCACCGTCAGCATTAAGTGATATTTTGGCCGGATGGTTGGTTACCTGTGTTAACTTATACAACAACAGCAGAAAATGAAAAAACAACCATCGGCTGAAAGTAAACAAAAAGCAGATGAAACAGACAACGAAAAGCAAGTGGTTAAAACGACAGGGAGCGGAAGAATAGTCCGTTTTCCAAAAAAAAATCTTACATTTGTTCCATAGTGACTTCGCATACGACTCATTCACTGGTACGCGGAGTACTGTGGCACGCAACATATACAGCATACGAAACAACATCTAAAAATGCAACCCTGTAACAACCGCAGCTAAGTAAACCTCAAATAAGTAAAACATATTTTGCTTTCTTTTCTTTTTATACTTCCGTTCTTCGATTAAGTTAGAGATAAGCTGACTTGGAAATAAATAGAATATATATTTGAAGTGGTAACAAACCCACAAGTCTTTCTACTTAGTAAACTAAGTTAATTTCTTTTTTGTTAAATTAGTATTAAGTATTTTTGTAAATCTAGTCAGTAAGGTTTGTTACCATTGACTAGGAGTGGGATTTTTTTCGAATAATATTCGAATAAACACTATTCGAATAAACGAATAAAAATATTCGTTGCAAAAAATTCGAATAGTATTTATTCGAATTTTTTATTCGTTTATTCGAATATTGTTATTCGTTATAGTACTATTCGAATATTTTTGTTAATAGATTTTTAAAACGATATTCGCTGTTTGCTTTGCTAAGGGCGTGCATTTATGTTTTGTATGTTTTGGATGTATGTGTGTATGTTTGCGTGTACAAATGTGTGACCAAGCAGTAACAATTTTCTTGCATTATTCGAATAGTGGTAACGAATAGTTGTATTTATTCGGTTAATGGTGGTTGAATTGTTTTTGGCTTATTATCTCAATAATTAAATAGCTATTTGTGCAGTGGTGTGGGAATAATAAAATACAATTATTGGTAATAATTGAAGCTGTAAATAGGCATTTACTATAAAGTTACTATACATAAATATGTATTTGTACATTTATATGTTTATTGCAGTTACATTTGCTTGGTAAGTTTTGTGCTAGGGCTTCAAGCAAGAGATGCCAGGGCCGAAATTCATTATGTATACTGTTTATTATGATAACAAAAGGACGGGTTTGTGATGATTTTTCATGTTCACATGTGTAAATAGTTTAATTTGCGTTAAGTAACACACACAAAATAATACTACCTGCTTCCTAATTTTTGTTAAATACTCATATAAATGTACTTACATACATATGTAAGTATGTAGGTATGGTCATGGAAATTTGCGAACTCTTTGTATTGAATGGGCTGGTTAAGGATGATCATTATTAGGTAGATTTTTTATTGTGTTTCATCAACTGAAGAATTGCATAAAGCGCGACTATTTGTTTTAAATTTGGGTGTCTAAACTCGTTAACTAAATGAACACAAAGGACCTACTTGCATGAGGGATTGCGAATTCACGCGGCAGTTGCAGGTAGCTATTTTCTTCTGTTGTTTTCCCTTGAAAGCCTTTCATATATTTTAAACAATGATTAGGTACACTACATACGTTTGAAAAAGTTTAAGTTTCCGCATAATATGTGCTAAGATGCAAAATTTATGTGCATATACAAAAAGTGTTCAATGGAAGTACCTTAAATAAGATCAAGGACTGTTTTTTTTTGCTAATTAAATTTAGGATATTTATTACTCTTATTTGCCTATTTACAGCTTCAATTACATATTACCAATAATTGTATTTTATTATTCCCACAACACTGCACAAATAGCTATTTAATTATTGAGATAATAAGCCAAATACTATTCAACCACCATTAACCGAATAAATACAATTATTCGTTACCACTATTCGAATAATGCAAGAAAATTGTAACCGCTTGGGCACACATTTGTACACGCAAACATATGTACACATATACATGCAAAACATACAAAGCAAAGAAAACAACAAATATCGTTTTAAAAATCTATTAACAAAAATATTCGAATAGTACTATAACGAATAATAATATTCGAATAAACGAATAATAATATTCGAATAAACGAATAAAAAATTCGAATAAATACTATTCGAATTTTTTGTACCCGCCGAATAAAAGTTTTGTTTATTCGAATAATTTTTATTCGAATAGTCCCATGCCTACCATTGACTTAATAAAGAATGAATATATAATATATCAACAACACAGTCATGCCGTTTAGACTGTGTAATGCAGCGCAAAGAATGT
Organism: Sphenella marginata; assembly: GCA_951509765.1. Taxonomy (NCBI): domain Eukaryota; kingdom Metazoa; phylum Arthropoda; class Insecta; order Diptera; family Tephritidae; genus Sphenella; species Sphenella marginata. The sequence goes on from OX608078.1 coordinate 19,426,349, forward strand.
GTAGACTAATGGACAAGGTTATACCCTCTTCTTTACGTGATAGTGTTTTTGTGTATTTAGACGATTTGTTAGTTTGTTCTGTACATTTTGCGTTTGTTGGAAAAGGTAGCTAGGTGTTTAAGTGAAGCAAACCTTACTATCAATGTGGAGAAAAGTAAATTTTGTTTGAAGGAAGTAAGCTACGTAGTACGCAGCGAATGCATCCGAACCAATGCAAACAAGGCTGTGGCTATGAGTGATTTCCCCAGAGGCGTGTACACTAACAACATCTGACGAGGCTGCATTGGGAGTATTCGAGAGAAAAGTTCTGCGAAAGATTTGTGGGCCTCTACGCGTTGGCGACGGCGAGTACCGAAGAAGATTTAATGATGAGTTGTATGAGCTTTACGCAGACGTCGACATAGTACAGCGCATTAAACCGCAGCGGCTTCGCTGGCTAGGCCACGTTGTGCGAATGAACGAAGACGCTACAGCCCAGAAGGTATGCTTATCAGCACCCGCCGGTGGAAGCAGAGGAAGAGGAAGTCCACCACTCCGATGGAAGGACCAAGTGGAGACTGACCTGCGATCTCCAATTGACGCCAGTTGGCGCAAAGAAGAAATGACTGGCGAGCTATGTTGGACGGTCAAAATCGCTCAGGCGGTTAGATGGCCATTTAAAGAAGAAGAAAAACACAAAAGCAGCTTCGACGGTTCCTAGGGATGACAGGCTGGTACCGTTGTTTAATCCAGGGCTACGCAACCATTGCAGCACCGCTGCACGACTGTCTCACAAAAGATAAAATTAGAAAATTTACTATGACAGACGAGGCCAGAAAGTCGTTTGAGCGGCTACAGGAGAGCTTAATTTCCGCTGCCGTACTGGTACTCTCTGACTTTGACAGACGCTTTTACATCCAGTGTGATGCTTCGACAGACGGAGTGGGCGGGGTACTCTTCCAGTTAGACGACGATAATAACGAACGACTGATAGGGTACATTTCCCCCAAACTGAACAAAGCGCAGGGCAACTATAGTATCACTGAGCTGGAGTGCTTCGCTGCAGTAATAAGCGGCGATCAAGCTAGTCTTAAAAGGTTAATGAACCAGAAATACCTTTCTAGAAGACTTGCGAGATGGAGCAGACTACTGGACATTGACTTAGACTCGAACTACTTTAACACTGAAGAGTATGACGAACTTAGGAAAACGGTGACAGAAAACCAGTACAAACTTTCAGAACTATTCGTGTCGGACGGCTTCGTGTATAAACGGACTCAGTTTGACAGGGGGGACGAACTTCATCAGGAACAAGCCCGGAGACTCTGGGGTCAGAGTTGCGTGCCGGGTTGGTGCAATCCTCCTACAGTTCACCTTCGCCCGGTCACGGAGGCATCCATAAAACTCTAGCCCGAGTACGCGAGAAGTACTACTGGCCTGGTATGGTGGCGGATGTTCAAAAGTTCTTAAAAGAGTGCGAGGGGTGTAAGGGAAACAAAACCCAAAACGTGTTTCACAAACCTCCCAAGGGGAAACAACACGTAACTGAGAGACCTTTTCAACGTTTGCTTATAGACTTTATGGGTCTTTACCCACGTACTAGTGATGGTAATGTTTATGTGTCTTGATAATTTTTTCAAGTTTGTCTTTTTAAAACCTAGGCGAAAAGCCACGTCTGTAGATGTTATTAGATTTTTAGAAAAAGAGGTGTTTCACATCTTTGTGGTGCCGCAGGAATAATGGGAAACAATTTGTTTCCGATGTTTTCAAAGTTTTTAGAGAAGTAGCTCCCTAGAGCTGGCCCAACCTTTGTAGCCCAATCAAAACCGGAAATCGTACTAAATTGCCCAATATTATATGCTAATTTATTCATTTATTATTTATTATTACGGCTGTTTAGGCCTAAAACTTAAAAACTAATTACAATTTGTGAAAACATTACAATTGAGGAGTTGCGTGAAAAAAGGGCACAAGGACAGTGTTTTTCTTATACACTACCCGAAATAGCTATAACAGGCAAATTCTGTAAGCTGTCTCTAGTCACTAATAGAGACAATTTGTGGTCAATTTCAATTTTGAGACAATTTGGTATTCAGTAAGCTGTCTCACATCTCATGTCTCAAAAAAGAGTCACTAATTTGTCAGCTGGTTGTAGGCAGGTCACAAACAAGAAAATATAGGGATACAAATTAAATAAATTGAAAAAAAAAATTTTAAGTTTGAAATCATTTATAAATGTTTAAAAAAAATAATAATTAACTAACAAAAAAAAAGAAAAAACAGACAAAAAATTTGTCCTCGATCCCGGGTTCGAACCTGTTTCTCACACGTTGTACCTCGAGACACTTACTACCTCCGCTATTGCAATATTTATATGCGCGCTGCCAAATGCTGTACTTAAGATTTATGCATATCTGTTTCCACCACATATCAATGGTGCAATTTTTGTGATTTCCTCTTACAGAATACCGAAATCATCGAAAGTCACAAAAATTGTCTCTAATGAAAAATCTCAAATTTAGTGACTTGAGATGAGACAGACTTACAGAATACAGCTATAAATGCATCCATTTTTCACCAATTTCTGCTCCAGCAAAACTATTTCAACTAATTTTTTATAAATAATGTGAATTATTTTTTAAAAGTGTATTCAAATTCGCAAAAACTCGATATATTTTCATCAAAATTTCAAAGTTTTTTCTGAAAATTTTTAGATTCTTTTTAAATATATGGCTTTGTATAGGATTAAATTTTAGTACAATAAGGTGGTAATCTTAAGTGCATGAAAATTGGTAGTATTGAAAAAAAAAAAACGGATAACAACTTTAAATTAAGAACGTATTGCATTCTCAATTATACCTCTTCAGGAATAATATTAGCTGGTGAAAACTTTAATGAATGCTATTGTTCCTTTAGCCTTTGGAAGACAAAAAACGAAGAAAATTTAGAAGTTAATTTGATGTCTGTATAACATTCGCAACAATTAATCCAGAAAAAATTAATGATCTAATTTAATTTAATGATTTAATGCAATATTTGGAAAAAACAGATTCGGACAGGTATAAGAATAATTTATTTACTAGCGCAATACACACTGATTCTTATAAATTATCTGATGTAGAAGATAGTAATAGTGATTTGGATTATTAAAAATACTGTATAAAATAAAAATAATTTGTTCATTAGCAAAAAAAAAAGCCTTATTATATATGTATGTATCTTTGGTTTAAATGCTTGGTATTGTTAACGATAAGCGTATTTCTTTGAACCCTGACCCAATTCGTGGTCTTTTATGGAAATACATAAGTACCCGTGAACGACATATTAGTTCAATATCATTTCGACGCTATTTAATTTTCCGTACAGCTCCTTAATGCTTTTAGGTATGTAAATATGTGTACTAGGATATGTAATAAAAGTCCGCTTGGAATAAAAAATTATTAATATTTACAGAATACACGTTTTTATGAAGTTAAAACAAGATGCACCCTTCGCTTTCCTGGTTATATGCACATTTATCACCGATTTATATCATCGTTTTTGGTTAACGATGTAAAGTGTCGCTTTTGTAACATTACCAAGTTAAAATATAATACACAAGATAACAATAATATCTTTTTCTATATACTACAACACCAAAAAAGTTACAGTGCTCCATAGTTTAAAACACGAATACCTCAAAACATACTTTTCAGAAGTGCCCTTTTTGCACGCAACTCCCCAATTATATACTTAATTCCATTTTAGCTGTCGGACTGCAAAGGATTCCGATCAGCACTTTAACTGGCATAACAACGAACGGGTCAGGGAGTCATTTCTTAGGAGGCTGGAAAGGACGAGTTTCCAATCCTCCTATGATCCCATCACCAATACAAAAAGTATAATACTATGATGTATATAATGAAATGTTTTATTGTGCTGTCGGAAAGGACAAGATTCCGATCAACACTGTTTAACTTATTTTGGAAGGTTGGAAAGGACGGCTTTCCAATACTATGACGAAGGTACTGCAATGATTTATTGTGCTGTTGGAAATTATGAGATTCCGATCACAACTGATTAACCACCAAAAAAAATTTACAATAATCAAAAAATGAAAAAATATCCCTATATTTATTGCTAATTTAGTACGCATTCATTTAATTTATTGCACTTGTTTTTTTTTAAATATCAAGGGTTTAGCCCAACCACAAAAAAAATTTTTACAATAATCAAAAAATGAAAACGTACTAAATATCCCCATATTTAATGCTAATTTAGTATGCATTCATTTAATTTATTGCACTTGTTTTTTTTTTAAATATCGAGGCTTTGGCTACCTTAAATTTAAGCTTGCCCAACCACGAAAACAATTTTACAATAATCAAAAATTAAAACGTACTAAATATCACAATATTAATTGCTAATTTAGTACACATTCATTTAATTTATTACACTTGTCTTTTAAAAAATATCGATCCCCCTTAGTCAGCCCAACCAGCCCAACCTTAAATTCAAGCTAGGCCAACCACCAAAAAAATCTTACAACAATCAAAAAATAAAAACGTACCAAATATCCCCATATTTAATGCTAATTCTATATTTTTTAAAAGACAAGTGTAATAAATTAAATAAATACGTACTAAATTAGCATTAAATATATTGAGTACGTTTTAATTTTTTGATTATTGTAAAATTTTTTTCGTGGTAGCCCAACCCTCGATACTTTTTAAAAGACAAGTGTAATATATTAAATGTACTAAATTAGCATTAAATATTGGGCAATTTAGTACGATTTCCGTTTTTGATTGGGCTAACTTAAGGGAGTTGAAAACCTGAGCACTGTAAAAGGTACAGTTTACGCGCCATGCCTTATAAACGTAAAGAAGAAGAGATCGCAGAAGAATTGAAAAGCCAAGGGCTCACAAAAGTATTGAAGTCTACCACCACAAAAGATGGCAAAGCAACATTTACAGGTAAAATGGTAATATCTTTCGACCTCTATCAACTCCCGAAAACCCTCGACGTCGCATGGTCAACCCATACTTCCCCAACCCAATGCGTTGTCGTTGTTGTTGTTAGCAATGCTTCGCCCTGCCCAAAGGGCCAGTACACTCTTAATTGTCACCAGGCTCTTCTAACGGAAGTCCAAGGAAACGCGCAGTTTCGACAGGGTTGGACCAGCGTGATAAAGGTGTTAAAAGAGTGTGTTCAGTAGAACAGGAAAAGAGATGTTGTGTGTCATGAGGGGCCATACCGCATGCAGTGCATGAGTTCAGTATGGTATGGTTCAGTCTGGATAAATAGGAGTTCGGCCTATTGCAGTATCCAGACCGGAGTTGTGCCAGCATGGCTCTAGTGTCCCTCGGAAGGGCACGTTCTTCCTCAGCAAGAACAGGTGGTTGGGTGCCAATAACGGAGTTCACGGGCCGGGATCTGTCCACCGACTCGGTGTGGAGGTCCTTCCTGATGGTAGGAGGTACTGATGAACCTCAACCATTAGACTTTGGGTCGTTATCTGTTTCCGAAACTGATATTCTAAACGGTATATCCTCCCTAAAGTCCTCACTTAAAAATGATATTGATGGATTGTCTTTTTTCCTAATTTAAAAGTGTAGTATTTCTCTTTGTGTGCCGCTATGCCATATTTTTAACATTTCCTTATCCTCTGGAGTTTTTATCGATCGTTGGAAGTTGGCGTCAGTCACCCCAATCTGCAAGTCGGGCAATAAAAACGAAGTTAAAAACTACAGACCGATATCTAAGTTGTCGACATGCTCCAAACTTTTTAAAAAAGTCGTCCATGAGAAGCTAAATATATTTTGCTATCAAAAGAATTATTGATCCATGCCAGCATGGTTTCGTTCCAGGGCGATCAACCGTTACAAATCTGGCAGTTTTTTCTCAGTTCTGTAAATCTGCGTTCAAAGACGAATGTCAAGTTGACACGATACATACAGATTTCTCTAAGGCATTTGACACAGTTTCGCAGAAAATCCTTCTTTGGAAACTTGAAAGTATTGGCTTCCATTCAGTTTTTCTGACATGGCTGAAATCATATTTGTCAAATAGAATTTCTTTTGTCGGAATTGATAAGACCAAGTCTTATAATTTTTTAGCGACTTCGGCTGTCCCGCAAGGCAGTATTCTCGGTCCAATCTTGTTCATTCTTTTTACTAATGATATTGGTACATGTTTGAGACACTCTAATTATTTACTTTATACAGATGACCTAAAACTTTTAGTAGGATCACTTGTATTTCGGATGTATTGCGTCTGCAGGACGATTTGAATGCAATGAATGCCTGGGCTTCTCGATATAACTTACATCTCAACATTAGTAAATGCTGTCAAATAACATTTTCTAAGTCAATGAACTTGCTTTCATCAACTTATGCGATTTCAAATTCAGCTCTTGTTTCCGTTGAAGAGTTTCGTGATCTTGGCGTAGTCTTTGACTCATCATTTACTTTCGCCCATCATGTGGATTTTCTTCTCCCGAAAGCTTATGCTAACTAACTAAAGACTTCAAAGATCCTTATACAAGAAAAATTTTATATAATGCCTTAGAGCGTTGGAAATGCATAAGTTATTTGGAATCCAATCTATCCCTCACACTCTCCAAGAATCGAAAGAGTCCAACATAAATTCATACGTTTCGCTCTTTAACCTCCTAATTTTGACATTCCTCTCCCACTTTGCGAGGCTAGGTGCATGCTTATCCATGTTCTGCCACTAGAAATCCGGCGCTCTGTTCAACATTTAGTGTTCATTTATGATCTTATTTCTGGTACCATTGATTGTGCTGATCTGCTTAGGCAGTTAACTTTCAATGTCCCTAAAAGAGATCTTCGCGTTCAATCTTTTTTCCGGACTGAAGTTCTGCGAACAAACTATCTACGCTTTGCCCCCCTTGTAAGAGGCCTAGAAGAATTCAATCGGATTTCACGAAGTCTCGATCTTGATTTTGTTATGCCCAGACCTCTGTTCAAGACACGCATTGAGTCTTTCTACTTAGTAAACTAAGTTAATTTCTTTTTTGTTTAATTGGTATTAAGTATTTTTGTAAATCTAGTCAGTAAGGTTTGTTACCATTGACTTAATAAAGAATGAATATATAATATATCAACAACACAGCCGTTTAGACTGTGTAATGCAGCGCAAAGAATGTGTAGACTAATGGACAAGGTTATACCCGCTTCTTTACGTGATAGTGGTTTTGTGTATTTAGACGATTTGTTAGTTTGTTCTGTACATTTTGCGTTTGTTGGAAAAGGTCGCTAGGTGTTTAAGTGAAGCAAACCTTACTATCAATGTGGAGAAAAGTAAATTTTGTTTCAAGGAAGTAAGGTACTTAGGCTACGTAGTACGCAGTGAATGCATCCGAACCGATGCAGACAAGGCTGTGGCTATGAGTGATTTCCCCGAACCAAAAACACAGCATATGCTGACGATAATGACATTATCGGCCTTAACAACCGCGCCGTAACCTCTGCCTACTCCAAACTAGAAAAAGAAGCGGAAAAAATGGCGTTGGCGACGGCGAGTACCGAAGAAGATTTAATGATGAGTTGTATGAGCTTTACGCAGACGTCGACATAGTACAGCGCATTAAAACGCAGCGGCTTCGCTGGCTAGGCCATCTTTTGCGAATGAACGAAGACGCTCCAGGATGAGGAAGACCACCACTCCAATGGAAGGACCAAGTGGAGACTGACCTGCGATCTCGTGGGGTCTCCAATTGACGCCAGTTGGCGCAAAGAAGAAATGACTGGCGAGCATCCATAAAACTCTAGCCCGAGTACGCGAGAAGTACTACTGGCCTGGTATGGTGGCGGATGTTCAAAAGTTCTTAAAAGACTGCGAGGGGTGTAAGGGAAACAAAACCCAAAACGTGTTTCACAAACCTCCCAAGGGGAAACAACACGTAACTGAGAGACCTTTCCAACGTTTGCTTATAGACTTTATGGGTCTTTACCCACATACTAGTAATGGTAATGTTTATGTGTCTTGATAATTTTTTCAAGTTTGTCTTTTTAAAACCTAGGTGTCATGTTTTAAATGAAATGACTACGTACCCTTATGCTGAATATTAAATGAGTTTGCTTTATTGGTAGTTAATAATAGGAAGTATTCGACAGAAATAAATTTGTATGTTACAATTTGGTGGTTATCGTCCTCTGGATACCAATGTACATATGTAGTTGTTGGCCCCTATGCTGACTCGTCAGGCTGGTGGATTGATGTCTTGTCGATGGTGCTGCGCTTAGCTCAAGCTGGCGCACGATTTAAGTTGCGCGTACAAATTATTTATTACATGTATATTTACTTACACGGAACGCGAGAGTGGTCACACACGATTAAACGAATTATACGATTTTACCTTACACGAACAATTGCGATTTAACATTAATTTACAGCAATTTATGCTTTCTTTACAATAAACGAATTAATTTTACTCTGCAAATTTGTTGGCTTAGATATGGCACGCGGGTTGTTTCCAAATTAGTTTTTTGTGTCTATCGGTGCTGTTATCCTCTTCGGTGTAACTTTATAACTCAATTGAAAAATGGCGAATGGAGGAATGTGCAAGGGCTACATCAACGAACAGGTGGAATGATGCGAATGAAACATGAGTCACAGGGTGACACTACACCCCACCTCGCCGTGAATCATCTAGGGATTCACCATCTAAATCAGTGACGATTTTTGCCTAGCCCGCGGGCGGCCGACTTTATTGCTCTCTCATTGATTCGCTCACACGTACAATGCAAGCGCTCTCTATACATTGTGGAAAATTTGAGTGGGTTTGCCAATCACTTGATCAACGACTGTTGACTGCTACACATGCAATTTGTATTTACGCGCTGATTGACAGCTTTGGGATGTTAAATATAGAGTGGGAAGAGATGTTTTTATTTTCCGAAAACTTATTCGGTAATGCGGAGTGTTTAGTTTGCAATTACGTAACTAAACGAAATAGGGAGTAATATATTAAAAGGCATTATTATATTATTCTACGGTTTCCATTGTGCCATTTTCCTTTTCGTACCTTTCCTTTATTCTCCTTTTATTTATTTTTTACTTTACTAATTCCCTTTCAATTTTTTAATTTTATACAGAACTTTTTTTTTGTCGCGTTTTTTGGACATTTTTTTGGGTGTATCAGCAAGTTCTCTCATATTTCAACACAAGCGCAGAATTAGGTAGTGTGCGTTTGAGCATCACTGATCTAAATGGAGGACTGCTAGTTTAGTGGCCGGTCGACGCAGTACTCCTCCTACTGCCTTTACGTCAGCAAATCGTGTCTGTCCGTCTTTGGTTGGAAATACTTTAATGACGCGCCCTTTCTGCCAGTGGTTACGTGCCGAGGAAACGTCACAAATAAGAACCAAGTCATCAACCTGTAGGGGCCTGACTTCATCGTGCCACTTTTGACGCACTAGTAGTTGCGGCAAGTAATGACGTACCCATTGCTTCCACAACCGATCTTTGAGACTTTGTGCTATGCGCCACTGCTTTCTGAGGCAAATATTTATGTCTGCTGGCTGGGGTGTTTGTGTCGAGTTGGCGCATCCCACCAAAAAATGATTCGGCGTTATCGGGTCTTGATTCTCTGCATCCAATGGGACTTCGTTGAGTGGCCTCGAACTTAAAATGTTCTCGATTTCTATTAGTACGCTGCGTAGTGTCTCCTCCCTGGGAGCCTCCTCGCGTGGAATCTTGGGCAGGAGCCTTTTAATTATCTGGATCAGTCGTTCCCAGCATCCTCCGGAACTGGGGTTGACTGGGCAATTGAATTTCCATTCAATATTTCGGCTGGCGGCATCGTTTGCGAGTCGCTCGAAATCTAAGATCCGTTCTGACTCTTTGAGTTCCTTCTGTGCGCCTATACAATTTGTGCCGTTGTCGCTTCGTAGTCGCACTGGGGTCCCACGGCGGTTAACAAAGTTACGCAGACACAACAGAAATGCATCAGTCGAGAGGTCATGTGCGAGCTCCAAATGAGCCGCTCTAGTCGTAAGGCACGTAAAAATAACTCCCCATCTCTTTTCTCTACTGCGTCCTATGGCAACGTTGAACGGTCCGAATAAATCTACACCACTATACGTGAAAGGTCTAACGTGTGGAGTAACTCGGTCCTCAGGCAGCTGGCCCATCATTGGTGGCACTGGTTTGGCTTTATCAACGCGACAACGAATGCAGTTGCCTTGGACCGTTTTGAGCAATTTCTTGCCTTGTGGGAACCAGTACTTTTGACGAACTTCGCTTAATTTAACTGCAGAGTTCTGGTGGTGAAACTTCTCCTGATATAGTCGCATGATTAACTGGGATACGATATGTTGCTGTGGCATCAATATGGATCTTCTGGTCTCTTCCGGTAAGCATGTTGCGCTATCTATACGCCCGCGAATTCTCATGATGCCTTCATCATCCACATATGGCGACAAGCTGTGAATGCTGCTTTGTTTGTTGATCTGCTGGGACTTCTCCAATGCTTCAAACTCTTTGCTAAATGCGTCACGCTGCGCTTTGCTGATGATAAATTTTTCTGCTTTGTTGAGCTCGGATGATGTTAATGTTGTATTATGGTGCGCGGTAATGTTACTCGCGCGCTTACAGCTCCGAAACATGTCGGCGGCACGTAGGACCCAGGCTATCACTCGTTTTAACCTTAGAAAACATGAAAAACGATGACGAAACGATGAAAGTCTAATATATTTGTCTTCCCAATATGCATGACCCGGCGAGGTTGTACTTCCTCCTCCAGACAATCTGGTGCGGAAATGTTCAATTTGCTTGGCCAGTATTCGGGTGGGATTCGCAAAAATTCAGAACCTCGAAGCCATGGGCCATCGGTCCTTAGTTTTGGCGGCCATTGAGGACGCGTAGCGATGTCTGCGGTATTTGCCTCGGTAGGTATCCAACGCCATTGTGCGGGAGCTGACGACGATAATATTTCTGTGATTTGATGCCCAACATATGGTTTAAAGTTTCTTTCCTTTGAGTTTACCCACTGCAACAGAGTCTGGGAATCTGACCAAAATGTGGTTGCATCAAGAGGAATGCTGTGACCTAGACATACGAGTTTGGCTAGTCGCACTCCTAGCACTGCTACTTGTAGTTCGAGACGGGGCACTGTAAGCAGCTTCTGCGGTGCGACTCTAGTTTTTCCAGCTACAAAGGCTACATCATTATTTTCTGAGCTGCTAATGCGGAAATATGCCACTGCAGCGAAGGCGACTTGGCTAGCGTCAACAACCACATGCAACTGAATCGAAACTGGTGATTGTAAGTGCGGCGAATACCAACGTTTGATCTTTACCTTAGAAATGTCCTGGAACTCTGAACACCAAGCGAACCATTTTTGGTGGAGGTCCTCTGGCAACGCTGTATCCCAATCTATGCGACTTTTCCAAACCTCCTGAATCAGCATTTTTGCAAAGAGAAGAAAATCGGCGAGAAATCCAAATGGGTCAAAAACTGACATAACGATGCTGAGCAGCTCACGTTTGGTCGGTATGCGGTCTCCTTCCCATACTAATTTAGGTACCCGGCAAAATTTAAATTGAAATTCGAATGAGTCTGTCGCTTTATTCCAATACATTCCCAGAATCTTTTCGGATGCAGTTTGGCTTTGGAGGCTTATACATAGTCGCCGTTTAACCCAATTTCATCAACATAGTGACTGTTGATTATAGCTGTCACTGCGTCGGGATACTGAGTTCGGAAATCTTCGGCATTCTTATTTTTTATGTACTCTGCTATACAAGGCGAGCAAACGGCACCAAAAACCATTGATTTCATGATATAGTGCTCAACTGGTCGGTGGGTGTCTCCTTCACGCCATAAAAACCTTTGGGCGTGTTGATCTTGTTCTTTTATGAGCACTTGCGAAAACATTTCGCGAATGTCTGCAGCCACAGCCACCGCTCCTTCGCGAAACCTAAACAGAATATTTAGTAGGGGCTTAGCGTGTTCGGGCCCTTTCAAAAGTGCGCAATTCAGAGAAATTTCACCCACCTTGGCAGCAGCATCGAAAACAATTCTCATTTTATCGGGCTTGTGAGGATTATGTACCGCGAAATGTGGTAAATACCATTTAAACGGAGTCTCTTTACCTACTTCGTCCGGGGAGAGCTTTCTAGCATACCCACTTTGAATATATTTCGTTTTTATACTTAACAGCGAATTCTGGATTTTGACTCATCCTCCTCTCAATTCCTAGTAATCGTTTATACGCCATTTCGTAGCTGTTTGGAAGCATGGGCGGGACCATCCTCCACAATAACCCGCTCTCAAAACGTCTTCCAATACGGTTTGTGTTGGCTTCCAACATTTGACGAGCTTGTATAATTTCGTCCGACTCTAAGGGTTCCGATGATTCATTGCTAACCCCAAAATTATCTGTGGCGAAGTATTCTGCTACTAGCTCATGCAACGACTCATTGCTGCTCTTCGGACGAGCATGCAAAACCACTGCTGCTGAAGATGACGTTTTGGATGACCCATACGCTACCCACCCCAATCTGGTATTGATTGCGACGGGACTTCCACTATCTGCTTGAACAATCGTCATCGGTGCACTGAGCCAAGTGTGGTCTAAGCCTAACAGCAGTAATGGCTTGGCTTGATTATAATCCTGCAACGGCAAAAACTTAAACTGTACATAGTCTGATTTATTAAATGACTGGGCTGGCAAATCAAGGCCCCGGATGGTACAAATATTACGAAGGTTGTATTTGGTTGCAGAATCTCTGCCCTTTATCTCTACATTTATTTTAGGTGATTCTTCTGTTGAACACTTTTGACCGTACCATTGCAAAGTCAATGACTGCTTGCGCCCTTTTAGACCTAACCTTTTAGCTACATTTTCATCTAATAAGGATATGGCTGAACCTTCGTCTATGATGGCGAATATATATTCTCTTCCGTTGGGCCCAAATACTGAAACAGGAACATACTTAAAGAGCTGACGGCATCTAGGTATGGCTTCTCTACAGTTGAGTAGAGGCTGAGAATCTACACAATCGATGGGTAAAGGCGGCGTGGAATTGAAATCTGGGGTTTCATGAAGGCTTCGGGGATGATATCGGTGACACCCATCAACGTCACTCAACTTTCTAGACCTACAATTCGACGTACTGTGCCCCTTGCGTAAACAGGAGAAACAGAGTTGCATACTCTTCGATTTCTCCCAACGGTCCCGTACACTGAGTTCTTGATTAAAAGTTGCACAATCACTAATAGAATGTGCCCCTCCACACACATAGCACCTCCAGTTGGGTGTGAAATCTGGTTTTGCTTCATTTCCGACCACCATAAGGCGACGAGACTGTTGTGGTTGTTGTACCGATGACTGGTTTCTGATGGCTACAGTTGACGGTGGCATGAGACATACTACCCTGGCAAGGTCGCTCAGCCATTGAGAAAACTCTTTAATGGTCGCATACGGTTTTATATTGACTGAGTGTTTGGTCCACTCATACTGCTTACTTGGTGGTAGTTTAGTGACGAGCTGCTCCAGCAAGGTCGTATTGCATAAGTTATGTCACACTTCGCGGATGTCAAAAAGCCAACGACGTTTCGAGTTATAGTCGAGAACGTCACAATTTGTTCAACTCTATTTTCGCTGATTCCCGGAAATTGCTTAATTCTGCTAAGTTGATTTCTAACTAAAAGGTCAGGCCGACCAAACTGAAACTCTAACTCAGAAATAGCATTTGGCACGTCTTCTGGGTATATTAACATCGCTGCTACAGCCTCTTTGGCCCTACCTACCAGGCATTTATGTAAACGTATTAAATTTTGGCGGTTGGTATAGTGAAACGCTTCGGTTGTATCTTTAAAGTTGGCTAGAAAGAGGGGCCACTCTTCAGTGTTCCCAGAAAACGTTGGTAAGTCATATAGCTTCTTAATTGACTCACTGACTGCCACTAATGTGCTAGGACCAGGCCGCTCTCTTGTGTCAACCGAAGCAGTTTCACTCGTTTGTTGCATTAATGTGCCAGGACCCGGTGACCGAACCTCGAATTGCTGTATGTCACTCCTCAATCGCTCTATGTCTTTTTGGCTCTCCTCTGTGACCGCCTTCAATTGCGCCACTGCGTTGGTGAGTGCGTTAAGACTGGCTACTAGATCTGCTACTTGGGTGGCTGGAGCGCCCTCAGTATTATCCCTGTCTACCTCCATGTGGCTACTTTGTGATCTTGTGTTCACCATTGACCGCAGGCCAGACGTACAAAATGTGCAATCGAAATTTCTAGGTTGCAAAAAGTTAGGTTAACCGCCAAAACTGACAATTATGGCGCGAAGTCTTGCGTTGCAAACCCTTGCAATGTTCAACTAACTTAGCTCGCTGTGAATAAACCGTTTACAACAAAGTTGAGTTATTTTTATTTACAACAACTACAGCCGTACTGATTTACTGCTTTACAGCCGTCCGATGACACGTTATTTGGAGAACAATAATTTGGAAAGATGTAATGTTTTAAATGAAATGACTACGTACCCTTATGCTGAATATTAAATGAGTTTGCTTTATTGGTAGTTAATAATAGGAGTATTCGACAGAAATAAATTTGTATGTTACAATTTGGTGGTTGTCGTGCTCTGGATAATAATGTATGTAGTTGTTGGCCCCTATGCTGACTCGTCAGGCTAGTGGATTGATGTCTTGTCGATGGTGCTGCGCTTAGCTCAAGCTGGCGCACGATTTAAGTTGCGCGTACAAATTATTTATTACATGTATATTTACTTACACGGAGCGCGAGAGTGGCCACACACGATTAAACGAATTATACGATTTTACCTTACACGAACAATTGCGATTTAACATTAATTTACAGCAATTTATGCTTTCTTTACAATAAACGAATTAATTTTACTCTGCAAATTTGTTGGATTTATTTGTGTCTATCGGCGCTGTTATCCTCTTCGGTATAACTTTATAACTCAATTGAAAAATGGCGAATGGAGGAATGTGCAAGGGCTACAGCAACGAACAGGTGGAATGATGCGAATGAAACATGAGTCACAGGGTGACACTACACTAAGCGAAAAGCCACATCTGTAGATGTTATTAGATTTTTAGAAAAAGAGGTGTTTCACATCTTTGCGGTGCCGCCGAAATAATGGGAAACAATTTGTTTCCGATGTTTTCAAAGTTTTTAGAGAAGTAGCTCCCTTAAGCTGGCCCAACCTTTATAGCCCAATCAAAAACGGAAATCGTACTAAATTGCCCAATATTACATGCTAATTTATTTATTTATTATTTATTATTACGGCTGTTTAGGCCTAAAACTTAAAAACTAATTACAATTTGTGAAAACATTACAATTGAGGAGTTGCGTGAAAAAAGGGCACAAGGTGACATGTGCCCTTTTTGCGTAAAATGGCTAATTAGAACGAATAATCTATGTTTTCTCTCCCCTCCAAATATGGATTTGATATCTTTTAAACTGGCTTAGCAATATATGCTTACTTGTTATTTGTTTTTAGAAAATTATGTTTTGTCGCTCATACGTTCGTATAGTGTTTTTCTTATACACTACCCGAAATAGCTATAAATGCATCCATTTTTCACCAATTTCTGCTCCAGCAAAACTATTTCAACTAATTTTTTATAAATAATGTGAATTATTTTTTAAAAGTGTATCAAAATTCGATAAATTTTCATCAAAATTTCAAAGTTTTTTCTGAAACTTTTTAGATTCTTTTTAAATATATGTCTTTGTATCGGATTAAATTTTAGTACAATAAGGTGCTAATCTTAAGTGCATGGAAATTGGTAGTATTGAAAAAAAACGGATAACAACTTTAAATTAAGAACGTATTGCATTCTCAATTATACCTCTTCAGGAATAGGAATAGCTGGTGAAAACTTTAATGAATGCTATTGTTCCTTTAGCCTTTGGAAGACAAAAAAACGAAGAAAATTTAGAAGTTAATTTGACGTCTGTATGACATTCGCAACAATTAATCCGGAAAAAATTAATGATCAAAAAGATTTAATGCAATATTTGGAAAAAACAGATTCGGACTGGTATAAGAATAATTTATTTACTAGCGCAATACACACTGATTCTTATAAATTATCTGATGCAGAAGATAGTAATAGTGATTTGGATTATTAAAAATATTGTATAAAATAAAAATAATTTGTTCTTTAGCAAAAAAAAAAGCCTTATTGTATATGTATGTATCTTTGGTTTAAATTCTTTGTATTGTTAACGATAAGCGTATTTCTTTGAACCCTGACCCAATTCGTGGTCTTTTATGGAAATAAGTTCCCGTGAACGACATATTAGTTCAATATCATTTCGACGCTATTTAGTTTTCCGTACAGCTCCTTAATGTTTTTAGGTATGTAAATATGTGTACTAGGTAAAGTAATAAAAGTCCGCTTGGAATAACAAATTATTAATATTTACAGAATACACGTTTTTATGAAGTTAAAACAAGATGCACCCTTCGCTTTCCTGGTTATATGCTAACAGGGCACATTTATCACCGATTTTTTTCATCGTCTTTGGTTAACGATGTAAAGTGTCGCTTTTGTAATTTTACCAAGTTAAAAGATAATACACAAGATAACAATAATATCAATATCTTTTTCTATATACTACAGCAACAAAAAAGTTACAGTGCTTCAAAAGTTTAAAACACGAATATCTCAAAACATACTTTTCATAGAAGTGACCTTTTTGCACGCAACTCCTCAATTATATACTTAATTCCATTTTAGCTGTCGGACTGCAAAGGATTCCGATCCGCACTTTAACTGGCATAACAACGAACGGGTCAGGGAGTCATTTCTTAGGAGGTTGGAAAGGACGTGTTTCCAATCCTCCCATGATCTCATAACTAGTACAATAAGTGTAATACTATGACGTAGGTACTGAAAAGATTTATTGTGCTGTTGGAAATTATGAGATTCCGATCAACACTGATTAACATATTTTGGAAGGTTGGAAAGAACAAGTTTCCAATCCTCTCCCGTTCCAGTTTCCATGCTTTGCTTTTTAGCGCCCACTGATAAAGGGGTTGATAGTATCTGGTGCTGACTGTGCGTATAATCTTTAATCCCATACTGGCCCATTTTATCCTCCAACAATGGTTTTAGCATGAAATATAATATAATTTAGTACGCTTTCATTTAATTTATTACAAAAAATTAAAACGTACAAATATCCCTATATTTAATGCTAATTTAGTACGCATTCGTTTAATTTAATACACTTGTCTTTACAAAATATCGAGGGTTGGGCTGCCTTAAATTTAAGCTAGCCCAACCACCAAAAAAAATTTACAATAATCAAAAAATGAAAAAGTACTAAACATCCCTATATTTATTGCTAATTTAGTACGCATTCATTTAATTTGTTACACTTGTCTTTTAAAAAATATCGAAAAAAAAATTTTACAATAATCAAAAAATGAAAACGTACTAAATATCCCCATATTTATTGCTAATTTAGTACGCATTCGTTTAATTTATTACACTTGTCTTTTACAAAATATCGAGGGTTTGCCTACCTTAAATTTAAGCTTGCCCAACCACGAAAACAATTTTACAATAATCAAAAAATTAAAACGTACTAAATATCACAATATTAATTGCTAATTTAGTACACATTCATTTAATTTATTACACTTGTCTTTTAAAAAATATCGAGCCCCCTTAGTCAGCCCAACCTTAAATTCAAGCTAGGCCAACCACCAAAAAAATTTTACAACAGTCAAAAAATAAAAACGTAATAAATATCCCCATATTTAATGCTAATTCTATATTTTTTAAAAGACAAGTGCAATAAATTAAATGAATGCATACTAAATTAGCAATAAGTATAGGGATATTTAGAACGTTTTAATTTTTTGATTATTGTAAAATTATTTTGATGGTTGGGCTAGCTTAAATTTAAGGTAGCCCAACCCTCGATATTTTTTAAAAAACAAGTGCAATAAATTAAATGAATGCGTACTAAATTAGCATTAAATATAGAGATATTTAGTACGTTTTAATTTTTTGATTATTGTAAAAGGTACAGTTTACGCGCCATACCGTATAAACGTAAAAGATGAAGAGATCGTAGAAGAATTGAAAAGCCAAGGGCTCACAAAAGTATTCAAGTCTACCACCACAAAAGATGGCAAAGCAACATTTACCGGTAAAATGGTATTATCTTTCGGCCTCTATCAACTCCCGAAAACCCTCGACGTCGCATGGTCAACCCTTACTTCCCCAACCCAATGCGTTGTCGTTATTGTTGTTAGCAATGCTTCGCCCTGCCCAAAGGGCCAGTACACTCTTAATTGTCATCAGGCTCTTCTAACGGAAGTCCAAGGAAAGAACAGGTGGTTGGGTGCCAATAACGGAGTTCACAAGCCGGGATCTGTCCACCGACTCGGTGTGGAGGTCCTTCAGGGCCCGCCTGTGGTCCCGCAGATCAAACGGAGAGGAGATGTGATGCCGAATCTCATCATAAAGCTTTCTGAGATGTTTCCTTATGTCTCTGGGGGGCGGAGTTTCATCCAATAGTTGTCGATTTGGATGGCTGTTCAGAAGGAACTTCCTACTTAAAAGTTCCGCATGCTCGCGAACGTTGAGCATTTTAGCCTCCTGGTGAAGGTGAGACTCAGGTGACATAAGCAAACAGCCAGTCGCAGTTCTGATGGCGGTGCTTTGGCCGACCTGCAATTTCGTCCAGTTGGTGTCGTGAAGGTTTGGCGACCATAATCAATATCCGGTCGGTCAATAGCTTTATAGGTGGCGAGCAACGTTTCTTTGTACTGCCGGCCAGTGGCTTGACGATCTTGTTGCGGCTTTGTACCTTTGAAGTTATTGCGGTGGCATGATTAGCGAAGGTGAGGCTATTGTCGAATGTAACCCCAAGGATTTTGGGTTGTGGTGGGGACACCATCCACGTGAACATTCAACTCCTGCCCCATCTGCGCATTCCGCGTGGTTCAAAGGGTCGCTGTCGATTTAGTCGGCGACAGTGTCAGGTCCTGCTCTGTGAAGAAGCTAGAAAGATCGCGCAAGCAGTTATTCAGTCTTGTACATAGTTCCACCGTTTAAGGTCCCTTGCCCGTGGCCATCACGATGTAGTCGTCAGCGTACGAAAGGATGGAGACCTCCTCTGGTGGGGGAGGGAGGCTCAAGATGTAGAAGTTAAACAGAAGGGGTGAAAGGACACCACCCTGCGGAACCCCTAGTCTAATTCTTCTAGGTCTACATCTCTCGTTTCGAAACTTCAGTGACGCCAGCCGACCGTTTAAGGCGAAGAACCGCCCTGTGGTTTGGTTGGTGTTGGTTCAAACCGAAGTTAATCCAAGTCGTGATGGCATTTAATTCCGACGTTGTGCTATGATTTTTCCGGAAGCCATGTTGATGGTTGGCCAGCTGCAGATTTGCAGTATAATATGGGAGCAAGGTAGCCTCTAACAACTTCACTACCGGCGGGAGGAGAGATATCGGTCGATAGGAATCTCCTTGATTCGCCGGCTTCCCAGGTTTTAGGAGCAGGACCACAGTCGCGTGCTTCTAGATATCTGGTATGACGAATGTGGTCAGTGAGAGGTTGAATAGAGCCGCCAAGTACTTGTGCCCCTCGTGGCCGAGGTGTTTCATCTAGATGGTTTCGCCCTAGCGTGCGCGGTTGTGTTTGTGCGCACGTCGAATGGCTTTTCTCTTAGCCCTATCCGCAGGAGAATGCAATATAAATTGCCGGCAGAATTCGCTCGCGCATTTCCTGAGGTCCGATTTGACGCTGTCGCCGAAAGCAATGGCGACCTTGTCATTGTATTTGGTCGGGTTACATAGGGCCTTGACTGTCACCCATAATTTGCCGACCCCGCCGGAGAGGTTGCATGACTCTCGGTGTTCTTTCCACTTGGTCAATTTGTCCATTGACAGCCCGACGTATATCCGCTTTGAGATCTTTTATTTTTGGATCTGCGGGGTTCAAGAGTCTCACTTGGTCACGTTCTCTTGCCATTGCCGCTGCTTCCAGGCCGAATTTCCGGGATTCTGCAGGAAGGGATGAAGCGGCCGGAGGCTGAATCGATGACTTTGCGAAACTCTTTCTCACCTTTGCGTACGTCCGTCGGTGTGGGTAGTATAGTATTTATTCGAATTTTTTATTCGTTTATTCGAATAGTATTATTTGTTTATTCGAATAGTACTATTCGAATATTTTTGTTAATAGATTTTTAAAACGATATTCGCTGTTTTCTTTGCTTGTACCTAAGAGCGTGCATTTATGTTTTGTATGTTTTGTATGTTTTGTATGTATGTAGGTTTGCGTGTACAAATGTGTGCCCAAGCAGTAACAATATTTCTTTCATTATTCGAATAGTGGTAACGAATAGTTGTATTTATTTGTTAATGGTGGTTGAATAGTTTTTGGCTTATTATCTTGAAAATTAAATAGATATTTGTACAGTGTTGTGGGAATAATAAAATACAATTATTTGTAATAATTGAAGCTGTAAATAGACATTTACTATAAAGTTACTATACATAAATATGTATTTGTACATTTATATGTTTATTGCAGTTACATTTGCTTGGTAAGTTTTGTGCTAGGGCTTCAAGCAAGAGATGCCAGGGCCGAAATTCATAATGTATACTGTTTATTATGGTAATAAAAGGACGGGTTCGTGCCGATCTTTCATGTTCACATGTGTAAATAGTTTAATTTGCGTAAAGCAACTAATACTATCTACCTGCTTCCTATATTTTGTTAAATACTCATATATTTATATCTACTTGCATATGCACGTAAGTAGGTATGGTCATAGAAATTTGCGAACTCTTTGTATTGAATGGGTTGGTTAAGGAGGATCATTAGTAGGTACATTTTTTATTGAACAACTGAAGAATTGCATAAAGCGCGACTATTTGTTTTAAATTTGGATCTCTAAGCTCGTTAACTAAATGAACACAAAGGACCTACTTGTATGAGCGATTGCGAATTAATATATTTTAAACAATAACTAGGTATTCTAAATACGTTTGAAAAAATTATATTTTGCGCATACTACTACTACACCCTCAAGAAGCAAATTAAAACCCTATCGTGTATCAGCTTTGATGTTCTTGCACCAAAATGGACCAAATAATTAAAAAAAAATTTTGTGATTTGTTCTAGGATAAGAGTAATAAATATCCTAAATTTAATTAGCAAAAAAACAAGTCTTTGTTCTTATTAAAGGGACTTCCCTTAAACACTGTTTTGTACAAGTGCATACATTTTCAATCTAAACACATAGTATGCGCAAAATTGAAATATATGAATTCGCAATCCCTCATACAAGTAGGTCCTTTGTGTTTGTTGGAGACATGAACTCCAATTTGATTGAATTTTAAAAAATTTCCTTAATTACTTAATTACAATTTAATAATGAATTTAATATGAAATGAATGTACACTTATATACTTACCTTAGAATAACTTACCTTGTAAAATTGAACTTAAATCATTTTGGTAAACCACATATGTACTTACCTTAAATTCCTTAAAGCTACTTAAATCATTTTGCCAAAATACTTACCTTTGCTTAAATTCCTAAATTTACTTAAATTAATTTGCAAAAAAAATACTTACGATTCACGCACCCTGTAAACAAATAATTTATAATTTGCTCATTTTTTACCATTTACTTACATACCGTTTGTCCTATTTGTACATTTTACATACATATGTATATATGTACATACCTACTTGCTTACCGTTTCCTTGCTGCGCAGGAGACTTATTATTATAGAGAATTATTGAAGTAACTACCGCCCGCTAAAGTTGATCATAATTTTAATAACGTTTACCTATTTCGCAAGAGTTTAGTGAAGTGTATAAAGCTAAGTAGAGTTTTGAAAAATATTAAATAAAGTGGTTTTTATATATATTTAAAGTTAAACCAAGTGCTTGTTTTTATTAAAAGGAGCACGGTGAAGTGCTAGTGACACCAATACTTACCCAGAATTAAACAAGGTCCATTGCGGCCGTCAGTGAATCGGTGACCTATAGGAAAAAATTTTCGGAAAAAAATTATATTTTATAAGCTAAAATATACAAAAATTGCAAAATTTAAAACTAAATAAAATATTTTTTTTGTGAAAAAAGAAGTAAAAGTTCTTACTACTTACGGTAATACTAGAGTATACCTACCTGTGCATATACTTACATACCTGTGAATTCAAATAAAAATACAAAAAGAAAAATTTAAAAAAAAAAAATCAAATAAACAGTAATACCGGGTACGCGCCGCGCAGGAAAAAAAAAAGTGCTGAAATTAAAAGTGAAAAATAAACTAACTAAAATACAAATACACATACATAATATTATTTACAAAAAAAAAAGCAGAAAGTGCAAGTGAACGGTGAAAATAAACAGTTCGTACATACAATATTGAAAAAGGGCACACATTAGACCCATCAAAAAAAAAAATTTTTTGTGACAGCGGCTCTAATTTTGTAGCAATATTTGCTATTTTTACTTTACCACGAGCAGTAGACCTGCACAAGTGGTACCCCATCAACCAGCAACAATAAAACGACCCCAAACATCAAAATCAACGGAACACGCAATCACAGGAACAACAGCAAATCAGCATACATCAAACCAACAGGTCAAATAAGGTGATACGAAAACAAGAATGCCAAATTGCTACCCAAATATATGTAACTAATCTCTGCTGCACAAAAAAGCTCCGCCCATAAATCTAGGTAAAAAACTAAAACTCAATAAAAATTGGTTTTTTCCGTGACCCAGACAAAAAAAATCACAGTGGTACAAGGCATTTCAAAAACTGAGTAAAATTACAGTGGTAAAAAACACTTAAATTCTCAGTAAATTTTAGACTCAAATTTAAATTGTAATATGGCGGACGAGAAAAAGGGCCAACCCAAAACCCTAAATCCACAGTCAGGACCCGTTACCCGATCTAAATCCCAGTCGGAAGAGGAATACGGGGCTTTGGACAAAAAATTTTTCTTCGAAATTAACAAATTAGAAAAATTCTGCGAGAAATGGTGGAACTTGGCACGGACCACTCTGAGACCAGTCTCAAGCTGTACTTGGAGGAACTCAACAAGCGAGTAGACGCAGTGGAATCTGCATACAACACATCACTCGATACAGCGATGAGCACCAAACTCAGAATAAGCGAGTTGATTAGCACCCAGCAGCCTGGGGAGCACTCAAATCCCGATACGAGAATCGGAGAATTCTCGTAGATAACCAATGAAAATGGTGAAAGAATTCAAGAAATTCAAACCACCATAAATAATTGTATTTCGACCCTAAAGGCGAGCGATGTCTCAACTCATAACTGGGACCCCATCCTCGTATTCTTATGCTCATCAAAACTACCTGATGAAACCCTCTCACTCTGGGAACAATCACTCGATTCCAGAAAAGAGCTACCACTGTGGTCGGAGATGGACAAATTTCTCACCACTAGGTACGAAGTGGTAGAACGAGTCGGCACATATAGACCCAATAAACCCCGTAACTCTAACTCTAGCTTCAACCACAGATCTTCGACCCCCCAAAACCAGTCGAATTTCAGGAATAAGACCCAAACCTTCCATGTGGATTCAAAGAGGCAACCCTCATGCAAACTCTGCAATCTGAATCACTCATTAATGAGCTGTATAAAATTCAGAGATCTCTCGACTCAAGAGCGAAGCAAATTCGTAAAAGAAAACAATTATTGCACAAATTGTTTAGCTTGCTCGCATTTGGAAAGAGATTGTGGTAGCAATTTCACCTGCGTATATTGCCAAAAACGACACCACTCTCTACTTCATTTCCAAACCAAATCAAACTCTCCAAACTCATAACATTGGCAACAAAGGAACAAGGCGCAACCCCCAGTTGAAGACCCAGACAGAACATCAACTTCAAAAGATGCCAGTCGAACCCAATCAACTCAGAACCCATTTAAGAAAAACACGACATCGACTCACTTCGCAAGTAGTAGCGAAACCACCCTCTTACCCACAGCTTTAGTCACAGTGTCAGCTAACGGCGAATATCATAAAATTCGTGCACTGATAGACCAAGGCTCCGAAAAAACCTTTGTAGCCTCTAGAATACAAAAACTCTTACAACTACCAACCAAAGAAACCCATTATAAAATATCGGGAATGGGAGGTTCGGTAGTTCAAAACTCGAATAAGATCTGTGAGATAACACTCTGCTCGGCTGATCTGAAAAAGCAAATTAAAACTCAGGCCATTGTACTGCCTAAATTGACTCATTTCCTGCCCAGCTTCAAAGTGTCGACAGTAAACATGAAGGAAATTGCAACATTGCCACTCGCTGACCCTCAATGTTTCACACCCTCAAAAATCGACATGGTTATAGGCAGCGATCTCACTCCCCAAATATTAGTCCAAGGGTTACAAGCCAACGTAAGTGGCTCGTTATTAGCCCAAAATACTATATTTGGGTGGATACTCAGCGGACCCATTAAAGAGACTGTAAATACATTCTCGACTCAAGTACTCGAGAGTCCGGATGATACTCTCAGTACAATACTCCAGCAGTTTTGGCAACAAGAAGAGCTACCCATGACTCAAGCTCTTTCGGAAGATCACCAATTTTGCGAGGAACTCTACCGCAAAACCACTCACCGCCAAGAAGATGGTAGATATGTCGTGAAACTCCCATTCAAAAGGGAATTTCCAAGCACACTTGCCCTGGGACACTCACGTATTGCTGCACAACAACAATACCTCAGCGTTGAGAGATCGATCGAAAGAAGCCCAGAACTAAGAGAAAAATACTCGGAAGTTTTGGAAGAATATATCACCCTTAACCATATGGAGGCAACCTCATCCCGCGAGGTCATCGATAAAGGAAAGTATCTTTCTTTCTACCTCCCCCATCATGCGGTCTTAAAACCCGACAGCAAAACAACAAAGGTGCGCGTTGTCTTCAACGCATCTAGAACCACTCATTCTGGAAACTCCTTGAATGACGCTTTACACTCAGGCCCTATACTCCAAAACGACCTAATGCTCGTCCTACTCAAATGGCGATTTTTTAAGTATGTATTCAATGGCGATATCGAAAAGATGTATCGCCAAATTCTCGTTCACGAAGAGGATCAGGATTTTCAAAGAATTCTCTTCCGAAGATCCCCACAGCAGCCAATGGAGGACTTCAAATTAAAGACAGTGACGTTTGGCGTCAACTGTGCCCCGTATCTCGCGATACGTACTCTGCATCAACTCGAAGAAGACACACAACCCACCCACCCACTCGCCCATGATATATTGCTACACGAAACCTACGTAGACGATATACTTTCGGGAGAACATCTTACAGTCCGCTCACGACTCTCTACACGAAGTTATCGAAGTTTTAAAATCAGCCGGTTTTCCACTCAAGAAAATAACGGCAAATAACTCACAATTATTGCAATCCATTCCAGAATCGGATCTCCTAGATGCAGATTTTCTCAAATTTCACGATGCCAGCTCAACGAAGACTCTCGGCATAAAATGAAATGCCATAAACGACTCTTTCTCGTACTCGTACGACCCTCTACCCGCAGAAAACTCTAATACAAAGAGGCAAATTTTATCGGCGGTTGCGAAATTGTTTGACCCGGCAGGGTGGCTATCGCCAATAATGATACTAGCCAAGACTCTCCTCCAGGAACTCTGGTTACAAGGAACAGACTGGGACGAACAAGTCAAACCCAGCGCTTTCCACAAATGGAATACATTTCGCGAAAATCTCTCCGCGATAAATGAAATTAAAATCCCGCGATGGGTTGAATTTTCACCCAATAAACCCTTTCAGATGCATGGATTCTCAGATGCATCCGAAAAAGCAGTCTGCGCTTGCGTATACCTACGAGTGCAAAATAGCGATAACACATTCTCAACTCACTTACTCGTGGCGAAGAGCAAAGTGGCTCCATTGAAAACCGTGAGCCTGCCACGTCTAGAACTCTGTGGAGCAGTACTACTCACCAAATTGGTAAAACAAATACGCTCCCACCGAACCCTGACTCCACACGACCTATTTCTCTGGTAGTACTCGCATGGTTGGAAAAACCCCCACACACTTGGAAGACCTACGTGGCAAATAGAACCTGACAAATTCTGGAAAACGTGAGTGACGCCACTTGGAAACACGTACCCAGTGGAGATAATCCAGCAGATCTTGGTAGCCGCGGATGCACACCCAAGGATCTAGCCCTCCCTTTGGTGGAAGGGCCCAGAGTGGTTGGCCAAATGCCCAACGTCCTGGCCGAAAACAGCGACACACACCCCTACTCCACCGGAACAAAAGCGCACTCAAGCATTTCATACTGTAGATATGCCTGATCTACTCGAACGCTTTTCTTCCTACTCAAGAGCTCTACGAGTCCTTGTTTATATGTACCGTTTTATAAACAGGGCACAAGGACTCGATACTCAAAAAACGATCACGCTAACCCATGAAGAAGTGCGTCAGGCAAAGGTTCGTTTGATCCTGTTGACGCAACAGAAATATTTCTCTGCCGAAATCGCCGATCTACAGTCAAACAAACCACTCCACAAAAAGAGTTCATTATTAACTCTGAACCCTATGCTCGACGAAACAGGCATAATGCGAGTGAATGGTCGGCTCGCAGAAGCCAATCTCAGTTACAACAAGCGTTATCCTGTTATAATTCCCGATAATTCTCGTTTTTGCTCTTTACTCTTAGAATTTGTTCACTCTACCTTGTTGCATGCCGAAAAACAACTGATGATCCGCATGATACAACAGGAATACTGCATACCTCGACTCAAACAAAAGGTGAAGAAGTGCATATTTCATTGTAAGACATGCACTATATATAAACAACAGGCTACATACAACTCAAATAATGGCCGCACTCCCTTCTGAAAGGTCCACTTTTACCCTACCATTTCATACCACCGGTGTCGACTTTGCGGGACCTTTCTTAGTCAAAACTTCCATTCTCCGAAAAGCATCGTATGCAAAGGCATATGTCTGCGTGTTTGTCTGTTCTTCTACAAAAGCAGTACACCTCGAACTCTGTTCAGATTTGACGACAGCCGCTTTCAAAGCAGCATTCTCGCGGTTTGTAAGTCGTCGTGGACTACCACATAAAATCATGTCAGATAATGGCAAAACCTTCATTGGTGCCAGCCGCACAATTCAGAAGGAGCTCACGGCTTTTCTCAAAGAAGCCGCACCTGACATAGCTGAAAAATACTCAACTTACGGACTTTCCTGGCAATTTATTCCCCATATGCTCCGCACATGGGCGGATTATCGGAAGCAGCTGTTAAGAGTTTTAAAACGCATTTTCTCAAGGTTGCAGGAAACCAAACATCCACTTTTGAAGAATTTACTACCCTACTCACTCGAATCGAAGGGGTTCTCAACTCTAGACCGCTATCTCCGATGTCGCAAGATCCAAATGATTTACTCGCTCTAACTCCTGGACTTTTCCTCCGTGGTGCTCCACTACCCGCGTTACCCTGAACCCAACTCCGAAAATCTTCCGCTCTTCAACAAATGGCAAAAACTCCAAGTTCTACACCATTAATTTAGTACGCGGTGGACAAATGATTATCTCAAAGAACTTCATAAGCGTACTAAATGGAAAACGCAGCAGCCAAACATCAAGGAAGGTGATCTAGTCGTCGTTAAGGATGACCTTTTCCCCCCGAATGAGTGGCGACTCGGACGCGTTACTCGTCTCCATCCCGGCTCGGACGAAAAGGTTCGAGTTGTAGATGTCCGCACTCAAAGCGGAATATACACACGACCCATTGCAAAACTTTGCGCACTTCCCCCAGCCGAATAAGATCTCCACCCTCACTCTACCAATCTCTCCGTAGCATGTAAACACTAGGATATCCATCAGACCCTACTGTTAGCACCCGTACTCACCTAATAAACTCTTTCTCTTTCTATTCTCATTACAGACGCTACGAGAGTTTCAGCAAGTGTCGGCTCTGTTGCCAAAAGCACTCGTTGCGCTACTGCAACGCGTTCATGGCAATGATACCGGAAGAACGCTATGAGTCGGTACATCCCACGTAACGGGCGCATGCGACTCTCCGGATAGTTGCCACAAATGCGGCATTGCACACCACACGCTGCTACATCGACAGCAAGATAAGCCCTCGAAGAAGCAGAAGAATCGACGCAATGCACCGAAACCCAAGGAGACACCCTCTACTCGACGAGTGGTCATTGCAAAGCCAAAGAAAAGGAGGGGAAAACGCAAGGACACTCAGCGGCGCTTGAAGACCCTGTTCTCTACTGCGGTATCCACTTTAGCAGAGATGCAGGAGCTACTGCTTCCTTCATCGGAGCAGGCCGGCCGCCATGTTGGAGACATGAACTCCAATTTGATTGAATTTTAAAAATTTTCCTTAATTTCTTAATTACAATTAATATGAAATGAATGTACACTTATATACTTACCTTAGAATAACTTACCTTGTAAAATTGAACTTAAATCATTTTGGTAAACCACATATGTACTTACCTTAAATTCCTTAAAGCTACTTAAATCATTTTGCCAAAATACTTACCTTTGCTTAAATTCCTAAATTTACTTAAATTAATTTGCAAAAAAATAACTACGATTCACGCACCCTGTGGCGTGGTGTTGCCGGCCATGATGGCGCGGCGCGTACCAACGCTTGCACGCCGGTGCATCTACGTACAAAGAAAAATGCACTCAATTCAAAACTCCGCACTGGATCGTCTTTAGTTGTTTTATTTAAGTTCGATTTCTTTTCTTTTAGTTCAGTTATACTTATCTAATATATTTTTAATATAACACATTTAATTCACACGTTTCTGTCTTTTATTTGATTTTTAACAATTCGTGTAAGCGAAGTAGAACCGGCGCGTTTGAGTGTGGGCAATCGACTTCGTGTTTGCGCCCACGCTTCAATCGCACGTGTCCCTGTCGACGGTTGGCAGCAGTTCAGCAAAAGCTGACAATAGTGCCAACTATCGACAGGGCTGTATTTTGTTCTATTACAAAATATCGCCTAAGGGCGATGTTACGTTACACCACCCTTCTGCGGGAAAAGAAGAATGCGGCAAGATGATCAGTTTTACCGGATTCTTCTTGAACAATATTTTAAATTGTTTTGAGTGGACGAGTGTTTACTAATTAGGGTGTACCTTCCCTTTTCAAGCAATCGTCCACTCATAGCAATTTTATTTTTAAAATTTTATACTTTTAATATCTTATATATTAATATATGTAATATACCTTTGCATTAAATATTTTATGTGCATATTACTAATGTTTATAAAAATTTTGTAATAGTTAATTGGTTAAGTATATATATAGATGCTATAAATGAAAATTTGTACATATGTTAGCGTTATTTGCTTTTCATTATTTGTATTATTTCATGCTTTAGACATTTTTGTTTTGTTATAATTAGTGAATTGGTTAGGTAGTAATTGGAATGGTAGTATATAAAAATGGTAGTATATAAAAAATGGTAGTATATAAAAATGGTAGTATATAAAAATGGTAGTATATAAGCATTCATTGCTCTTTAACAGTTTTTATAATTATAAGTTTCGGAAAAATTTGCTAATTTTTTTTTTGTTTTTTTTTTTTTGTAATATATCAGCATTCTTGCTTTTGACTTTTTGCACAATGGCATGAGTGAATATAAGTTGTGTAAATATAATATTTTAACGTTTTTTTTTTTTGATTGTTTACATATTGCCAATGGCATGCTTATAAATATATATATGTTTGTTAACATTAGTTATGTTAATTATTAATAAAAATGTTCATACCTTAATGGTTCTATTCTTGTGTATTGTTCTTTCTTTACTTTTTTCCGTATCGTATATTGTTACATTTGTTCCATCAATTTTTGTTACGGCGTAAGGCCCTTGATAAATGTTTTCGTGTTTGTTTCTTGGTTCCTTTTGTATGAGGATTTTGTCATTTACATGTATAATCAGTGGTTTTGCTGTTTTATCGTAAAATTTCTTATTTTGTATTTTGTGTTTGTTTATTAATATTTTTGCTAATTCATGACTTTTTTGCATTCGGTACTTTATTTCTTTTGCATAGTTTTCTATGTTGTAAATTGGATCAATTTTTTCTTTTGCTAATTCATTTGGCAGAATTGCCTTTTTACCAAATACTAATTCGAATGGGGTGAATTTATTGTCAAAAACGGTATTTGTTGTTGTATTGTGCAAGAATGTAAAGTACTTTAAATAAAAATCCCAATCTGAGATTGTCTCGTTTAAATATGCTCTTATTTTAAGAAGTTCTGATAATTCTGCAAATAATTCATTTTTATATTCGGTTCCAGGGCCGTGCGCAGGAATTGGCCTTGGGGGGGGTTTTAATTTAGATTTGCATTCACATACATTTTTCACTAAGATAAACATATTTGCTGAAACAGATACCTAGACCCATACATCATAAATTTAAATGTTCTTTAACTTTTCTGAAACTGCATACTCTGATACCTAAAACTATACCCAAGAAAATTTTTTTGGTTGTACACATTTTTCTGTATTTGATAGAGAATTGGTGATGTGATGGCGTATATCAGCTAACTAAAAGTGCAAAAAAAGACTCCTTTCGGACCATAAAACGCTCATTTCTCAGAGCTTTACTCTCCAAACTGAGCTTCTTTCGGAGCACAAATGGAGCGAAAAATCGCTCTACGTGGGAACTCCAACGGAGTCATAAAAAAGAGTCCGAAATGAGTCCGATTTCGATGAATTTGAACCGTTTTTTGACTATTTTTAAATGAACTGCGGAGCCTTTTATTGGTGCTTTTCTGAACCTTTTTCGGAGCCTTTTATTCCTCCATTCTGCGGGTTTTTGGAGGCTTTTCAGACGCCTTTCGGAGCCCTTTAATTGGTGCTTTTCTTTTATTCATCCATTCAGAGGGTTTTTGGGCTCGGAGCCTTTTATTGGTGTTTTTCTGAAGCTTATTTGGGGTCGTTTTTTACTTCTTTTGGGTCATAATTTCTTTGCGCAATTTTTCCCTTCTAACTATTCTGCCGTCACCAATTCTGACTTTCTAAATTATCCCTATGAGCTACATGGGAACAATTTAATTAATTGTCCAACTATATGCGCCAATGATGTTCTTATTTATATGAAAACTTTGAAGGAATCTTTTAAATGCTGTCCTGATAGGATTCCTACATGCTTCTTGAAGAAGTGTGCTAACAATATTTACCAACCCCTTACCAATTTGTTCAATCTGTCACTAAAGTGTGCTGTTTTTCCAAAAGCATGGAAAGAGTCGTTTCTTCTACCGCTTCATAAAAGCGTAAGCAAGGCTTCTATAGAGAACTATCGTGGCATAGCAAAGATTTCTGCCATCCCAAAAGTGTGTGAAGCTATTGTTACCAATCAGCTTACGAATCCTATCTCTACCTTGATTTCCGACTGTCAACACGGGTTCTGTAAGGGAAAGTCCACCGTTACAAACTTACTTGAATTTACTTTGATTTCAGTAAAGCTTTCGATAAAGTGTGCCACTCTTTACTTATTCATAAACTGGATCAGTTGGAATCCAGCCGGGTCTCAATCGCTAGATCTCTTCTTGCCTTAGCGACAGAGCACAAAAAGTAGTGTTTAAAAATTGTGAATCCGATGTTATTTATGTCTCCTCAGGAGTTCCTCAAGGAAGCCATGTTGGCCCGATTCTGTTCTTGTTGTTTAGAAATGATATTTCTACAGTAATATAATTTTCGAAAATTTTAATGTATGCCGACGATGTAAAGCTTTGTCATTCGAAGAAGCTTCAATCAGATCTAAATACACTAGTTACTTGGTGCGATTTAAATTATATGCCGCTTAATCTAAAGAAATGTAAATACCACAGCCAGCTTCCTATACAAGGAACAGTTATAGTCTTGAGCAAATGTATGATTTTGTTGACCTTGGGGTTACTATGGACTACAAAATCAGTTTTAACTGCCACATTAACGTAACAGTCAATAAAGCTAGAGGCGTTCTAGCATTTCTTAAACGATGGTCTAAAGAATTTAGCGACCCTTATGTAAATAATACTCTACTACATTAGTCAGACCGATACTTGAATACCGTTCTATAATTTGGAACCCACGTTACCAGGTCCTCGTGGATCGCTTAGAATCAGTTCAAAAACAATTTTTAATATTTGCCTTAAGAGATCTTCACTGGGATCCCTTGTATAATTTGCCATCGTATACGAGTCGCTTAAAACTAATTAATCTTCACAGCCTTTCTAGTCGGAGGGAACTGCTTGTAACTGTTTTCATGACTAAATTACTAAATGGTTCAATCGTAAGCCTGTTTCTTTTGAGCGAAGTGAACTTCAATGTACCTTCTCGTCCATCAAGACATTTTAAACCACTTATATTGAAACAGTCTCGAACTAATTTTGAATTAAATGGGCCTTTTCGTTGTTTGTGTCAAGATTATAACTCTCATTCTGGTACGTTTGATATTTCAGACTCACTATGCAGCATAAAAAAGTCAATTCTTTCTATCCTAAATACATATCAACAATTTGCTTTCATATCCTTTGATTCTTATCTTTATTCTTTACAATAACTATTCGCTGTAAACTAATTATTTATTAATTGTGTCATCTATTTTTTATCTACCTTACTAACTGATGAGGTTTTCTCTGTAGCTGAGCAGTTTTAGATCTCGACGATTAACAAACCAAAACCAGACTATTGATAAACGTCCATGAAACATGCGATCTTTACCTTCTGTTAGGTGAAATAAAAAAAAAACCTCAGAAAATGTTTGAAAACATTCAAATATTTGAACTGTGTCGCTCATCTGCTCTCCAACGTTCATTTTCTCACAATTCTCTTTACGCCTACAACAAAAAGGGTCAGAAAACACTCGAAATCTTTCATATAATTGAGCCTTGCAGTTCATTCGCTCTGTTAATTGAAACTGCTCACTGTTTTCATCAGTAAAATTAAAAAAAAAAATGCCCATGCTCGGAAAGCTCCAAGTGCAATTCAAAGTGCCGGACTTATCGTCGCTACCGACGAAGAAGGCGCATTCAACAAATTGTCAACGAAAAAAGGCGCATTAAAAATATTGCGGGAAATAAGGACGCATTAAAAAATATTTTGACAAAAAAGGGGCATTAAAAAATATTTTGACGAAGAAAGGCGCATTAAAAAATATTTCGAGGAAGAAAGGCGCAGTGTATACATTTACAGTAAACTTCACAAGGGATTTGGTGCTGGATTGAAAAAAATTGGGCCAGCCCAAGTACCCATTATACGTATGTATTTTTATTTAGTATTACGTTTTTTGAATAACTTATATTGCAGCTAGTTATCGAAGCGCGTCTTTCTTTCCTAAAAAATATTTTAAAGCGCCTTTCTTTCTCAAGATATTTATAATGCGTCTTTCTTCAAACTTCGTCGACAAACAGCTTTCCGCCCTTTTTCGTCGATAGGAACGTTATGTATTGGCCAACCTTATTCTTTGCAACTTTCACCAATTTCTTCTTCCGTAAAATTATTTTAACTAGTTTTGTCAAAAATTATTAGTCAAGATTCAATAAAAGATTTATAAACTGTATTTTGAAAACATTTGCAAAATCATTGCAACTTAGATTTGGCCATGGGGGGGGTTTTAACCCCCAAAACCCCCCCCGTGCGCACGGGCCTGTTCGGTTCCTAAATCCGATTTTATGCTATTCATAACCCCGTAGGTTAGAATAAAACTCTGAAAAACTGCTGAAGCTACTGTTTTTGCTGACTTGTCTGGTACTGCAACTGTTACAAGATATTTTGACATATCACAAATCATGGTAATCGCGAACTTGTTACCGTGTGTGGATTCTGGTAAAGGACCTATCGTGTCGATTACGACAATGTCAAATGGCTTACTAGGAGTGGGTGTTAAAACTAACTCTTCTTTATTCTTTACTTTTACTTTATTTAACAGGCATTTTTCGCAGTTTTTAAAGTAATTTGCTATGCCTTTTGTCATATTTTTCCAAAAAAATTTGTTTCTTAATTTCGCATATAGTTTTTTCATTCCACAGTGACCTCCCGAGATAGGATCATTGTGGTATATTGTTAATAATTTTAATTTTTGTTCCTCATCATTAATTGTTATAATTGGATCCAGTAAAATAATAGTTAAGTCTTTCAAAATCTTATTTCCTCTCTCTTTAAAATTTGTAATTGTATAATATTTGAAAATTAAATCATCCTTTGGCAATTCTATCTGCTTAATTTTTAGTTTTCCGGCTTCTATTTCTAACCTCGAAAGTAAAGTATCGAAATTCTTTATTTCGTTTGAAAATTCAAAATCTAGTAAAATTATTCTTTTATGCTTTATATGCGCGCGTATTCTTAAAAATTGTTTACTGTTTTCATCATTAAATATTTCGGATCTGATACGAGGAATTGTCTTTGAAAAATTGTGTGAATATTTGTCATAAACGTGTAAAGCTTGTAAATTTTCGCATGAATGTATATTTTCGCTAGAACCGCGTATTTCTTTCTTTCTACTCATGAAACGCGTTTGAACCGTAAATATATTTTTGGATTTTTCTTTTAATTCGTTAATAGTTATGCGCGAAAGTGCATCAGCGCCTACGTTTGATTTTCCTTTTATGTATTCTATTGTAAAGTTGTATTCTGCCAATTCAAGTCTAATTCTTGAAAGTTTTGAAGATGGGTCTTTCATATTGAACAAATAAACTAAAGGCCTGTGATCTGATTTTACAATGAAATGATTTCCATAAACGTATGGTCTAAACTGTTTTATCGCAAAATATATCGCTAATAATTCTAACTCTATGATCGTTTTTTTCTGTTCTGCGTTATTAAAAGATTTTGAAGCATAACATATTGGTAAATCGTTACCTTGTTGTTCTTGGCTGAGTATAGCTCCACAACCGGTTTTGGAAGCGTCTACTGTAATGATAAACTGTTTGGAAAAATCCGGATATTGCAGAATCTTTGGTGACATTAGTGATGTTTTCAATGCATCAAAAGCTTCATCGCATGTTTTATCCCACGTAAATTCGACTTTTTTTCTATTCAATCTATTAAGAGGTGCTGCCAGAGATGCGAAATTTGGAATGAAACGTCTATAATAGTTCGCAAAAGCAACGAAGCGTCTTACCGCGTCTTTATCTGTCGGTTTGGTATATTTTCTAATTGCATCTATTTTTGAATCGTCTGGCGCTAAACCCTCGGATAAACATTTATGACCTAGGAATGTCACTTCGGGTCTGAGAAAATTACATTTGTTTGGATTGAGTTTTAGATTGAACGATCTACAAGTGTCGAATACTTTGGATAAATTTTTAATGTGATGTGATTCGTTACAGCCAATGACAATTATGTCATCTACATACAAAAAAGCTACGTTAGGCGGAATCCCTGAAAACGCAATTGTCATCATTCTCGAGAATGAGTTTGGTGCAATACTTAAGCCAAACGGCAATACTTTCCATCTATACGCTCCGCGATCAGTAGGAAATGAGGTTATATCGCGTGAATCAACATGTAAGGGTATTTGGTGAAATCCAGAAAAAGGGTCTAACGTTGAGAAAAATTTGGCTCTGCCGAGATTGTCTAATATATCGTCGATTCGTGCTAATGGGAATTTATCAGCTATTAGTTATTTATTAACCGCGCGAAAATCAACACACATTCTGTAAGCTTTTCCACCATTACTTTTCTTTTTAGGCACTAAAATAAGTGGGCTGTTGTAGTTTGAATAACTCCCTTCGATTAAATCGTTTTCTAATAATTTCGTAACTTGTTTGTTTATTTCTTCCCGCTGAGAATATGGTAAACGATAATTTTTAATATACACTGGTTCATTGTCTGTTATTCGTAATGTTTGCTCATAAAAATTATTTAATGTCATTTTGTCGTTATCAAGCGCGAATATGTCGGCATATTGTATGCAAAGTTCTAAAAGTTCGGATGGAGCATTTTTTGGAATTTGATTTTTTAAAATCGAAGCTACTTCGTTAATACGTTTATCGTCTGATTTAGTTTTATTAATCTCATATACGTGGTAATCTGTAAGTTTTTCTGTCCGAATAGAATTTTTCTTTATGAATTGAATGTCATTTGTGGTATTTATTATTTTTAAAACAGGGTTTTTAGAAGTTGTAATGCATCTTGCTGTAAATACACCTTTTTGTAATTCTTGAGATTCAACGAAAAGTGGAGTTGTTGAGTGACCTAAGTCAAAAATTCGAAAAACTTCGCATCTAGGTGGTATTATACACTTATACCATTGACTTTTCCACCATTTGCCCAGAAAGAGATGCTATTATTTGAATAATTCATTATACATTTGTTGTGTTTGAGAAAGTCTTTACCCAGTATACCATCTCATGGTATATTAAAATCGTCATTCACCACGTGTAAGTTATGTTCAACTAGAATGTTTGAAAAATGTAAGTCTATATTAATTTTACCTAAGGTAGAAACAGAGTTTGAAGTTACGCCAGTGATATTAACAATATCGTCGCTACAAATGGGAATTTGGTTATTTAAACTTGAAATTTTTATCAGTGAAATATCAGCCTGTGTGTCTAATAAAAATGTGCATAGTTTTTTAGATCCGGTTATGTTAATTTTGACAAAATCTGAATAATTTAGGTTTAGACAAAAAACGTTTTTGATATTTATTCGCTCAACTCCCCGTCCCTCAGTGTTCGCGCCTGCGGGGCTTCGGAGTTTAAAGCGCGTACGTTTGCATTGTTGCTATTGTTATTACGTGCATTAGCGTTACCTCGATTGTCGTTATTTTGCCTATAATTGTTGTTTTGTCTACTCTGGTTGTTATTATTGTATCTATTGGTATTGTTGCTGTACCTATTGAAATTATTGCTGCTATTGTACCTATTGTTTTTAATATTTAATGTAGTTCAATTTCTTTTTGTTTAAGTCACTTTGTTAACATTGTTGAAATTTTGGTTTTATGTTTGAAAAACTTTAGTCAAATTTTTTTTGTTGGACTTTGTGGGTTTTATAATTTTTTTGTATTTTAAAAACTTTTATCAATTTTTTTTTTTTGCATATTTTTTGAAAACTTATATAATTTTTTTTAATTTTTGAAAAATTTTATAATTTTTTTTTGTATTTTTGCAAAATTTTATTAATTTTTTTTGTATTTTTGAAAACTTTTTATAATTTTTTGGGATTTTTTTTTTTTGTATTATTTTGTAATTTTTTTGGCGTATAATTAATGCAATTTTAATGTATTTACGCAGGGCTCCGGCCCACGGTCACGGTCGCCATGTGGCGTGGTGTTGCCGGCCATGTTGGCGCGGCGCGTACCAACGCTTGCACGCCGGTGCATCTACGTACAAAGAAAAATGCACTCAATTCAAAACTCCGCACTGGATCGCCTTTAGTTGTTTTATTTAAGTTCGATTTCTTTTCTTTTAGTTCAGTTATACTTATCTAATATATTTTTAATATAACACATTTAATTCACACGTTTCTGTCTTTTATTTGATTTTTAACAATTCGTGTAAGCGAAGTAGAACCGGTGCGTTTGAGTGTGGGCAATCGACTTCGTGTTTGCGCCCACGCTTCAATCGCTCGTGTCCCTGTCGACGGTTGGCAGCAGTTCAGCAAAACCTGACAATAGTTGGCGTGTTCCAGTTAAACACAAACCCAGACCTGTATAAAATTTTACATGTAAATGCAACAACAACGCTGTGATCTTGATGTTTTTCTGGCTCAATTTCGGACCCGTAGTAGTAGATTTTTTTGTAGTAGATTTTTTGACAGCCAACCCTTATTTGCTTGGCAGCACAAACATGCATATGTATACACACTTATTTACACAAACAACTCTCATGCAGCTGACCCGCATCGTTCCTGTTAAATTATGACCGTGACCCGACCCAGGTCAGCAACCTGGAACGCAACTAGTGCCAACTATCGACAGGGCTGTATTTTGTTCTATTACAAAATATCGCCTAAGGGCGATGTTACGTTACAACCCTGTAAACAAATAATTTATAATTTGCTCATTTTTTACCATTTACTTACATACCGTTTGCTCTATTTGTACATTTTACATACATATGTATATATGTACATACCTACTTGCTTACCGTTTCCTTGCTGCGCAGGAGACTTATTATTATAGAGAATTATTGAAGTTAGTTCCTCTGTAACTACCGCCCGCTAAAGTTGATCATCATTTTAATAACGTTTACCTATTTCGCAAGAGTTTAGTGAAGTGTATAAAGCTAAGTAGAGTTTTGAAAAAGATTAAATAAAGTGGTTTTTATATATATTTAAAGTTAAACCAAGTGCTTGTTTTTATTAAAAGGAGCACGGTGAAGTGCTAGTGACACCAATACCCCCAACCCCATACTTTCCCAGAATTATACAGTGTTCATTTAGTTAACGAGTTTAGACACCCAAATTTAAAACAAATAGTCGCGCTTTATGCATTTCTTCAGTTGCTGAAACACAATTAACAATCTACCTACTAATGATCGTCCTTAACCAGCCAATTCAATAGAAAGAGTTCGCAAAATTTCCATGACCATACCTACATCCTTACATACATATGTATGTACATATGTATGTAAGTACATTTATATGAGTATTTAACAAAAAATAGGAAGCAGTATGTATGTATGTGTATGTTACTTTACACAAATTAAACTATTTACACATGTGAACATGAAAAATCAGCACAAATCCGTCCTTTTGTTACTATAATAATCAGTATACATTATGAATTTCGGCCCTGCATCTCTTGCTTGAAGCCCTAGCACAAAACTTACCAAGCAAATGTAACTGCAGTAAACATATACAAGTACAAATACATATTTATGTATAGTATCTTTATAGTAAATGTCTATTTACAGCTTCAATTATTACAAATAATTGTATTTTATTATTCCCACAACACTGTACAAATATCTATTTAATTATTAAGATAATAAGCCAAAAACTATTCAACCACCATTAACCGAGTAAATACAACTATTCGTTACCACTATTCGAATAATAAAAGAAATATTGTTACTGCTTGGGCACACATTTGTACACGCAAACATACATACATACATACATACACAACATAAATGCACCCTCATAGGTACAAGCAAAGAAAACAGCGAATATCGTTTTAAATTCTATTATCAAAAATATTCGAATAGTACTATTCGAATAGCACTATTCGAATTAACGAATGAAAAATTTTGAATAAATACTACTCGAATTTTTTGCAACGAATATTTTTATTCGTTTATTCGAATAGTGTTTATTCGAATATTATTCGAATAGTGTTTATTCGAATATTATTCGAAAAAAATCCCACTCCTAGTAGCCAGTTTACGTGGTTGATAAGGCCCGCGCTTGAAATGGAGATGTCTGGCAAGCTGTGGCAGTGACCTGCCACCCTAGTGGAGGCATCTCCATTCAGTGTATAGAATGCCGAGTTGTCTATTTGCTCTGTGAGTGCGTGCCCTCTGCTGTCTGATGGCAAGTTGGAGTGCCAGAGATCATGGTGTGCGTTGAAATCAGCTAGGATGAGGCAGTTATCGCCCCTTAGCAAACCACTAATACCAGGGCGATAATCACGGGGACAGCGCGTAACAGGGGTCGACGTCGCCTGTCCGGACTGCTATACCCTGGCATTCAAGTTATACCCATGACCGCTGGGACGGTCTATCTTATGCACATTGAACCCATCACGAGTACGGGGCGGATGTGGTTGCCTAGATGGAGGTAGGCTTAGTCCCAAGCTATGTCGCAGTCTAGGGTTCAGCGTGCCTTGGCCGATGTTATGTAGCGTGGAGGGCGGCTGAGTTCTGCATCAAGGGGCTATAAATGTATCCGTCCATAGGTTCCTGTTTGCAAGCACATATGGATGTGGCATAGGCCAAGGCAGTTATTGCACTTAACAGATACCGACAGACAGTGCACGTGGTGAAAGGTACGATGAGGTTATGTTCCTGACCCACGTGCATGGTGGAAGAAGGGGGGGGGGCGAGAGTGGGGACTGACGCTCGGCGTTGTTCGTACCTTGCCTATTTATTTATTTATTAGTTTGTTTTAAGTCGACACAAACAATATTACATGATAAATATTCCGTCTTTGCTCCGAACGCTGCGTGGAATCGCGTCCATTCCACCAGCTTCTCACACAATATCAACGAACACACTTAAACAAATAAATATTCGACCGTATGTCAGGATGGATTCGAGACTCGGCCTCTTCAACCATCCTGTGAATAATTCAAGATTTCAAAGCACAACATGCATTAAAAATGCTATCGTATGTGAGGGTGGATTGGAGACTCGGCCTCTCCAACCACCCGGTGAGGATTGAACAGTCAAGATTTTCAAGACCATCCTTATGGATGAACCGATCGTTTTATAAGATGGATAGCAATCACGCCCACTCTAATCTTTCCAGTAAATAACCAACTAGCTCTGATGACAACATTGCGTGAATAATCGACCGTATGTGAGGATGGATGGGAGACACGGCCTCTCCAAACATCTCATCTGATACTTTAATTCATATTGTGTAGTTTTTAAGTTATGTGCAATTTTAATAGTATCTGTTGGATGGCCGTGCGAGGTGGAAGCGCATGTCGGGGATAGGTGAGGCGGGAGAAGCAGAGCTGCTGGTCGTGGAGACCGGGCCACTGTTGTGGCCATTTGATGATGGCAGATGCGGTGTATGTACGCCGGAGGCACGAGAACCGCGGGACGCGCTTGTGCGTGAACAACATGATGGGACATAAGTACTGAAAAGTACGGGTTCTGGGGATGGCAGGGTTAAGCCCTGAGCATCCAGATCTGTGAAACCATCTCTTGCATTTAGTGCATTGAACGGAATGTGAACGTTTGACATATATGTATTTTCTTCCACCAGACGCACCAGATCCAGTCTCTTGGTCCGGGGTTGGATTCGATACCAGCCCGTAACAGGAGACATTGGAGCAACCCTGCTGCATGGGATTGCTCCGGGGATGACAATTTAGGGGTGGGACTGGACAAATTGGACAGGGTTACACTAAAATAAGAGCCCTTTACCGGGTAAAACCCGGGTCATTCCGGTAGTAGAACTGGCTGTTGTGGGAATGAACGCGTTGTCGTAACTGCCAGCGCCTAGGACACACCAAAAACCGCTATTCAAGCGCCGCCACATGCGAAGGGTGTAATCTGGCCCCACATACACCAGATAACTGCACCCGAAAACAATGCTGCCCAAGGTTCAAACAATTTAAGGACGTGCTACAAATTAATACAATCTTCAAATGTACCCTAGGGGAAGCCTACAAAAGATACAACCAAATGTATACAAACACAGACAATACTTAACAGTCATATGCCAACGCAGCCAAAGGAACAACACCTAAAGCTGCCAAAGGAACAACACCTAAAGCTGTCAATGTAACAACACCAAAAACCACCCAACCAATCAAACCACACCAAAATCCAGCAAACCCAATGCAACCACCACTTAAACCAACAATTTCAAACATCCAGCTTCTCCTTGGAAGCCCAACCCGGAAAAAATTATAAAAACAAACACCATAAACAATGAAATATACACCTCTAACAACAAACCAAACACCAACATCAACAACTTTCATAACGAAAATACCAACAACACCACGTCACCATTAACACAACTAATATCAAGTAACAACTACTACCTCCCAACAGAATGCAACTCAATGCAAACAGATGCAGACGAGGGCTTCTCTTCGTAAACTCCGCGTTACGTTGTTTATTTGTACAAGAGAGGTGTCTGAAAGGTCAGTGAGGAAATCATGCTGTGTGGTAGGGGTAAAAATGTTTGAGTCATTTAAGCCGACCCAACTCACTCCGGGTAAATTACAATCACCAAGAACTAAAAAAACGGAGTTAAGCCGGTTATAAACAAGTAAATTCGACTGAGGCGGTATGTAAGAGGATAAATACGCAGGAACCAGGCAATGAAACTTCAAGACGTGAGTCGACAGCTATGAGGACGCCACCTGCCCTAGTTTCACGATCGCACCGATAAACAACGTAATTGCTGCAGAAAATTTCAGAATTAAAGTTATCTGGCTTTAACAAGGTCTCAGTAAAAGCTATTACATGGGCAG
Organism: Sphenella marginata; assembly: GCA_951509765.1. Lineage (NCBI taxonomy): Eukaryota > Metazoa > Arthropoda > Insecta > Diptera > Tephritidae > Sphenella > Sphenella marginata. The sequence goes on from OX608078.1 coordinate 19,468,426, forward strand.
TAAAAGTCAAGCTATTAAGAAAAAGGTGATACAATTTGGAGCGTAGGTAGGGACACGAATTTCGATACGATACGATACCATATCGATACTTTTGCCCTTCGATACCGATATTTTGTACTCGATGCTTTTTTAACGATACTTTTCGGCATCGAGTATCTAGACCCCGGTATCGTATCGAATTTTTTAAAAAATATGGAACTAATAGAGCAAAAATACCGCTCTGCTGGTTGTCTCTCTCTAACTTGTGACGCGAATCGAAGGAAAATCAGAACCAAATAATAACAGTTAATTTAGCCGGAAAAGGCAGACAGCAGAAAAGTAAGAGTTGCCATTGATCTGTTGCAATATGCACTTAATACGTCCAAAAAGGTTACAACAAACTTGAAGTATTAACTTATTGTGATATTGTTTTGCCTTTATACTGAAAAAAAGGTAATACTATCCATCCACGTCAACTGTTAATACACGTCCAAAAACAGCGGGAGAGGTATCAAACGAAGCGTCTTGACGGCTGTAACAATGATCCTAAGGGGGAAATCCGATATTTTATTTCGTTCAATGGATTTTTGTCTGTCATTTTCATGTGGTTGTTGTAGACACAGATATAAGGTGTTATAAAATGTTTTTGATTTGTGGGGTGTTTTAGAAACACGCTTCAAAAATATTGCATTTTCTGATCCCTGCGCTTATTCCCTATGTATGTCTTGGCTACGTGATATGATCAGTCGGGAAGAAGCCGCACATGCAATCCAAGAATTTGTGTTCCGACAAAAATGAATTTTGGAATCACATAGAAACTTTAGCATCTGGTCGAGGAAGTGAAAGTGCAATCCGACAAAGCGAAAACATCAATGAATATATTCGTTGCAAACTACTTCCTTTAAGTGGCTATCTTTTGCGTTTTTGGAAGAAAATAAGCATAAATATCCTCATTTGTCGAAAATTGCTTTACGATATCTAGAAGTACCAGCAACTTCTGTCCCATAAGAGCGCCTATTTTCAAAGGCAGGTTTAACAATGACAAAAACACGTAACAGGTTGAAGGGGAAGAGGTTGGATAAATTACTATTCATGGCAGATTGCACAGAGGAAGAGTGGGGCTTTTGATCTTCGTTTCTTGAAGTAAAATCTATCAAATTAAAAAAATCAAATTTGCTCATATTAAACTAGTTTATGTTATTATTTATTTTATTGAAGTGTATACGAACCTATGGTAATCATTTACAAAACGTATGAATTTGCTTGCAGCGAACCATTCGGTTATTAAAGTGCTTGTTTGTCATGTACATTTAGCATCGATATTTTGACTATCGAGTCTTTTTGTTTCGATATTATCGGGTACCCGATATATTTGAAGCGATACTTCAAATGAGTACAGAATCGATGCTTTGCATTCGATATCGTGTCCGTAAGCGTAGGCCACGGACATTTTGGTAGTGGATAACTATAGTTGACAACGTAGTTAAGCTATTCAGTTTTTTTAACAGGACCCATTTCCTGTTTTGGGCTTACTCGTGTACAAATGTACAACAGAGTGTTCCGGCCATAACTTAGGGTCAAGTACCCTATCGAAGAATGAGCCCGGCACTGAGACCCTAAAAGATGAAATGTCTTTTTCATACTTTAAATTGAATTTATATACGGTAATGTTGCTAGTAGGTGCAACACCAAGTTTGGAGGAAACATATGTCTTAATATCTGCTTGAGTCAACGACCCATGCAGTCTTGAGACAAAAATGGCCTTTCGCGGTGGAACACCTCTGACCACCCTGATAACATCAGTTTGGGGAGTCACTATGTGCGAACACTCAGAAGAGGAATCAAGGTTTACGGCAGTATTCAACACTACAGGGTTGTTTTTATTCTTTTTAACCCTATCAGAATCGCACCTATTCTTAAAGGGCACGGTGGATTGAGTACCCGGTATAAGTTTGTCGCCAACAGCAGAAACGGCAGCATTAGCCAAGGTACATGAGAGAATGCAATCGGATTGTGATAGCACGAGCGAAGGTATGATTGGTGTGACAGCACCATCAGTGGACTTAATAGGGGGAAGGACAGAAGAGAGGGCACCCGAACCACTAGGTAGCGGCGAAAAAGAAAAAATATCCGTTTCGGTAGAGGAACAATTGTGAAGCACCGGAACTAACAACAGCAGATTTTAGGCAATTTATTTCACAGTCAATTTATCAATTTTCTTATTATTGATTTTGGCACTGCTTTTGTTCTTCACCTTAACCTTATCATTTGCTTTTTCTTTTGCACTGGATTTATTTCCTTCAAACTCAATAATGATTTTTTTAAGATCATCAATTTGAGAAGTTACATCCTAATCTCAAAGGTAGTCATGATCTTGTCGAGGCCTAGCTTTGACCCGACTAGGTCCACCATTACAAACCTCTCCATTTTTTCAGAGGATTGTCATTTATCATTCCGGAGAGGATTCCAGGTTGACACTATCTATCTTGACTTCTCCAAGGCGTTTGACAAAATTTAACATAAAATCTTATTAATGAAACTAGCCTCCTATGGTTTCAATTCTACGTTCCTCCGCTGGATTGAGTCTTATTTATATAACAGAAATAATGTTGTAAACATTGATGGAGTTCATTCGAAGCATTTTTCGGCTACTTCGGGTGTGCCTCAAGGCAATATTCTAGGACCATTATTATTTATCTTATTTATTAATGATGTTAGCTCTTATTTCTCGTTTTCTAAATATCTGCTTTATGCATATGATATGAAAATATACTCTGAGATTACTTGTCTTGATGATGCCACTGCTGTGCTTTTCAGCTGGTGCGTTACGATTCACGGAGCCGATTCCGTCATATGAGGCACGATGTCAACTGCTAAATTTGTTATCGTTGAATAATCGTAGAATTTTGTTGTTATCTTACATCTTTCACATTATATCTAGTAAAATTTACTGCCCGTCACTACTGGAGAGATTGTCATTAAATACCCCATTGATGAACCTTCGTCGCTTTGAAGTTTTCTTTATTCGTCGCAGTAGAACTGTCTATAGTTCAAACGCACCGGTCAATAGAACTTTAGTGGAGTTCAATTATTTCTCAAATTTTTGGCATTTTGACTTCCCTTTGCTTAAAAATGTTTTTCGCAATGTTCTAAATAATTATTTATTATGTAATAGTTTTACCTATATTAGCTACTAAGGTGGATGCATATTTGTTATTAGTCTGTAAGGTTTTTGTTACCAATAGACTCAATAAATAAATGAAAATGAAAAAAATGAAATTAAATGACAGAGTCTAACACCTTCGAAAAATTTTCCGGTCCATTGACGCAGTCAGGCAGAAATACTGAAATGGCTGTTTATTCTCAATAATTTCACCAAAAACCACTACAAGGCACTATTAGAAGCTCAGCATTCCCACGACAGCCGGTTCTACGTACCGGAATGACTCGGGGTTTCCCCGACCAAGGGCTGTTATTTCACTACCCCCCTGCCTAAACCGTCAGTTATCCTCCCCCCAATAATGTCATCCTCCGAGCAGCTCCTTACAGCGGGACTGCTCAAGACTCTCCTGCTCCGGGCTGGTATTGAATCCAACCCCGGACCTAGAGAATGGATCTGCTGTGTATGCTGGAAGAAAATTTATGTGAAACGTTCACATTCGGTACAATGCTCTAACTGTAGCAGATGGTTGCATCTAACTAGTTGCTCCGGACTAAATCCCTCTACTCATAGACCCGCTAGTTTTTATAAAACTTTTGTGGCCCCTTGCTGTTCACGTCCTATGACGTCCAGTGGCCGTCGTCGATCAAGTATCGCTCCGCCACATATGTCTGACTCTGTCACATCAGTCTCCACGACTAGCACTAACAATGCACATCAGCAAGTAGACCTTTCGAGCGGCCGCTCACGCCCACAGGCGTCAACATCTCACACAGCAGCTCACAGCTACTCCCTACGTAGCACTTCCCAAGTGGATTTGAGCAATGCTGAGCGTCCGCTCTCTCCCACCCCCTCGGTCAGCCCCTCTTCTTCCAGCATTAGCACGAGTATAAGCCACAACCATCAGCTCCTGGTCCCTTATACTACGTGCACTGTTTGTCGGTTAAGATTATATACGCCGTTGGCATCAGTCAAGTGCAATAACTGCCTTGCCCTGTGTCACCTGCTCATATGCTCTGGACTCGCGAACAGGAACCTATGGACTGATACGTACGTTGCGCCATGCTGTCGAGCTACGCAACCTTCAACGTCGTCCGACTCGCCTCTACCTTCTGGTAACGCGATTCCTTCGACTTCAAGATTGCGCCGTAGTGCGCGACCCAGCCTATTACCACCTAGGCATACGCACCAGTCCTTGACCCCCAGCATCAACTCTGCTCCCCCTACACACTTCGGTATCCTGCAATTTAATTGCAACGGCCTAACTGGCAAAATTGTTGAAGTGACAAATTTAATGAAGCGACTGAACATCAAGATCGCGGCGATTCAGGAGACAAAGTTAGGTGGAAGGTCGTCTCTTTTGACCTGCAACGGGTACAATGTACACCGTTGTGACCGTGCGAGAGGGCTTGGGGGTGGTCTGGCATTCATCACGCATCAATCTGTGCAGTATCGTCTATTTGAGCCTGACATCGACCCGAGGGACACCACCTTAGAACGTCAAGGTATGGTTGTCCGGTCAGGCGATGTCGACCTTGAAATCATAAACATTTACGTACCTCCTGTCACCTGTTGTCCCAGGGATTACCACCCTGACATTCGTGCGTTACTCAGGGGCGAGAACCGCGTCATCCTTGGTGACTTCAACGCACACCACGACCTGTGGCACTCCAGCCTGCAGGCCGATGGTAGGGGACAGGAGCTGGCTGACCAAATAGATGATTCGACGTTCTGCACGGTAAATGGGGATGCCCCCACTAGAGTGGCGGTAAACTGCTCTAGCTCGCCAGACATCACCATAGTCAGCGCTGGACTAATAAACTGCGTTGACTGGCGACCGATACTGACGCTTGCTTCAGACCACCTACCCATAGTGCTCTCTATCGATCGCCCCACCGACTTTGTCACCGCTGAGAAACGCACTTACACTAACTTCAATAAAGCCGACTGGGAGGGTTTTCTCAACACCACAGAGAGCGCCTTCGCTGCTCTTCCCACCCCGTCTGACGTACGAGAAGGGGAAAAGTCGTTTCGTATGGCCCTAATTTCAGCCTCCCACCAACACATTCCGTCAGGTAGAATAAAGGAAGTGCGTCCATTCTTCCCCGCAGAGGCAGCGGCCCTGGCAAATGAACGTGACCATATTAGACGCCTTGACCCTACGGATCCTCAAATACGGGATCTTAATGCGGAAATCAGACGCTTAGTAGATCAACACAAACGCGCTAAGTGGGAGGAGCACCTAAGGTCTTGCAACCTCTCGGCTGGAGTTGGCAAATTATGGTCGACGGTGAAATCTTTGTCCAACCCGACTAAACCTAACGACAAAATATCCATCGCCTTTGGTGATAAGGTTCAGTCGAAGCCAAAAAGATGCGCGAGCGCCTTCTGCCGACAATTTGTAATGCATCCTACGTTGAACAAAGATATTCGCCGTGCCACCAGGGAAGCGCACAAACACAAAAACAGCGATGCGCCCATTGCCATCTCCACAACAGAAGTTCATGAGGCTATTCGGAGATCCAAGAACACCAAATATATCGGCCCCGATGGCATTTCCATGCTGATGCTGAAACACCTCGGCGACGAAGGCATAAGATACCTCACACAAATTTTCAACCTTTCCCTTTCCACCTTTGTTATTCCTGAAAGATGGAAACAAGCAAAGGTGGTCCCACTACTAAAGCCTGGCAAGCCAGCTGCCGTAGGGGAGTCATATCGCCCGATATCTCTCCTCTCGCCAGTAGTGAAAGTGTTGGAATCCACCTTGTTGCCGTACTTCACCGCAAACCTGCGGCTCGCCGAACATCAGCATGGATTTCGCAAAAATCACAGCACCACCACCGCGCTGAACGCCATAACCACTCAGATAGGGGACGGACTAAACCAAAAGCGTCTAAACCACAGGACAGTGCTAGTTGCGCTTGACTTGGCCAAAGCTTTTGATACGGTCAACCATGCGCAACTAATGAAAGACCTTGAAGATTCGTCCCTTCCTCCCTGTCTTAAACGTTGGACTGCAAACTATATGAGTGGTCGTCAATCGTCGGTTGAGTTCAGAGGCGCAAGATCAAAACCCAGAATAGTTAAACAGGGGGTGCCACAGGGTGGTGTCCTATCCCCGTTCCTGTTCAACTATTATATATCGAAACTTCCCCCCCCACCAGAGGGTGTCTCGATCGTCTCTTACGCCGACGACTGTACTATTCTGGCAACAGGCCCCTACGTAGAAGAACTCTGCTCTCGAATTAACTCATACCTCCCAGCCGTGTCCGAATTCTTCGCCGGGAGAAACCTGGCATTGTCACCGAATAAGTCCTCGGCCACCCTATTTACGACGTGGACAACGCAAGTGAACATGGAATTAGACGTCTACGTTGATAGTGTCAAGCTACCAACTGTCTCACACCCCAAAATCTTAGGGGTGACGTTTGATAACATGTTCAAATACGGCGCTCATGTAACCGCAATTGCCAATAAAGTCCAAAGCCGTAACAAAATTCTCAAGTCCCTAGCTGGCAGCACTTGGGGTAAAGACAAAGAAACGTTACTAGCTACATATAAAGCAATTGGCCAGCCGGTATTGAGCTACGCGACGCCTATATGGTCGCCGGGGCTAGCTGACACACACTGGACGAGGCTACAGGTCTGCCAAAACACCGCCCTTCGTACCGCCACTGGGTGTCTTCTTATGTCTCCTGAGCATCACTTACATAATGAAGCGAAAATGCTCGCCGCTAAAGAGCATAGCGAGATGTTGACCAGGCAATTCCTGTTCAACTGTTGCAAACCGCAGCATCCGAACGGACGCCTGATCAACGAGGATCCGCCCCCCAGGAGCATAAGGAGCCATCTACGCAAACACTTCGATGAGATCCGGCACCTGATTTCCACGCCGTTTGATACTAAGGTGCACCGGCAGGCCCTTACCCTCATCCATACGTTTTCGGTAAATTCTTTTGTTGGCTCTCTTCCGGCGAACGCCGTTCTTCAGGCAACAACACCATCCGTTGCCGAAGAGGAGCGCGAGCTGCCTAGGGAGACTAGGGTGATGCTGGCCCAACTCCGGTCTGGATACTGTAATAGGTTAAACTCTTACCTATCCAGACTGAACCCCGACTTGCCTATGGTCTGTCCGGCATGCGGCTTGTCCCCCCATACTACTAACCATCTTTTTGTCTGCTCATCCGAGCCTACTCTTCTAACTTATTAGTGGAACAATCAACTCTCCATACTACATTCGGAAAGTCACATATTGGAAAGAATGCAAACGGTGCCGCACAGACGCAAACCTTATTAAGTTCAAAATTTCCAATGCCAATTTTCGTAAAGAAGCAAAATCTTCAAAGGCCCAATGCTTTCAACAGTTCACAAGCTCGATCAACCGGGACACTTCCATCGGCCAAATATGGAACCAACTGAAAACAATTTACATAGGAAAGGCGGACACCACTATTACCGAAAGTAACAACAACAACCAATTGTTAACCAACCCCAACAATATCGCAAAGCAACTCGCAGTACACTGGTCAGAGTTTTCTTCCGACAACAACTTTTCCCCAGCTTTCAAAGTAGCGAAATATCAAGTATGGAATTCACACCCGATCAATCCGTCAAATTTCAAGCCAAGGTACTGCAAACTGCCATAACTATAACGGCTCTGAAACATGCAATCAAGTGTTCTAAACGGAACACTCCCGGCGCAGATCGTATTGCCTACAAAATGATTAAGCACACCTCGGACTGGACACTATCTAACATACTCGAATTATATAATAACATATTTCACACTGGATTAATCCCATTAACATGGAAAACCGCAATAGTCGTACCCACATTGAAACAAAATAGACCCAACGATAGCTTCCAGCTACAGACCAATCTCACTACTACCGTGCCTCGCTAAACTTTTACAAAAAATCATCCGTTACAGACTTTCCTGGTTTCTCGAATCGAGGAAACTTATAGCACCAAACCAATTGGCATACAATCGCAAGAGCGGTTGCGCAGATGCTCTACTGCATAGCGCAGTATTTCCAAATGTCTTAAACGAAATATGCAGCTGGGCAAAAACATCCGGAGCGAACACCACTTTTCCAAGTTTGGAATTTTACACATCTGCCGAAAACACAATTGCAATCCAGCCGACCTAACAATAAACTCTCATCTCATAACATACGTAGATAAACAAAAAATTCTAAGGATAACATTCAGCAAAAACTATAAATGGAAGATTCACCTTATTTTATTTTATTTTTTTTATTTTATTTATTTTAAGTCGACGCTAAAAACAGGGGTCGACTGTAGAAATATCAACATGGTTTACAAAACAATATTACAATAGTGAATACAAATACATATGTATATAAAATGTATAAGAGAGAAAAATTAATTAACAGAACTGAGAAAAGCAAGAATTTTACTTATAAGATATTATTTTTCATTTATGCGGCTAACTGGATGGTTGAAGAGGCCGTGTCTCCAATCCACCCTCTCGTTCGGACGAATTATAAGTTTGAGGCTGAGTGGTTGAAGAGGCCGTGTCTCCAATCCACCCTCACAGTCAAACAATATATCCATTAAAGTTGCACGAAGAAGTCTGAAGAAACTACTGGATGGTTGAAGAGGGCGAGTCTCCAATCCACCTTCTCGTTCGGTTGATTTAATTGCTCAGGTTGAGTGTATTCTAAGGAATCTGAGAAAAAACTGGTGGTTGGAGAGGCCGTGTCTCCAATCCACCCTCTCTTTCATCAACTACTTAGATTGTATTAAATAACTTGGACGGTATGGCTATTAGTAGGTGTAGCGGGTGAATCCTTTATTGTTTATCGTCGGACGGTAAGGAAATCAAGTATTGCTTTAGATAAATGGCCAACAGAACATTCGAAGCTGATACAACTATATAATTTGTTGTAGTGTAAACACCAGACATTCAGAGGATTGTTTCTGGCAAAGTTTTGACGATAAATGGGTATTTGAAATGGTACAAAGTGCCTCGACGTCCTAGCAGGAACGGCGAAATTTAGCCGACTAACAAGATCAGATGAGTCAACTTGGCCGATAATCAGCTTATGGAGGAACATTACCCCTAATAAGGTTCTGCGATTTTCTAGGGTAGGTAAACTAATGAGGAGAAGCCTATTACTATATGGAGACAGGTGTATATCAGGGTTCCAGGGGAGACAACGCAAGGCAAATATCAAAAATTGCTTTTGTACTGACTCAATCCGCGTTATATGCTCTCGGTACACGGGGCACCAGACACATGAACAATACTCAAGTATTGGGCGCACCAGCGATGTGTAAAGGACTTTCGTGAGGTACGGGTCATCAAATTCTTTAGCCCACCTTTTAACAAATCCAAGCACACCCATGGCCTTGTTCGTGATCGATAAGATATGCATATTAAAACTCAGCTTATGATCAAATAGGACACCCAGATCAACCACCTCAGAGATACGCTCCAAGGGCGCGCCGTTTAGTGTGTAGGAGCTAAAAATGGCTTCACTCGATGAAATGTCATTTGATTACATTTCGAGCTATTCAAGTTTAATAGATTGACTGTGCACCAGTTCCGGAACGCTTCCAAATCAGCTTGAAGGAGATCAACCCGAAATGGTTCGGTGGGGGAAAATGAGTAACACAGCTTTACATCGTCCGCGTACATAAGAGTGCGGGAATAGGAGATAATTTGAGGTAGATCATTAATGAATAAGGTAAAAAGCAAGGGGCCTAAATGACTACCCTGAGGCACCCCGGAGGTTACGTTGATCGACTTAGACATAATATTCTTGAACAAAACCTGTTGAGACCTGTTCATTAGATAATCTTCAAGCCATACCAATAAATGATTTGGAAAACCCAATAAATAGAGTTTATGGATTAGAAGCTCATGGTTGACAGAGTCGAATGCTTTACTGAAATCAGTGTATATTACATCAGTTTGCAAACAATTTACGAATCCATCCATAACGAATGTGGTGAACTCAAGTAGGTTCGTAGTGGTTGATCTACGACGCACAAAACCATGTTGACACGGTGATAATAAAGAGCTACAAAGATGTTGCAGTTGGTGAGTGATTATTTGTTCAAGGGTTTTAGGAATAGCTGAAAGCTTAGCTATTCCCCTGTAGTTCTCAATATTTGACCTACTCCCTTTTTTGTGCAAGGGTATGATAAATGATTGCTTCCATACGGCGGGGAATGACGCAGAATCAAGAGATAGTTTAAATAATTTAAGGACCGGGTCAGATAAAACTACAGCACAGTACTTTAGCACACAACTGGGGACACCATCAGGTCCTGGGGAAAATGTAGGTTTCAATGCTAAAAGGCTTAATAGAACGGTATTTTTATCCATAACAGGATTAAGGATGCAGTTGGATTCTGCTAATTTGAAAGGATAGGGAAATTGTTGGAACCTATTAGAGGAATAAGTTGACTTAAAGAAATCAGCAAATAACTCCGCAATGTCCTGATCCGAACTGGCTTTCTTACTTCCAAAGGAGAAGCAAGATGGAAATCCGGAGGTCTTCCGTTTTGAATTAACGAAGTTGTAAAATCTTTTCGGGTTATTGAAAAATTGAGTTTTGCAACCTGTTAAGTAATCCTTATAGCACTGCTGATTGAGCAGCTGAAAATTGGAGCGCGCAACCAAATATTTCGAATAGGTGTCAGATGAGCCAGATCTTATAAAACGTTTATGTAGTCTGGACTTAATATTGCTGAGTCTAGCAAGCTGTTTGGAGAACCAGGGCGGCTTATTCGTCCCAACACTAGTATAACGGAGAGGGACACAGTTGTCGAAAATTCCATGCAGAGAGCTGTAGAATATGGAAACGGCTGTCTCGATATCTTTACAGGCATAGAGATTCGACCAGTCATGGGAAGCTAACATATCATTGAGCTTTATGAAGTTCGCTTTAGAGAAGCAGCGAGAGCGGGATCGCTGTTTACCCATCCTTATGCCAAGGCTACTAGGTTGCGCCATATCCAATGTTATCTCGAGCGTAGGATGAAATGAATCTTCAGGGACAGATAACGGTGGAACCCTGTTAAGTGTGACACCAACAGAATCATCCACAAACACCAGATCAAGAATCTTGTTATTACAGTTAGACACATTGTTGATCTGTAGAAGCGAGGTATCCAACATGGAATTGAGGAAATCATGTTGTGAGATCGGGGTTAGAAAGTTTGAATCGCTTGAGCTAACCCAGCCAACTGAAGGTAAGTTAAAATCACCAAGAACAAGAAGACGATCACTATTACGCAACTGAGATTGCAAATCACGAATAGCAGAAAAATGAAGAGTATAAACGTGCATATCCGATAGAGGCGGTATGTATGAGCAAGAGACAATTAGATTAAAATTATGCAGTGAAACCTTTACTGCAATGAATTCAATATCAGACTCATTGTTTAAGACAAGCAATTCAGAGGAAAGGCAGGATTCGACGGCTATAAGAACTCCGCCGGCCCTAGATATACGATCACGCCTATGAACGACGTAATTACTGCAGAAAAGCTCAGAGTTGAAATTGTCAGGCTTTAACCAGGTCTCTGTAAATGCTTTTACATGTGCAACAAAATTGAAACTATTTAAGAAAAAGGTATTTAATTTGGAGCGTAAGCCCCGAACATTTTACATAAAAAGTCCCTCACACCCAGGACTAACTTAATCCGATATCTAGCTTCTGCCTGCTACACATATCAACTCCCTTACATACTTGGTCAAGACACTTGTGCTGAGGAAAATAGATTATGGACTATTTTTTTACGGAAACTACCCTCAACATCATCAAACCCATATACCACCAGACCATCAGGAGCAGCATATATGCCTTCGTCACCAACCCTATAAACAGCATGTTGGCTGAATCTGGGCTCCCAGCTTTAGAAGAAAGAATTTCAGAAAGCAGTCTACAACTACTGCGTAAAATCATGTTCGAACATCACTCTAGACAACCACGCAAAAAAAGTCTGTATGAGCAACAAAACGCCAAAAGTTCCGTCAGCAATACACGGTATTCGCCTCGAGTACCACAGTGGACCAATCCGACGTTACAAACAACACACTCCGAAGCACCCACCCTGGATCTGCGACGAAAAAATTTGCAACACAGACCTCGCAAAACACAAAAAGACAACACTCCCAATGAAGAATACATACAACTAGTCCAACATTTACTATACCGATTTCACTCCGAAGAATAAGAAATATTGTTCACCGGCGCCTCGAAAGGAGAACACAATACCGCCTACTACTCGATGCACCCCACCATATTGATATTCACAGCGGAAGCAGCAGTATCCTAGACGCCTTTCAAACCGCAATTGATAGGGACAAAAAAGCAGGCTCAAAGGCTTAATTACGGTCCACCGTTAGCAATTTGACTGTTTTCAGCGAATACTGCATCTCTGCGTTTCAGAACAGATTTCAAGTCGACACGATTTACACAGACTTTTCGAAGGCACTTGATAGTGTCTCATCGGTTACTCCTGCAGAAACTAGCTTCGTTTGGTTTTCATTCCACGTTTTTGTTGTGGATTGAATCGTACCTTACTAATAGGCTCTGCGTTGTCGACTTGGATAACGTCAAATCCCGTCCTTTTATAGCATCTTCTGGTATCCCAGAGGGAAGTATCCTTGGTCCCCTCTTCTTTATACTATTTATTAATGACATTGGCTCATGTTTCTCTTTCGCGGAATACCTATTGTATGCTGATGACTTAAAAATATTCGCGGTCGTCAAGTCTTCGTGACTCTGAACGTCTACAATCAGACCTTCTAAGGGTTGAAAACTGGTGCAGTTCAAATCGTTTGACTTTAAACATACAAAAGTGTTTTCAGGTAACCTTTTCAAAATCTGCCAATACCATAGGTTCTTGAATAGTATCGGTGGTCATGTCTAAACACTCTTAATGAAATTAAAGATTTGGGGGTGTTTTTTGACTCTAAATTTAGTTTCACTAGTCAGGTCAACTATGTAATAACAAGATCTTATGCTGTTTGCGTTCATTACATTGTGCCTTTGTTAGATCACGATTGGAATATGCCGCTATCATCTGGAGGCCTTACCAATCTGGTCCTTCTAATCGCATTGAGCGTGTCCAGAAAGTTTTCCTCCTATTTGCCCTTCGATGTTGTTGTAACCCTACGTTGCCCTGCCTATGGTAGTCAGTATCTACCCAATATTGTCATCAAACTCTTCTAACGGAAGTCCTAGAAACCTAGCGGCTTCGACAGGGGTGGACCAGAGGGATATGGGTGTTAGAAGAGTAGGCTCAGTTGAGCAGGCAAAAAATTTATTTGCATTATGGGGGGAAAAGCCGCATGCCGGACAAACATTAGGCAAGTCGGGGTTCATTCTGGATACGTAAGAGTTTAATCTATTACAATATCCAGACCGGATTGAGCCAGCATCACCCTAGTCTCCATAAGCAGCACGCGCTCCTCTTCGGAAACGGGTGGCGTTGTTGCCTGAAGAACGGCGTTCGCCGGGAGAGACCCAACAAAGGAGTTTACCGAATTCGTATGGATGAGGGTGGGGACCTGCCGGTGCACCTTAGGATCAAACGGCGTGGAAATCAGGTGCCGGATCTCATCGAAGTGTTTGCGTAGATGGCTCCTTATGCTCCTGAGGGGGGGATTTTCGTTGACCAGGCGTCCGTTCAGATGCTGCGGTTTGCAACAGTTGAACAGGAATTGCCTGGTCAACATCTCGCTATGCTCTTTAACGGCGAGCATTTTTGATTCATTATGAAGTTGATGCTCAGGAGACATAAGAAGACACCCGGTGGCGGTACGAAAGGCGGTGTTCCGGCAGACCTGTACCCTCGTCCAGGGTGTGTCAGCTAGCCTCGGCGACCATATCGGCGTCGCGTCGCTCAGCATCTAGTAACGCTTCTTTGTCTTTACCCCTAGTGCTGCCAGCTAGCGACTTGAGGATTTTGTTACGGCTTTGGACTTTATTGGCAATTGCGGTTACATGAGCGCCATATTTGAACATGTTATCAAACGTCACCCCTAAGATTTTGGGGTGTGAGACAGTTGGTAGCTTGACACTATAAACGTAGACGTCTAATTCCATGTTCACATGCGTTGTCCACGTCGTGAATAGGGTGGCCGAGGACTTATTCGGTGACAAAGCCAGGTTTCTCCCGGCGAAGAATTCGGACATGGCTGGGAGGTATTAGTTTATGCGAGAGCAGAGTTCTTCAATAGAGGGGCCTGTTACCAGAATCGTACAATCGTCGGCGTAAGAGACGATCGAGACACCCTCTGGTGGGGGGGGAAGTTTCGATACATAATAGTTAAACAGAAACGGGGATAGGCCACCACCCTGTGGCAACCCTTTGTTTAACTACGTATTCTGTGTTTTGATCTGGCACCTCTGAATTCAACCGACGATTGACGACCACTCAGGTAGTTGGCAGTCCAACGTTTAAGACAGGGGGGAAGCGACGAGTCTTCAAGGTCTTTAATTAGTTGTGCATGGTTGACCGTGTCAAAGGCTTTGGCCAGGTCAAGCGCAACTAGCACAGTCCTGTGGTTTAGACGCTTTTGGTTTAATCAGTCCCTTATCTGAGTGGTTATGGCGTTCACCGCGGTGGTGGTGCTGCGATTTTTGCGAAATCCATGCTGATGTTCGGCGAGCCGCAGGTTTGCGGTGAAATATGGTAACAAGATAGATTCCAACACCTTCACTACTGATGCATTACAAATTGTCGGCAGAAGGCGCTCGCGCATCCTTTAAGGCTTTGACTGAACATTATCACCGAAGGCGATGGATATTTTCTCGTTAGGTTTAATCGGGGTGGACAAAGATTTCACCGTCGACCATAATTTGCAACTCCAGCTGAGGTTGCAAGACCTTAGGTGCTCTTCCCACTTAGCGCGTTTGTGTTTATCTACTAAGCGTCTGATTTCCGCATTAAGATCCTTTATTTGATGCTCCGTAGGGTCAAGGCGTCTAATATGGTCACGTGCAAATGCCAGGGCCGCTGCCTCTGCGGGGAAGAATGGACGCACTTCCTTTATTCTACCTGACGGGATGTGTTGATGGGAGGCTGAAATTAGGGCTATACGAAACGCCTTTTCCCCTTCTCGTACGCCAGACGGGGTGGGGAGAGCACCGAAGCCGCGCTCTCTGTGGTGGTTAGAAAATCCTCCCAGTCGGCTTTATTGAGGTTGGTGTATATGCGCATCTCAGCGGTGACAAAGTCGGTGGGGCTATCGATAGAGAGCACTATGGGTAGGTGGTCTGAAGCAAGCGTCAGCATCGGTCGCCATTCAACGCAGTTTATAAGGCATGCGCTGACTATGGTGATGTCTGGCGAGCTAGAGCAGTTTACCATCACTCTAGTGGGGGCATCCCCATTTACCGTGCAGATCGCCCTTTGATCTTTGTACTTTGTGGACTATTTACCTTCATATAAGTCCAGGTGTGCTTTAATTAAACTTAACACACTGGAATGTATTCGCTCATTAAGCCTGCACAACCTAATCTCCTAACCCTAATATAATTTACTACAACCGAAAACGGTAACCGTTTACGTGGGGTACCGAGCGCTAATACGCGTCCAAAAATGTCAAAAGACGCGTTTCCGTCCCGGGAGCATGAATATAACTCCGCTCAACCAATAGTTTAATTATTTTGGAAAATATTTGCGAAAAACCGAAAAATTACCCAGGTTTATTGGCCCGATCCATGTTTTTCATGTGCAGAACACGTTTCCGAGTAGACGGGCTTCGGCCGCGATCAAAAAATAACCCTGAGCTACGCCATTCCAACTCCGGGTGTGTGCCATAGGCGTGGCTACCGCCACGGTGATGTCCTTCCGGGTGCCACTTTTCCACTTTTTTGGCTCAGCCTAATGTGCCATTACAACAACCACATTAAAATTACAGAAAATTGTGAACTTTAACTGCAAATAACTTTTGAACGGTTGAAAAAAACAAAAATCTCATTTCTCATCTCATAATTATAAGTTTAATTAAATAAATAATAATAATTGGTTATGGAGCAGTTTATGGGGCTCAAAAGACGCGTATTCACGTCTAGTTTTAGAATCTGAAATGATAATTTTGTTTTTTTTCGAATGTTCAAAAGTTATGAGAGTGAAACTTTCCAACTCGGGGCGTGATCCATGTTTTTTATGTGCAGAACACCTTTCCGCGTAGGCGCCCTTCGGGCGCGCTTCAAAAAATAACCCTGAGCTACGCCATTCCAACTCCGGGTGTGTGCCATAGCCGTGGCCACTTTTTAACTTTTTTGGCTCAGCCTAATGTGCCATTACAACAACAACAGGGAAATGACAGAAAATTGTGAACTTTGGCATAAATGCAGAATACCACAACCTCTGGAATTAAAAATTGAGGTAGTGGGATCGAAAGATATAAGTAACGTGAGTATAAATATGTAAATTTTTTTTGGTGCAAACAACAACAACGAAAGTTATTTAGGGTCAAGACCATTTGAAGCATTTTTTAAAATCAAAATTTTTCAAAAATCCATGAACCGATTTTCAAAATTTTTTTTTAGTTGGGTAGGTAATTGAATAACCTTTAATATGATGTATTACTGTTTTAGTAAAAGTATGATGTATTACTGTTTTAGTAAAGTAAGGGCTAAATTTCATTTGAAGCATTCTTTCAAATTGAAAATTCTCAAGAACCACCGTGTTGATTTTGAAAATTGTTTCAGCGTTCGATAGGTATTTTTATTCCCTTTAATATGATGTACATATTGTTTAAGTTTTTATTAAGGTTTATATCAAAAACAAAGTTGGTACATAACTCATTTAAATACTGTGTACTACTCTGTGTTTCCATGCTGTTGTTGTTGTTGCGAGAAATATGAATAGGTATGTATGTATGTATGTATATTTTATTTGTTATGTTGGAAGTAATGACTGTGAATAAGGAAATGTATGGAAAAATACCGTTATGTTTAAAGTGTGAAAATTCGCGGCCGTGTAAAGTTTAAGTTAAAGTGCACAACATGGAAAACATTAATTTATTAAGGTTGTATGACTTTTTTGACCATAAAAATGATGGCCCTGTATGTGAGTCAGCCCTTCATGCACTACAAGAGTGGGGATTGATACCCCGCCAGGGTGACTATTTGTGTGATGAAGGCCATGTTCTCCAATTAAAGGAAGATTCGCGGAGCATCGACGGGTTTTCTTGGATGTTTGGTTTTTTTATTTGTATGTTAATTAAATGTTATTTTAAATTGCCAAATTATTTATTTATAGGTTTTGCGCTTTAAAGAAAGCCAAAAAAAAAAATAAATGCAATGTTAGTATTTCGTTAAGGCGAAACACATATTTGCAAAGTCTAAGTTGCCAATGTTTGTAGTTATTGCCTTTTCACATTTATGGGTAAAAAATGTTAAGTTAGATTTCATCATGGATGAAATAAAGATTGCTAGCCATACCGCTGTCGATTGGAGTAGCTTTTGCCGCAAAGTTGTGTATGATGGCATGATAAAAAATAAAAATAAGCTTGGTGATCCCGGATAACAGGGAGATCAACGAAAGCAAGTTTGGGCGTCGTAAATACCATCGTGGCCATTGTGTCGAGGGGCAATGGGTGTTTGGAGGAGTTGAGAGGGAGACCAATCGTTGTTTTTTGGTTCCTGTGGAGAAAAAAGACAAGGAGACCTTGCTCGGCATAATCAAAGATTGGATTTTGCCGGGTACAGTGGTTATGTCCGACTTTTGGAAAGTAAGTAGGACTTGTTTTTGTATACTTTTTTTATACTTATTGATATGTTCTAATAGGCATATGATTGTTTGGAAGATGAATGCTATGTTCATTTTCGGGTTAACCACTCCATCCATTTTAAAGACCCTGCAACTGAACAACACACGAACACTATTGAAGGATTGTGGCGCCATGCAAAGTGTTCCATGCCCCAGTTCCACCGAAAAAAAATATTTTTTAATGGCTATCTTGCTAAATTTATGTTCATGCATTACTGCAAGAGTTCGGGAGTAGACCCCCTTACAACTTTTTTTAGAATGGCGGGCAATTTATACAACCCTTGTAATCCACGCGGTATTGAGAAAATGAAATTGAAGAGGATTATGAAATCGATATGTCTTGATGAATAAATGTGAGTAGATTAATTTCATCTTTATTGTCCATTCAAAAAGGTGTTCTGCACAAAAATACCATGGATTCCGCCCATAGAGTCGGAACGGTGGCATGTTGCAGAAGTGTGTACTACGCAGAAGGAATTAGCATGGTGTAGGTCAGGGTTGTTTTTAAAATTAAATTTTAAATTTTGCACATACGCGGTTTTGCACCCATAGAAGTGATATCTCAAATGAAAGGTAATTTAGTTACCTATCCAATGCAAACAAAATTTTAAAAATCGGTTATATAGTATTGAAGATATTTTGATTTCAAAAATGCTTTAAATGAACTTTGACACTTAATAACTTTTGTTGTTTGCCCAAAAAAAAAAAAAAATATACCGTTATGTTCAGTGCAAAAATATCTATCGATCCCAATATTTGGTTTGGTAATCGTTGCGATGGACTACCGAGCGCTAATATTTACACAAGAATGTCGGGAGGGGTCTCAAAAGACGCGTCTCGGTCGCAGGATCACGAATATAACTCCGCTCAACCGATATTTTTAGTAGTTTGCGAGATATTTGCAGTTAAAGTTCAGAATTTTCTGTCATTTTCATGTGGTTGTTGTAATCACATTACCCTGTGAGAAAAAAATGACCCATAGAGTCGGAACGGTGGCATGTTGCCACCGTTCAGGGCAACCACCCGGAGTTGGAATGGCGTAGCCCAGGGTTATTTTTTGAAGCGCGGCCGAAGGCCGCCTACGCGGAAGGGTTTTCTGCACATAAAAAACATGGATCGGGTCCCTAAACCCGGGTTATTTTTCGGTTTTCCGAGACGCGTCTTTTGAGACCCCTCCCGACATTCTTGTGTAAATATTAGCGCTCGGTAGTCCATCGCAACGATTACCTTTGGTTTTTTTTATTCCAGAGGTTGCGGTATTCTGCATTTGCTCCGGTAAAATAACAGTATTTCTAAGTTTGAGAGAGTTAATTAGATAATTATAAAAACAGGGTAATTGTTTACGACCACCACCTTTGACTCGGTGGGTATACTGAAATAAATTTGTTTATAATATATAAAATGAAGGTAATTCTTTACGACCGCACGTAACTGCTAATACACGTCCAAAAATTTCGGGAGAGGTATCAAAAGACGCGTTTTGACCTCTGTAACAAGAATCCAAATCCGGAAAACCAATATTTTCAGTAGTTTGCGAGATATTTGCAATCAAAGTTCAGAATTTTCTGTCATTTTTATGTGGTTGTTGTAATCATACTACCCTGTGAGAAAAAAGTGGCACGCGGAAGGGCATCACCGTGGCGGTAGCCACGGTTTTGGCAACCACCTGGAGTTGGAATGGCGTAGCCCAGGGTAATTTTTTGAAGCGCGGCCGAAGGCCGCCAATGCGGAAAGGTGTTCTGCACATAAAAAACATGGATCGGACCCCTATATCAGGATTTGACCTGGGTCATTTTTTGTTTTTTTGTTAATAACTTTTCACTGAACTAAAATATTTCTTTTCCGGATTCGGATTATTGTTACAGAGGTCAAAACGCGTCTTTTGATACCTCTCCCGATATTTTTGGACGTGTATTAGCAGTTACGTGCGGTCGTAAAGAATTACCAAAATGAATATCAAAAATGCAGGATCTACTACAGGAAAAACGGGGTTTGAATTTCAACAATACAAAAGCAAAAAGATACAGTACACAAATTTACCACCATTAACTACGCACAGCTACAATACATTTTCACTCAATTTATATTATTTTTAAGCATTTATATTTTTTTTTATATTGAATCAATTAAAAGTAAAATATTCGCCACCACTAAAACTTCTTATTTTTCTGATACACCAAAGCTTCGTCTTTTTAGCGAGTAGTTTCAAGTCAGCCACATTCCTTTAAGGGGATATCACATGACAGATTTTTCTAGTTGATCAATATTGATAAAAAGGTTGGATGATGCCGAGAGAATTTCCTACTAGATAGTTGCAGGTCATTAATAGTCAGATAACCTCTCGGTCTGATTTACCGTTGAGTTATTTTTACATATTTTTCTCAATTTGTTTCGGAAGAGCAGTGTGCCAAATCTTTTTTCTTACGCATAATTTTCCATGGCATGTAAAATCTTATAAATATCCACTCTTCACCTTTATATTCCACAGAGAAAAGTTTGGTTAACGCTAACAGTCAGGCATAGTGATATAGTAATAAAACTGTGGTGAAATTACGTCATATTGGTTAATTTTTCAGGGTTGATATTCCTCGTAGTACGTGATCTCAAGGACGCATAGCTGTATTTCCATACCAAAAAAAAACTTTAAAAATGTAATCACATAAGTGCATCTAGCTATTAAAACTTTTAAAAGATTGGCTTTAGGTGACTTAAGTTCGTGGGCACCAACGAGATATGTCATTTTTGTAAAATTAACATTTATATACGTTCTCTGACTTACTTCTCACAAGTTGCCTTCTTACTTTTTAGGGATTTAGACAGAGATAAACACACAAGTAAAAGATTAAATGCGGTTACCAGGAATACTTTTCACTCAATTTTCAAGTAGTTAGACTACAAGCATATGTATTTTCAATTTATGACCCTATTAAAAGATACAATTACATAGAAATCGGCATATATTTCGAGGTAAAATGTTCTAACACCTCTGGAAAATGTGATTTTAAAAGGTGAAATATTTGCCAAAATCCTGGCATTACGATCAGAGATCTAGATAATAATAGTTTAATTGTTTTTTAAACCTCCTTTGCCATATTTTGTTTCAAATATGTTTAAAAGTTTATTTCAAGTAAATCTGTGTGCAAATGAGACATCATTCAACGAAACTACCAATATAAATATATTTGTGCAACATTTTGACATACAAGTATAGCGCTATGATTTTTAACCTTTAAATGAAAAATATCGTAATGTATTTTTTAGCAATTTTTCCTGTCTCAAAATAATGTATACACCTCATTCAATTTGCAACACAGCACCCTAGAATGCTCAAAAAGAGTTGACTGAATCTCCAAGTACACGAAAAAGGTGAATATAACCGCTGATCTTACCACAGTTTTACTACTGTATTATACTGTGCAGTCAGGTATAATCCCAACGCACGTCTGCCCTAGTCTCTACATATAATTTAACAGGAACGATGCGGGCATTGTAAAATTCTACAAGTAAGTTATCTTTGTTCCTTTCTCTTTCTAACACACAGGCTTTTGACACTGAGAAAAAAGTCAAATCAGCGGTTGACACTGAGGGATGTAATTTTCATTCAAAAATGGAGAGAAATTCCAGTGTAGGGTTGCTGTGTAGGTTAACTTTCGAAGCATATTTAGTATGGAAATATGAGCCGAAATGTGTCAAAGGACAAGTTCTAACTTTACATTGCAGAAAATAATACTATGTTATGGTCTACTTCCAACTTATAGTCATTTTTCTTTTATTGAGTTTGATTGGTATGACTCACTGCGGTTGGATAGGTGACAGTTTAGGTTCACCCTGCGGGTTGACATAAATCGATAGATTCTGGGAAGTGGCGTGATTTTTGCCGAGGTGGCAGCACCAAATGTTCCATAAAATGGAAAAAGGCACCAATAACGGAATTTGTAATTTCCAGACAAACAAGTGGTTGGTGTGTTCTCGGTGTGGCCAGAAATAAATAATAGGGTAAACCAGATTGCCCGAAAAATGACAAATTGAATTAAATGGGCATTTGATATTAAGTAAACAGTGCTTAATTTTTATGTTGGAAATTAATGTATACAAGTGGGTGACTAATCGAATAACTAAGGTAGGGAGACACATGGGGGTCCCGTCCGGATTCCTGATACTGACGCAATTAACAACTGTCATATCACCAAAATAAAATGTAACAAAGGAAAAAGGGCACCAAAATATTGGTCAAATTGCAAAGCATCTTTAAGAATCAAGTTAACTATTTTCAAGGCGGCAATATTAATTTATTATGCGTATGGTAACGAAGCGTAGATCGTCATAGTATTGTCAATGGCAGGGTCGGATGAGGAGCTTCATGTGTCTCCTATCCTAAAACCCAGTATCGTCGGGTCCCGCGGACCACTAAGGGAACACACCAAACATAAGTTCTAGAACCTTCCTTTTTTTCGCGCGCCAACGAAAGCGTGCCTTTAGGGTTCGGACTTAGTTAAAATTGTAGTAATTTCAATACTTAATGCACTTTATGCAAATCTACTACGCTTTATGCTCCCATTTAATAGCACCATAGTTCGATTTTTCCTTTGATTAAGTAAATTTTTTTTTCTCACTTCAAACTTTCCCGTAAAATAATCAATCATTGTTAATATTCTCTACTTCCTTCCATACTTGAAAATTCACCTTTACTAAAACTAACTTAAGATCAAAATAGTAGTAAAAGTAAAAGTACTAAATTCCTTTTTCTTTAAAGTAATGTCTACAGATTAACTATCATGAAATCTACTAAACAGTTGTAAAATCATATCTCCTACTTTAAATTTAATAACATATTGTGCTTTTTTTTTTGTTTCGGAATGAGTACTGTACTCTTACCACATTTAGTAGTACAATAGGGTCCCTAAAATAGTAACAAAAGTCCGAACCCTGATGGCAACCACCAATCGTAGTGTCACCTGGCAAGGATCACGCCATGTCAGACTGGTCAACGGAACTTTTCCATTGCGCAGTCGCAGTTGATTGGAAATTTTCCCTATAGCGGCGTCTCCGGCATTCGACCATTCAAATGTGAAAAATTCTCGGTGCGAACGGTCGCGTGCATATGAAATTATGGCATATTGACTTTTGTGCTATAAATTAAGTGGTAAAATAAAAGTACAATAATTGAGTTTGAGTGTGTGTTAAATGGAATTTCAAATGAATTGTTATTGTGGTACGAATTTGATCCAAACGTAAAAGAGACAAGTTGAAGAAATTAAAATTGCCTCAGTGAACGAAAAACAAAAAAAAAAAAAAAGTTCGTACAAATTGAATTTTCGGTGCAAAACCTTAAAATAGTGTTTGGTAGAAAAAAAAACATAGTCCGATCAAAATTTCGAATAACACTAATAGTGTTTGCATGACTATAGACCAATATATAAAATTTATATAAAATACAGACTCGGGGTTTTTTTAAACTATCCACAATTAAAATTGCCAAAATCGTAAATTTTCCAGAAAACACAAGAAAAGCCAAAGAACATTCGATGTGCATGTAAGTACCCAATATTTTATTATATTTTACTGTATTTATTATATTTTACTGCAAATCACATACCAATAATAGTTTAAATAGACACTGGGTTTCATTAATTTCTCAGATAGTGCAGGAAGTGGCTAGTTTTGTTCAGGCGGGTAAGCGTTTTAACCACGTGTGGGGTCCAAATTTCGAGAATTCGGAAATTCCTCCTTATATACGCGTGGCGGAAAATGTTGCACGGTACAGATATACTTGCGCTCATATTTATTTATTTTTATTTATTTATTGTTACAATATTGTTGCTATTAGAATGAGCTATATTAACTCAAGTTTTTTTATTGCACATTGGTTTTTTTTTGTAGTTTGCCATAAATAAGAAAGTTTTTATAAGAGTGAATGACTCTATTGCTTATTGTGTCTGAAAAAAAAAATGTGCCTAATTTAACATTCCTCCGCAATAAAGAAACCTTTGTCAACATAGTCATTATTAGGCCATATTTTACGTTTGTAACCATCACCTTTATTTCATTTTATAAATAGCTCTTAAATAGAGGCAAGTTGCATTACATTATTTAACCATAGCATTCTGCCTACAAAGATCTTCGATGTTTGATTTAATTTTGCTTAAAATCTCCTTTCAGAATTTGCCAGAAAGCCACTACGACAACGCACCACCAAAACAGCGCCAACATCACCTACCACCATCACGGACTACCATAGCCACGCGCCCACCTCGCGCACCATCATTGCGCGCGCTACCACCATCACGCGCTACCCTTTGACGCGCCACCTTAATTTCGCACCATCATTGCGCGCGCTACCACCGCTCCACAATCGCGCGCGCCTGTACAATAGCGCTGCACCATCGCGCGCGCCACTACAATAGCGCTCCACCATCGCGCGCGCCAGCGGGCGCCAAGGTACAACAACATCACCAGCATAGACAACATCACCAACAGTAACAACAACGGGGGCCTCCCACATATAGGCCCGCCGTTCCACCAGCATTGACAACATCACCAGCATAGACAACATCACCAGCATAGACAACATCACCAGCATAGACAACCACCAGCAGTGACGACAACAGCGAGGGCCGCCGTAACATAGGCCCGCCGCACAAATACCAACAACAACAACAGTAGCGCCCCACCAACGGCCTACTGCAACCAATGGGTGAGACCTATCTGAATTATACCTAATTTGATTTATACCTAAGCTGATTAATCATATTATTAGTATTAGTTATTATATAAATATGTAATTGAAAAGAAAAGCTTTGAAAAAAAGAAAAAATTACGTATATTTTAAAATTATGAAATAGTAAACAAAAGAAAGGTTAGAGAAGAACTTAAATAAACTAAATTAATAGATTTGACTGAAGTAAGGAAAGGAATTTTAATATGGACAAAAGAAAAATTAATTTACTCAAAATATAGAATAGGAGATAGGGAAAAATATGAAATAAGTAAGGAAAAAATTAAAAAAAAATAGAATTGAAATACAATACATAAAACAAATTCTAAAATACATAAACTAAAATAGAACCAAAATACATAAGATAAAATCAAATTCGAGATACGAATAAAATAAAATAAATTTCATCAAATAAAACTAAATACATAAAATAAAAATAAAATTTAAAATACCTAAAATTAAATAAATTTAAATCCATAAAATAAAATAAATTACATTAAATACATAAATACATAAAATATAAATAAATACTTACAAACGTTTTATAAAATAAACCAAATACATAAATAATTAAATAAACAAACTACAATTACAACAAATAAAGGCCGCAAATAATATAACATAACATTAAATAAATAATATAACAATAATAATGGAAAATTAAAGTAAGCAAACCAAAACAAAAATACATAAATAAGCGAAAGAAAGTTAGCGATAGAAAAAGGAAAAGTTAGATTATAGTAAAACAAATGTAATAAGAATATGAATTGAAGAAAGTAGGAAGAGATAGGAAAATGATAAAAATATAATTTGAAAAAGGAAGAAATGTAATTTATAAAGAGAAAGAGAAAAAGAAGACAAAAAAAAAATAATAATAATAGCAGGGTTATTTGACTTAACTAAAAATTACTATACATAATTATTTAAAAATTAGAAGTTAAGAATAATGAATTATAAATAAATAAATTTGTATATAATGGGAATGCTGGCGTTCCACTTATTTTAGAAGGCAAATAGGATTTGTAGGTAAGGGGCCATCGATATTAGGTGCATCGATGGCCATGGATGAGGGTGGGCCAAGCACCGGGCGTCGCAACTACACCCGCGGCGCCCCCTTTTTTGTTCGGCCTTGGTTTTTTTGACTTATTGTTTATTTATTTCTTATTTCAGCTCTTAAATAGAGGCAAGTTGCATTACATTATTTAACCATAGCATTCTGCCTACAAAGATCTTCGATGTTTGATTTAATTTTGCTTAAAATCTCCTTTCAGAATTTGCCAGAAAGCCACTACGACAACGCACCACCAAAACAGCGCCAACATCACCTACCACCATCACGGACTACCATAGCCACGCGCCCACCTCGCACACCATCATTGCGCGCGCTACCACCATCACGCGCTACCCTTTGACGCGCCACCTTAATTTCGCACCATCATTGCGCGCGCTACCACCGCTCCACAATCGCGCGCGCCTGTACAATAGCGCTGCACCATCGCGCGCGCCACTACAATAGCGCTCCACCATCGCGCGCGCCAGCGGGCGCCAAGGTACAACAACATCACCAGCATAGACAACATCACCAGCAGTAACAACAACGGGGGCCTCCCACATATAGGCCCGCCGTTCCACCAGCATTGACAACATCACCAGCATAGACAACATCACCAGCATAGACAACATCACCAGCATAGACAACCACCAGCAGTGACGACAACAGCGAGGGCCGCCGTAACATAGGCCCGCCGCACAAGCACCAACAACAACAACAGTAGCGCCCCACCAACGGCCTACTGCAACCAATGGGTGAGACCTATCTGAATTATACCTAATTTGATTTATACCTAAGCTGATTAATCATATTATTAGTATTAGTTA
Organism: Sphenella marginata; assembly: GCA_951509765.1. Classification (NCBI taxonomy): domain Eukaryota; kingdom Metazoa; phylum Arthropoda; class Insecta; order Diptera; family Tephritidae; genus Sphenella; species Sphenella marginata. Next base: position 19,494,930 of record OX608078.1, read on the forward strand.
TTATATAAATATGTAATTGAAAAGAAAAGCTTTGAAAAAAAGAAAAAATTACGTATATTTTAAAATTATGAAATAGTAAACAAAAGAAAGGTTAGAGAAGAACTTAAATAAACTAAATTAATAGATTTGACTGAAGTAAGGAAAGGAATTTTAATATGGACAAAAGAAAAATTAATTTACTCAAAATATAGAATAGGAGATAGGGAAAAATATGAAATAAGTAAGGAAAAAATTAAAAAAAAATAGAATTGAAATACAATACATAAAACAAATTCTAAAATACATAAACTAAAATAGAACCAAAATACATAAGATAAAATCAAATTCGAGATACGAATAAAATAAAATAAATTTCATCAAATAAAACTAAATACATAAAATAAAAATAAAATTTAAAATACCTAAAATTAAATAAATTTAAATCCATAAAATAAAATAAATTACATTAAATACATAAATACATAAAATATAAATAAATACTTACAAACGTTTTATAAAATAAACCAAATACATAAATAATTAAATAAACAAACTACAATTACAACAAATAAAGGCCGCAAATAATATAACATAACATTAAATAAATAATATAACAATAATAATGGAAAATTAAAGTAAGCAAACCAAAACAAAAATACATAAATAAGCGAAAGAAAGTTAGCGATAGAAAAAGGAAAAGTTAGATTATAGTAAAACAAATGTAATAAGAATATGAATTGAAGAAAGTAGGAAGAGATAGGAAAATGATAAAAATATAATTTGAAAAAGGAAGAAATGTAATTTATAAAGAGAAAGAGAAAAAGAAGACAAAAAAAAAATAATAATAATAGCAGGGTTATTTGACTTAACTAAAAATTACTATACATAATTATTTAAAAATTAGAAGTTAAGAATAATGAATTATAAATAAATAAATTTGTATATAATGGGAATGCTGGCGTTCCACTTATTTTAGAAGGCAAATAGGATTTGTAGGTAAGGGGCCATCGATATTAGGTGCATCGATGGCCATACATGAGGGTGGGCCAAGCACCGGGCGTCGCAACTACACCCGCGGCGGCCCCTTTTTTGTTCGGCCTTGGTTTTTTTGACTTATTGTTTATTTATTTCTTATTTCAGCTGTGGTAATCGGTCGTTTCCGATTCGTTTGATTTTCAGGTTTTTTTTTGTTTCAATTTACTGGTTTTTTTTTTGTTGCCAGGCGTTTTATTTAAATTTTGATTTCTTTTGGTTTTCGGTTGATTTTGAATTTTTTGTCCCGCCCGTTTTCTTTTTGAATTTTTCGTTTTAATAGTTTTCGGTTATTTTTTTTTTGAATTTTGAGTTTGAATTTTGAACGTCAACGGTCTGTCCGTGGCATCCGGGTTGAACCGGATGTTGTTTTGAACGTTATTTTGACGCGGTTTTTGCGTTTTTCCCCGCGTTCAAAGGCATGATTAAAATTTCTCTGATTATGGCGCAGGACGGTAAGGTTGGCAAGAGCCCACCCCAGCCGACAATATCATGCCGACCGCCTTCCTTACTGCTCCATTTTGACGCGCTACCATAACAGATGGCCCCCAACGTTTTGGCTTGCGGGGTCCATAACATATGGCGCCCAGCATACCATAACAGATGGCGCCCAACGTGGGGCCCGAGGCGCTTGCCTCGATGACTTTTCTGGTCGATTTGTGAGGTTTCACCATCTCGTATGTCCCAGGTAGGCAGGCCCAATAGCCGCCACCTGCGTTGCGACGGGATGGTGGGACCGATCAAGTTGTCCGGATGGGTCTTCGGATTCAGTAGCTGAGGGCTCCACGAGACTTAACGTCAGGTCCACCGGAAGTTTTGCATTTCACCCGGTGAGGTAGTGCTAAACGCACTTAGTTTTTTTGTAATATACATATTTTTTTTGTCCCGGGTCTGTTGTCCTATGTCGGCTTCGGGAAAAATAAATATGTCCGCTAAGTGGGGTTTAGAGTTTTAGGGATTTTTAACTTTTCGTTTGCCGAACGTGTGTTTTGTTTTGTCTTTGTTTTTTGTAAGCATTTTTTTTTCTTTTGTAGGTATCTCCACTCCTCTAACCAGTCTCAGGCGGCAGCCTTCAGCAGCCCCTGCATTGCGGAAGGAGGAGTGGGGGGCCGAATAACCCCCTTTTCAACTGCGCATGTCTGGGGAAATGCGGCATCTAGCTGCATCCTTTCATTGCGGCGCAGCTGAGGAGGGGTAGAACATAGATTTTCAGTTTTTTTTTTGTCATTTTCGGTATACAGCACCCCGGCAAGTCTCAGGCGGCAGCCTTTAGCAGCCCCTGCATTGCGGTCGGGAGTGCTGGAGTCTAAATAAGTTTGAACTTTTTCAACTGCGCAAGTCTGGGGAAATGCGGTACCTAGCTGCATCCTTTCATTGCGGCGCAGCTGAAGAGGTGTAAAGTAAAATAAATTTTCAGTTTCTTTTTGTCATTTTCGGTCTACAGTGCCTCGGCAAGTCTCAGGTGGCAGCCTTTAGCAGCCCCTGCATTGCGGTCGAGAGTACTGTAGTCCAAATAAGTTTAACTTTTTTTTTTTCAAAATTTTCGCCATGGTATACCCACATGTCTCAGGGCGAGGTGTCCTTAAGACCATCCCTGCATTGCGGTAGGGGTACCTGGATATGTCCTTGTCAAATGTTTTATGTTTATTTTTTTTTCTCAATCATGCCTATGCCTTCTAATGATGGGATGTCAGCATTCCCATTGAATATTTAAATACATATAGGTACATACATTTTTCAAACTACATAACGTATTTCATTGCATTTTGATTTTCAAACGTATATTTGCTAATCCAACTTTCTTTCAGCATATATTGTACGTACACGTATATATATTTTTTTTTTTGAAAACTTTACTATATTTTTTTTTCGGAAAAGTCGTTACGATTAGCGACTTAAGATTTGATAGACATTATTATTGCTTTTCTTTTTTTACGCGAATCATCGGTATTATAGGGTAGGGAGGGTGAATTTTGACTTTGTGCCTTCCAACCGCCCCTTGTAACCGAAACCAATACTTAGAATTTTTTTTTATTGACCGATTTTTTTTTGATAGACACAGTCCTAGTAGACATGGAACAGTCAGCTGAACGCATGACTACTAGAAATTCTACGCGAGGAAGTGGGGGTAAACCTAGAGGTCAGGGTAGAGGGGCACTTCCGAAACAGCCCACAAATCGGCCTTTAGTGATGCATTCTCCAGTAGGTAGTCCGGGTAGAGGAGATTCGACCGGGACAGTATTGAACCCTGCTTCCAACCATAAGATGGATAGACCGGCTAGTACCAATATCCTTGATTCGTCCATGGCCGCAGATCCAATGCATAATATTTTTGACCCTTCCACGAACGTGTTGACAGGTATACAGGAAGAAGCTGGAGTTTTGCTACAAAACTCTGTACCTCTTAACACTTTAGGTGATAGGAATACTCCGCGGAATATTGTTGAGGCCCCTCCTGAAGACTCGTGGGTGAACGTGCTACATCAGCTGTTCAGGACTTCTCAGGAGGAGATGCGTAATGAAATGAGGACGATCAGGGAGAACATGGACTTACTTAACGCTACAGTAACATCGTCGCAGGGCGGTGCGACCTATCCGAGGAACACCAATAGAGATGAAAGGAACCGGGCCCAGACCTTTGTTAGTAACCAAGCCAACATCGTTTCGAACAACATGGCGGTGAAACCACAGGAGTGGAAGGTCTCCTTCGATGGTACTGGGAGCGTAGCGGACTTTTTGTTTAAGTTAGACACCTTATGTGAGCGGACTCAGTGTTCCGATGACCAGCTTATGGCAAGTTTTCATCTATTTCTGTCAGAAGGGGCTGAAGAATGGTACTGGCTGTTCACCAAGCAGAACTCAAATGCGAATTATCCCTTTTTATGTTATTCTTTGAAGCGTGAGTTTGGAACACTGAAAAGTGACCACGAGATCATGATGGAGATCTCAATGCGAAAGCAGAAACTGAGTGAGTCATACGATGTGTTCCACACTGACATAGTAGCACTTAACGCGCGTCTTCGAGAGCCAATGTCGGAAGCCCTACTGATTGACATAATAAAACGGAACGTCAACAGTAGCTTGAAGCTTATGCTGTTCGACGCAGAGGCGAGGACATTGCATGATCTACGCGATATAGCACGAAAAGGAGAACAGGTGCTGAGGGAGAGCAAGATCCTTGGAACAACTTATACCGGACGACATGTTAATGAAGCCCGAGCAATGACACCTGATAGGAGGATGGAAGGCGAGGATTGCGAAGCTGACCCGCAGATCGGGGCGTTGGAGTATCGGCGCAATAGAAAACCGGACTATTCAGGAATACAGTGTTGGAATTGTCAGGCCATGGGGCATTCATATATATATTATGAGGAACTTATTAGGAACCCTTTTTGCTTTAAGTGCGGGCATAGAGGGGTGTATACCCCAAAATGTCCAAAGGACCATCGCCGGCAGGGAAACCAATATTCGAGCGAGAAGATGGGGGAAACTCGTTCGGTGCCATAGCCCCCATATCAGCCAGTGCCCGAGGAGTCGCCTCGAGTGCTGAATCCTTCGCGAGCAGTGAGTTCCATGGAAGTGGTGAACTTTCGAGGAGTAGTGGCACTCTTGCGACGAAACAACCCAACGTTTTAGTAACTTTTCCTGATAGTTCAGATAGCTCCAATAGCTCAGATTCAGATAATCCAGGGCCGTCCTATCATATTACAAGGCCAGTTCAAATTTTGGAAAGTCATAGCAGAGATGTTGCTTGTCAAGCGCATTTTCCACCTAGTTTGGAACAGAGGGTTACCAGTTACGAGCTAGTTAGGTCAAGAATTTTCGGAAACAATCCAGAGTCATTCGTATCGGACGATATTGTAAGATGTAGGAAGAGATATAATAATCGAGTACAGGAGCGTAAACTTTTGCAAAGCACCACCTTAGTTCTCACAGAGGATGAAAGGCCTCTGGTGCGGATAAAAATAGTAAACAGTTTTATAGTAGGACTACTGGACTCGGGTGCTAATGTCTCTATCCTCGGGAAGGACTGTGAAGAGTTTTTGGATTCGATTGGACTTAAGTACCACCCACTACAGGCTTTTGTATACACGGCGGGTGGCGCCAAGCAGAAAATACTAGGTTCTGTTTCCTTACCTGTGACTTTCAAAAACATTACCAAAACCATACGTTTCTACCTTGTTCCTTCGCTTCTTCAAGAAGCGTATTTCGGAGTTGATTTTTGGAGAGCTTTCGCGTTAGCCCCGGATATTTTTCCCAGTGTAGCATGTCTAGAGATTAGCGAAGAGAAGGAACAAGAACATAATTTCCATGATTTAACAACAAAGCAGAAGGTCGAGCTGCAGAACGTAGTAGAGATGTTTCCGTCATTTGAGAAGTTAGGTCTGGGTCAAACAAAGCTAGTCGAACACCATATTGACACGGGCGACGCGGTTCCAATAAAGAGCAAGCATTTTCCTCTTTCGCCACCGAGGCAAGCCGAAGATTTTAGTGAGATAGATAGGCTGCTCGAAATGGGAGTTATCGAGGAATCGAACTCGCCGTGGTGTAGTCCTGTGGTGTTGGTCCGGAAACCAGGGAAGGTTCGGCTTTGTATTGATTCCAGAAAAGTCAACGCGGTTACTAAAAAGGACTCATACCCGTTGCCGCATATTAATGGGCTGTTGAGTAGGTTGAAGGATACCCACTTCATCAGTGGTATCGACCTGAAGGACGCGTTCTTTCAAATCAAGTTGACGGAATCATCGAAAGAAAAGACAGCGTTTGCAGTTCCAGGGAAGCCTCTCTACCACTTTAAAGTGATGCCATTTGGATTATGCAACGGGCCGCAGACGATGAGCAGGCTGATGGACAAGGCCATTCCTTCGCGGTTGCGTGAGAACGTCTTCGTTTACTTGGATGACCTGATGGTATGCAGCACCAACTTTGAGGACCACTTGAGCTTATTAGCAGAGGTAGCAAAGTGTTTGAGGGACGCGGGCCTCACCATTAACGTAAAGAAGAGCAAATTTTGTCAGAAGGAAATTCGATATTTAGGGTACTTGATAGGTAGCGGATGCTTGAAGGTAGACCCAGGGAAGATAGAAGCAGTTAAAAGTTTTCCGATCCCGAAGTCTCCGAGGCAGGTGCGTAGGTTTGTAGGTATGGAAAATTGGTATAGGGCGTTTATTACAAATTTTGCTGATTTAGCAGGCCCTTTGACCGATTGCCTTCCCCTAAAAAAAAAGCTAGGTCCATTCAAACTTACCCCTGAGGCAATAGAGGCTTTCGAAAAGCTGAAGGTAGCCTTGAGCTCCGCTCCTGTCCTGGCCCAACCCGATTTCTCGAAAGAATTTGTTATTCAGTGCGATGCGTCCAAAATAGGTGTGGGTGGTGTGCTATTCCAGGTCGACGACGAGGGCGCTGAGCATCCAATAGCGTTCGTTTCAAAAAAGCTTAACAATGCTCAGCGCAATTATACCGTGACCGAGCTGGAATGCCTAGCAGCCATAGTCAGTGTCAAACGCCATACATTGAGGGTCTGCCATTTCGTATTATTACAGACCATTCGAGCCTCAAGTGGTTGATGACTCAAAAGGATTTGAGTGGTAGGTTGGCTAGGTGGTCGCTTCTGCTTCAAAGATATGACTTTCAAATGGAACATCGCAAGGGAACCCTGAATATTGTACCGGATGCTCTATCGCGCTTCGATGTAGACGCGCTGACCTATCCGAACACACCTCATGAAATAGATTTAGAGTCGCCAGAATTTGCGAGTGCCGAATATGCGGATCTAGTCCGAACCATTTTAGATAACAAAGAGGCACTACCGGATTTACGTGTAAACGAGGGCGTAGTTTTCAAAATGGTTAAATTTCGTAAGGTTGTGGAGGATGAGGAGCATTCGCTATGGCGGTTATGGTTACCGACTGGGTTGATGAAGGAGGCAATACGACTTGCGCACGATGCGAACAGGAGCTACCAAGCCAAGCTAAGGACGTCCGGGAGTATGTACGCAAGTGCGACATTTGCAAAGCGGTAAAAGCAACAAATCAACAAGCCAGGCCACCCATAGCGAATGATTTTACTTCGGAAAGACCATTTCAGCGGTTCTACTGCGATTTCCTGGGGCCATATCCGAGATCGAAGCGTCGAAATCAATTCCTTTTCATTTTATTGGACCATTTTTCAAAGTATGTTTGGTTGAAGCCCATGCAGAGAGCGACGACGGTAAGCGTTATGAATTACTTCACTTCTGAAATTTTTCCAACTGTAGGGGTCCCTCAGTATATCCACAGCGACAACGGTAAACAGTTTATCTCAAAGCATATGAAGCAATTTTTAGAGAATTACGGGGTAACCCACATTAAGACAGGGCTATACTCACCGCAGGCTAAGGCATCGGAGCGCGTAAATAGGGAGATTGTTTCAAAAATAAGAGTTTTCCTGAAGGATAAACAGGACCATACTGACTGGGATAGGCATATACCCGAAATACTTTCAGTTTTAAGAAGTGACTTTCATACCTCAATTCAGTGCTCTCCATACTTTGCATTATACGGTCAGAACATGATTCAGCATGCATCGGCATACAACATATTAGATAAACTCGGCGCTCTGGCGCAAGATGAAATCCCAATAGTAACTAGGGCTGATAAACTGTCAAATATCCGCGAGAAAATTCGTAGGAATTTAGATACGGCAAAAGATAGGGCAGTAAGAGTATATAACAAACGCTCTAGACTAGTGAACCATAAGGAAGGTCAGGAGGTTTTTAGGAAAAATTTTGCTTTGAGTAACTTTAAACAAGGCATAAACGCCAAATTCCTGCCGAAATATCTTAAGTGTCGAGTCCGTCGAAATATAGGCAATGCGTTGTATGACTTGGAAGATCTGACGGGAAAATTAATAGGGCGTTTCCATGCTTCGGATATTCGTCCACAATAGCCAAAATTTTGACATTTTTTTTTATTTATTTTTTTTCTACCTTGCATTTCCATCTGGGCGTTTTGGCAGTCGGGGACAACTCGCCCAGTATTCTCCCCGAGCATTGACCCAGAAGGGAGTCCACATGTGCTTCCACAGGGAGCAGTGGATAACCTGGCAATCCTGATAACCGGATTGTCTTTCGGAGTTTTGACGAGTTCTCCATAATCAAAATGTCTACCGGATGAATACTTATTGAATATGAAACCCGCTTCTCCGGTTCTTTTTCTTTAACCTTCCGTGGGGGTGAAACCACTGGAACTATCTCTTTCGGAGTTTTGACGGGTTCTCCAATAACAAATGTCTACCGCCGCGAAGCATGTTAACTAAGAAACAAAATTAAATTCTCCGTTTTTCTCAAGCCTAACTTCTGTGGGGGCCAAACCACTATAAAAACTTCCCTTCGCCGCAATGCGTTTTGAACTACGAAACAAAATACTTCAAATTTATCTCCTTACTGGCGGATCTTCTGTGCCCGGCTAGCTTGTGGTAGAACTAGAGACTCTTATCTAGGGGTGAGTCGTGCCCCACGTTTCCTTTTTTTTTATTTCGAAATGGCTTTCTTGCAAGTATACCTTTTTCCTGTTCGCTTCATTGACCGGTCTTCGAAGCGAAGCAGGTCTGTTATGGTCTACTTCCAACTTATAGTCATTTTTCTTTTATTGAGTTTGATTGGTATGACTCACTGCGGTTGGATAGGTGACAGTTTAGGTTCACCCTGCGGGTTGACATAAATCGATAGATTCTGGGAAGTGGCGTGATTTTTGCCGAGGTGGCAGCACCAAATGTTCCATAAAATGGAAAAAGGCACCAATAACGGAATTTGTAATTTCCAGACAAACAAGTGGTTGGTGTGTTCTCGGTGTGGCCAGAAATAAATAATAGGGTAAACCAGATTGCCCGAAAAATGACAAATTGAATTAAATGGGCATTTGATATTAAGTAAACAGTGCTTAATTTTTATGTTGGAAATTAATGTATACAAGTGGGTGACTAATCGAATAACTAAGGTAGGGAGACACATGGGGGTCCCGTCCGGATTCCTGATACTGACGCAATTAACAACTGTCATATCACCAAAATAAAATGTAACAAAGGAAAAAGGGCACCAAAATATTGGTCAAATTGCAAAGCATCTTTAAGAATCAAGTTAACTATTTTCAAGGCGGCAATATTAATTTATTATGCGTATGGTAACGAAGCGTAGATCGTCATAGTATTGTCAATGGCAGGGTCGGATGAGGAGCTTCATGTGTCTCCTATCCTAAAACCCAGTAACGTCGGGTCCCGCGGACCACCAAGGGAACACACCAAACATAAGTTCTAGAACCTTCCTTTTTTTCGCGCGCCAACGAAAGCGTGCCTTTAGGGTTCGGACTTAGTTAAAATTGTAGTAATTTCAATACTTAATGCACTTTATGCAAATCTACTACGCTTTATGCTCCCATTTAATAGCACCATAGTTCGATTTTTCCTTTGACTAAGTAAATATTTTTTTCTGACTTCAAACTTTCCCGTAAAATAATCAATCATTGTTAATATTCTCTAATTTCTACTTCCTTCCATACTTGAAAATTCACCTTTACTAAAACTAACTAAAGATCAAAATAGTAGTAAAAGTAAAAGTACTAAATTCCTTTTTCTTTAAAGCCTTAAAATAAAAGTGTAGTTACCGAACTTTCACTTTAAGTAATGTCTACAGATTAACTATCATGAAATCTACTAAACAGTTGTAAAATCATATCTCCTACTTTAAATTTAATAACATATTGTGCTTTTTTTTTTTGTTTCGGAATGAGTACTGTACTCTTACCACATTTAGTAAATTGCCAAAAATCGTAAATTTTCCAGAAAACACAAGAAAAGCCAAAGAACATTCGATGTGCATGTAAGTACCCAATATTTAATTATATTTTACTGTATTTATTATATTTTACTGCAAACCACATACCAATAATAGTTTAAATAGACACTGGGTTTCATTAATTTCTCAGATAGTGCAGGAAGTGGCTAGTTTTGTTCAGGCGGGTAAGCGTTTTAACCACGTGTGGGGTCCAAATTTCGAGAATTCGGAAATTCCTCCTTATATACGCGTGGCGGAAAATGTTGCACGGTACAGATATACTTGCGCTCATATTTATTTATTTTTATTTATTTATTGTTACAATATTGTTGCTATTAGAATGAGCTATATTAACTCAAGTTTTTTTATTGCACATTGGTTTTTTTTTCTAGTTTGCCATAAATAAGAAAGTTTTTATAAGAGTGAATGACTCTATTGCTTATTGTGTCTGAAAAAAAAATGTGCCTAATTTAACATTCCTCCGCAATAAAGAAACCGTCGTCAACATAGTCATTATTAGGCCATATTTTACGTTTGTAACCATCACTTTTATTTCATTTTATAAATAGCTCTTAAATAGAGGCAAGTTGCATTACATTATTTAACCATAGCATTCTGCCTACAAAGATCTTCGATGTTTGATTTAATTTTGCTTAAAATCTCCTTTCAGAATTTGCCAGAAAGCCACTACGACAACGCACCACCAAAACAGCGCCAACATCACCTACCACCATCACGGACTACCATAGCCACGCGCCCACCTCGCGCACCATCATTGCGCGCGCTACCACCATCACGCGCTACACTTTGACGCGCCACCTTAATTTCGCACCATCATTGCGCGCGCTACCACCGCTCCACAATCGCGCGCGCCTGTACAATAGCGCTGCACCATCGCGCGCGCCACTACAATAGCGCTCCACCATCGCGCGCGCCAGCGGGCGCCAAGGTAAGACAACATCACCAGCATAGACAACATCACCAGCAGTAACAATAACGGGGGCCGCCCACATATAGGCCCGCCGTTCCACCAGCATTGACAACATCACCAGCATAGACAACATCACCAGCATAGACAACATCACCAGCATAGACAACCACCAGCAGTGACGACAACAGCGAGGGCCGCCGTAACATAGGCCCGCCGCACAAGCACCAACAACAACAACAGTAGCGCCCCACCAACGGCCTACTGCAACCAATGGGTGAGACCTATCTGAATTATACCTAATTTGATTTATACCTAAGCTGATTAATCATATTATTAGTATTAGTTATTATATAAATATGTAATTGAAAAGAAAAGCTTTGAAAAAAAGAAAAAATTACGTATATTTTAAAATTATGAAATAGTAAACAAAAGAAAGGTTAGAGAAGAACTTAAATAAACTAAATTAATAGATTTGACTGAAGTAAGGAAAGGAATTTTAATATGAACAAAAGAAAAATTAATTTACTCAAAATATAGAATAGGAGATAGGGAAAAATATGAAATAAGTAAGGAAAAAATTAAAAAAAAATAGAATTGAAATACAATACATAAACAAATTCTAAAATACATAAACTAAAATAGAACCAAAATACATAAGATAAAATCAAATTCGAGATACGAATAAAATAAAATAAATTTCATCAAATAAAACTAAATACATAAAATAAAAATAAAATTTAAAATACCTAAAATTAAATAAATTTAAATACATAAAATAAAATAAATTACATTAAATACATAAATACATAAAATATAAATAAATACTTACAAACGTTTTATAAAATAAACCAAATACATAAATAATTAAATAAACAAACTACAATTACAACAAATAAAGGCCGCAAATAATATAACATAACATTAAATAAATAATATAACAATAATGATGGAAAATTAAAGTAAGCAAACCAAAACAAAAATACATAAATAAGCGAAAGAAAGTTAGCGATAGAAAAAGGAAAAGTTAGATTATAGTAAAACAAATGTAATAAGAATATGAATTGAAGAAAGTAGGAAGAGATAGGAAAATGATAAAAATATAATTTGAAAAAGGAAGAAATGTAATTTATAAAGAGAAAGAGAAAAAGAAGACAAAAAAAAATAATAATAATAGCAGGGTTATTTGACTTAACTAAAAATTACTGTACATAATTATTTAAAAATTAGAAGTTAAGAATAATGAATTATAAATAAATAAATTTGTATATAATGGGAATGCTGGCGATCCACTTATTTTAGAAGGCAAATAGGATTTGTAGGTAAGGGGCCATCGATATTAGGTGCATCGATGGCCATGGATGAGGGTGGGCCAAGCACCGGGCGTCGCAACTACACCCGCGGCGCCCCCTTTTTTGTTCGGCCTTGGTTTTTTTGACTTATTGTTTATTTATTTCTTATTTCAGCTGTGGTAATCGGTCGTTTCCGATTCGTTTGATTTTCAGGTTTTTTTTTGTTTCAATTTACTGGTTTTTTTTTTGTTGCCAGGCGTTTTATTTAAATTTTGATTTCTTTTGGTTTTCGGTTGATTTTGAATTTTTTGTCCCGCCCGTTTTCTTTTTGAATTTTTCGTTTTAATAGTTTTCGGTTATTTTTTTTTTGAATTTTGAGTTTGAATTTTGAACGTCAACGGTCTGTCCGTGGCATCCGGGTTGAACCGGATGTTGTTTTGAACGTTATTTTGACGCGGTTTTTGCGTTTTTCCCCGCGTTCAAAGGCATGATTAAAATTTCTCTGATTATGGCGCAGGACGGTAAGGCTGGCAAGAGCCCACCCCAGCCGACAATGACTAGCCACAGTGCGACATCAATATCATGCCGACCGCCTTCCTTACTGCTCCATTTTGACGCGCTACCATAACAACTATATGGCATTTACAATGGAATAAAATGTTGCTTTAAGTACTGAAAAATTATCCACTTAACGAAGAAAAACATATCGACGATAAGACCACTTTTTCGCAATTAACGTTTGGCTTTATTTGTTTCTAGTAGAATGTTGAAGATAAAATAAATAGTCGCATATTTGTTGTTTTTAAAATATCGTTTGTGCTAGAGCTAGGCATTTTCCAGACTAAATTTGTTTGAAAGTGAAGTGGATCGTTCACTTCGTTCAGTCTTTCAGTCGGTCAATACTAAGTTTTCTTTTCAATATGGACAAAAACTCGGGAGGTGTTAACCGTTCGGTAGGAGTTCACCGCTTGGTAGGAGGTAACCGTTCGAACAAATATTATTATACTACTAACTTTCCCCCAATTGAACAGATTTCGTCGAGTCCAATATGTTTTCTTATACAAATTTACCAACAAAATAACTAATTTACTAAGCTATTGACGTGTTTGAACTAAGAAGAGGCACATCATCCACTATTTTTCATCATCTTCTAAGCGTTTGTACGCCTAACGACCAGAATTGTTATATGGTAAGCGACATAAGACATTAATGCTTTACCGCTTTAGTGAGGATACCGAAGTGTAAGCAGCTGTTAATATGAACTTTGCACGTAATATCTAAAAACTTATATATCTGTGGTCATAAACAATAACAGCCTAAGTCGACTTAGGAAATTAGATCTGTTGAAATTTTTGCGGGCGATTTTGAATAGCAACATCGAGACATTTTTCCAGACTTTCATTGGTCTTTTATTATTTTATTTATAAACAATTAAATCCAATATATTTGCTTAAGTTATAAATCAGTTTAGTTACAAAAAATCACCAGAAGAAATTTCAATTGGTCTAATTTCTTAAGTCGAGTTAGGTTGTTATCGCTTATGACCACAGATATGTATCTCGTGACACAATGTGCTAAAACTAACTAAAACAGGAAAATTGGTTCCATACCGAGCTGAAGACAAATTCAACATATATTATATAGTTACTGCTTTTACTAGTATAATTGGTTAAATCCATGATTGAGCTTAACACCTGCTAAAAATAGATAGCATAGAATGAGTTTTCTGGCTTTTGACATTATGCAAACATTTAAAGTGCGTTGTGATAAAGCGACTTGCGAGTACTTTGTGAATGCACCTTTAGTTGAACATTTTTGCGCATATATGCAAAAAGATATTTGAGAGTGGGGAACTTCATTTAGATACGAAATAAATAAGAGAAGTTACTATTTAGTTCAAGTATTTACTGAAATTTAGCAAATTAGCACGTGGTATTTTAGTGTAAACAAGGAAGAACAAGAGAATTCCCATGGCAACATCAACTACATGGTTGCTTCTGCGAGTACCACAGGAAAGTTTTACAAAGTTAAAGAAGATATCATAAAATGGTCTTTAAACAGAGAAAACTTTTGTACAACCTACTCTAAATTAAATTACTTGCAGCAATAAATAGTTTTCAACAACTAATTTCTCATATTTACATAGTTATCATACATTTTTCAATAGGTAGTCGTACTTTTTCTTCAGTGCGCATGAATGAGATCCTGCGTATTTCTCCTCTTAATTCGGAGCTCCTAGTCAGGTGAGCACAGCTGTTAGTCGAACAGCTGATTGATAACTTACTTGTAGAGCTTTACAAAGATGCGGGTCAGCTGCATGAGAGTTGTTTGTGTAAATAAGTGTGTATTGTAGAGAGTATCATACGTTAGGCATAACACAAGGGTTAAGTCGTAGACTAAGAACCGGGTGGCAATGCTTAGTATACTGTTGTAGATAATAACTACACTTGTAAGCATTAATTTTAAGAAACCATTTTGTGAAAAGAAAAAGAAGAATAAAGGAATTCTTAATCTGACCAGCAAACCGCGTAGCCGTTTTAATTTAGCGTCGCATATTCCATTATATTAACCTAAAGTTTGGAGTGTTTTCCGAAATGAATAGTGAGAAAATTAACGCTGAAATATATACACTCATGCAGCTGAAGGCATGGTGCACCAACGTTGGGCTTACGGCCAGTGGTGTAATATAAACACTCCATAGATGTTGAGCGTGCAGATTCAAATTGAATGTTTATTGAAATTACTTTCTCTTTTTATACAAAATTCTTACACTAATACTTACAAATTATTTACGAACTAAAACATATACAAATAGATACCTTACTAATACATATAAATAAAAATGCATAATTCTAAAATATGCTAAGTCAACATATGACTGCAATAAAAATATAAATATGTCAGTCGCATTGACAAACTGACGTTGTGTTCAGTTGGTCATTGCGACTTTCTGTGGCGGTGTCTTTGACCGTCCACACAAGTGTAACAAGATCCTCGTTATGAGCGGCATGTGCACTATTTGTATAAACTCCCGCTGAGTTCAATGTAACTAATTTGGGCAGAATGTTGTTTATATACATTCATATTTGTTTATACATTTTTTATGTGCACATGACAATTAAAGTAAAAGGGCAATGTGTTTATGTAATGCTACACCTTAAAAAAAATAGATATATATATTTGTAGTCAACTATATATATCTATTTGAACCGCTTAATGTTTGTTTGAAAATTTTAATTGTTTTAGGATCTTGTTATTTACCATTGTTTTGTCACATGTTTTTATTTTATTTCTATTTGTTTGTATACTTTATTTGATACTTGATATTGTTTTCTTTTGGCTTGTGCCGTGTATAAGATTGAGTAAATTGGAATGCTTATGGATTTTTTTTTTTGTTATTACTGAATTATTATGAATAAAGTGCTTTGCTTATTTTTATTGTTTAACGCTACGAGTTTTAGATTGGTTTAAGTCTATTCTTATGAATTACGATTTCTTTTTTGTTTTTGTTACTGTCTCTTATGCTATGTGGAATTAAAGTGTAGTTGTTATTTTTATCAATATTTTTTACTTTATAGTGTCCTGTATACCTATTTTCTAACTTATGAGAGGCCTCTTCTCTAACTAATACTAAATCTCCTATATTTATTTCCTTACTATAACTACTTTTGTCATAATTAAACTTTTGTTTTTCTTTAGCCTCTTGGACTAATTTTCTAGCTCTCTGCTGTGCTATCTGGAGTCTATATTTTATTTCTTTGTCATAAGCCTCGTGATTGTACAGTGGGCTGATTTTGTTTTCTTCTAAAAACTCGTAATTTGGTGGATTTTTCCCAAATATGAGCTCAAACGGGCAATATTTATGTATGGTAGATGGTGTTGTATTGTAACAATACGCGAAGTACTTAAGGTATTCATCCCAATCGTCTTTGTCACTGGATATGTATGAACGTATGTACTCATTAAATGTCCGATGACTGCGTTCCACAGTACCCAAAGTTTGATGATGGTATGGTGTTGAAGTTTTATGTTCAATTTTCAACAATTTACACAGTTCCTGAAATAGGCTATTTTTGTATTCTTTACCCATGTCTGTCAGGATTGTTTTTATTTGTCCATAAATTAGGATGAAATGCTCAAACACGGCTTTAGCGACTGTAATTGCGTGTTTGCTTGGGACCGGAATTGCTACCAAGTATTTTGTTAGTTCGCATATAATGGTAACTGCATATTCGTTTCCATTTATCGATTTCGGTAATGGTCCGACTGTATCGATTTGTACAATGTCAAATGCCTTCGGAGGTGTCTCCGTTATTGTCATTGGCTCTTTTATGTGTTTATTTGTTTTATTTTTCTTGCAGTGGATGCAGTTCTTTATGTATTTTCGTATGTCATTTTTCATATTCAGCCAGCTATATTTCTGCTTGATTTTATCTGTCATGCGATTTATTCCTGGGTGGCCACCACTAATAGGATCGTCATGATATTTTTGCAGAATTTCTTTAATTTTCCCGGGATTTGTCACGCATATAACCTCTGGGGTTAGAGCTATTGTTAACTTTTTGAGAACTTTATTACCCATTTCAATAAATTTTCCTACTGCAGTATAATTCATTTTAAACAATTTGTCCCCTATGGACAACTGTACTTGTACAAGTCCTAAATTGCCGGCTTCTCTTTCAAGCCTGGTAAAGAATTGTCCTAAGTCAATCTTATCTTCAACAATTAGGTTGCTTGTATCAAAATTGCTACAAATTTTCTTTCCTTTTTTGAAATACAATTTCGGAGGATTGAAAATGAGCTCGACATGTCTTTTTACTTCAAATTTATTTAGCGCTTCGTAAATTTTGGGGTTCTCTTTGTGACTTTCTTTAATTTCAGTTTTATTACTGATCTTCTTAGATGCTGATCTTGTTGTTATTTTAAATATTTTATTTGTTTCTACTGACATATCTTTTAAATTTGTTATAGTTATGCGGGATAATGCGTCCGCTATATGGTTTTCTTTACCAGCTATGTACTCCACTTCAAAATCGTACTCTTCTAAATCTAGTCTTACTCGTGTCAGCTTTGAGGAAGGACTTTTCATTGAAAATAAGTATGTTAATGGGCGATGGTCGGTTTTAACTAGGAATTTTCTGCCATATACGTATGGTCTGAAGAAGGTTATGGCCCAATGAATCGCGCCAATTCTTTTTCTATTGTAGCTTTGTTAGTTTCGCCTTTTGTAAAGGACCTTGAAGCGTAAGCAATTGGTAACTGTTTGCCATCATGTTCTTGGCTAAGGACTGCACCACATGCGTATCCACTAGCGTCTGTTGTTATGCAGAATTCTTTTTCGAAATTCGGGTATTGCAAAAGTTTTGGACTAATTAATGCTTCCTTTAAGTAGGTAAAAGCTTTTTGACATTCTTCTGTCCATTCGAAGGTAACATTCTTTTTGCAAAGCCTAGTTAATTTTCTAGAATATTCTGCAAAATTCGGAACAAATCTTCTGTAATAATTGCAGAAAGCTACGAATCTTTTAACTTCATCTGCTGTTTTTGGCGTTGGATAGTTTTGAACGGTTTCAAATTTGCTTGGATCAGGTAATATTCCCCTGTTTGTACATTTGTGTCCTAAATAAGTTACTTCTTGGCTAAAAAATAAACATTTATCTGGATGTAGTCTTAGGTTGTATTTTCGACAAGTGGAGAATACGTCTCTTAAGTTTTTTAGCATGTGATTTTCGGAGAAACCTAATACGACTAAATCATCCATGTAGAGAAATGCTTGAGATGGTTTGAGCCCTGCGAATGCTAGGCTCATCATTCTTTGGAATGAATTTGGTGCTACTTTTAATCCATAGGGTAGTCTTTTGAACCTATATGTGCCATTTTCGGCTGTAAAGGAAGTTATATCCCTTGAATCTGGGTGTAGTTCGATTTGATGAAAACCTGACATTAGGTCTAGGCATGAAAAATATTTTGCTCTTCCAAGTTGGTCTAAAATGTCATCAATTCTTGGAAGTGGGAATTTGTCTGCTGCTAGCTTTTTATTTACCTGTCTGTAGTCGACTACTAGTCTCCATCTTTTTTCTGTTTTTCCTGGAAGTGATTTTTTAGGGACTAGTAGGATTGGGCTATTATATTCTGATATGGAGGGTTCTATTATATCATCTTCTATTAGCTTATTTACTTGTTTGCTTATTTCTCCCTTTTGGGTTTGAGGTAATCTATAATATTTAATGTAAACTGGGTTGTCGTCCTTCATATATAGTTTTTGTTTATAAAAATTATTAGAAGTAATTGGTTCTGTTTCTAGTGCAAATATATCTATGAATTCTGTGCAAAGTGATGTTAATTGAGCTTTAACAAAATTTGGAAAATTTTCAGTTAGTCTTTTTAATTTTTCGGTGTCTATGCAACTTTTATTGTGTTGGGTTGCTTTAATTAGTGTATAATCGTCTAAATTTTCAGTATTAATTTTATAATTTTGAATAGTTGTGTTGTTATGTGTTGTGTTAATAATTCTCACGAAGGTTTGCTAGCTATTTGTAATGGTATTTGCAATATAAATGCCATCGGCTAGTTGTTGGTGTGGTATGAAAATGTTTTTGTTGTTTGTGTTTATTTTAATTTGTCTAATAACTTCCGATCTAGCTGGAATTGTGATTGTGTTGACGGACAGACAGTTTGTTAGATTCATTGTTATTGTTTGAGGGAAATCATATGGTCTTAAAATTAGTTTGTCCTCTGTTTTTCCGTAATCTAGAATACAATTGTATTTCTTTATGAAATCTAAGCCTATTATTCCATCACATGGAATTGGAAAGTTGTCTTCTACAACATGAAATTTATGATAAATTAGAAGGTCATCGCCTCTTAGATCTGCTTTGATTGTGCCTAAAGTGCTAGTTATTCCCTGACCAATGCCTTTCAAATCTGTGATTTGTTCAGTATTTATTTTTCCTTTATTATCTATTTGCTGTTTTTTAATTATGGAGATATCGGCTCCCGTATCAATTAAAAAATTTGAGTACGAATTGTTTAACGATGTCCTTGTAGATATATAGCTGTTTAAGTTTAGATTAAGTACGCATATTTTTCGTTTTGTTAATTTTGAAGTGGAGTTTCCTGGTTTTCCGTTTCGGTACAACTACGCACGTTACGGGTTTGTGTGTATGGTCTGTTTGTATTTCGGGATTGTGATCCCCTATTATTGTTACTATTGTTGTTGTTTGATCTAAAATTATTGTTGTAGCCTGACTGTGGTCTGTATCTTCTATTTTGGTAATTTCCATAGTTGTTACTACGGTAACCTCCACGGAAATTACTCCGGTATTGACCTTGTTGTCGTACATTTAAAATTGTGTTAGAGATGCCTGTAATTTCGGTACAGCTGTTTGTGAATTTGGAGATTGCGTCGTTCATTGTTGCGAACGTTCCCGCTTGCATTATCATCTTAACTTGGGTGTTGGAGCAGTTTTTGCACATGGCTTTGACTGCTGCCTGTGTTGCATATCTCGTGGCTAAGTCTGGATTTAATCCATCTGAGATATACGCTCCTTCCAATGACCTTGTTATTTTTTCTACTTCCGCAGTGTACTGGTTAGCAGTTTTGCTACGCTGCTGGATGTTCAGGAGTTTAGCTGTTAAAACTTCTACTGATTCACCCTTTATTGCGGTTTTTTATTTAATTTTTATTTGTTCTATTGTGCTTTCATTACTGATGAAATTTCTTGCCGTTCCCTTTAGCTTGGTCTTTATCATTGTTATAGCTAAAGCTTCGTGTTCATCCTTGATTTGTTCAAGTATATCAAGGGCGTCCAAGAAGCTGTGTAGGTTTTCTGGTTTACCATCAAACTCCGGTAGCACTGACGAAGCAGTTTTAATGAATTCAACTGATGTTTGCACCATTGTGATTTTTATGTTTGGGGTATTTATGGGTTGAAAATTTGGTTTACTTTCTTTTATTGTTGCTGTCTGGCTAGTGGAAGGTGTTGGAATCGGACTCTGAGCGCGTTCCAACAAAAGGAAATTAAAGTCTATTTTAAGCTTCTCCTGCACTGTGGTTGGTATGTTGCATTCTATATTGTGCCTAGCTAATGAAGATACCAATTTATCTCGTACTGCGAAAAAAAATTGGCTATCCTCTTTTTGGTGTTCTTTGGTAAGTATACGGTTTGTTGTATTAATTACCTGTCTTATTCTTTCTAAAGCTCCTGCGATTATGTTCAAATTCTTGACTATTGTTTCTGGTTTTATAAGAGCGCTTTTATTTATGCATTTGTATGATTTACTGGCTTTTGTTTTTTCTTCAGATAATGCGTTATAAATTTCTTGCCATCTACTCATTTCTTAACGCGTTGGTGTGCGTCGTTTAATTGTCTCAATTTGTTTTTGATATAATTTTTTATTAAGATTGCAATTGCAACAATTAAACATGTGACTACACATCCAAAAATAGTCAACCATTTGTCGGGAAGCTCTTCCTTATTTTCTACAATGGTATGTGGTTCATATTTAACTAGTTTGTTTTCATAATTTTTCTCTGCAGAATTTTCTTTTCCTACCTCGTATCCTGCTATTCCTATCAATATTCCATTTAAGGCAATTTTCCACCAAGCCATTTTCGAAAGAAAAAAAAAATCGATTTTTATTCATTCATTTATTTATATATATATATATTTTTTTTTTTTGTTTTTTTTTTTTTTTTAAAAATCCAATTTTACTGTAGCTAATAATCTGTATGATTCTTCTATTACCGTGGAAGGGTATAACAAATCTTCCATTGTGGGTTCTCTACCCATTCCTATATAGTACCAAAATTGTTTTAATTTGTTTAAATTGTACCTATTGCTTCCCTTTCCTCGTATTCTGGATCTACGATCTGTATCTGCGTTTTCTAGATTGTCCACAATTTTATTTATTACTTCGTAATCAAGATTATCGGGTAATGCACACTCCATTAGGAAAATTATAACAAGAGCGTTCAAACTTACTCAATTTAATTTTTGTTTTTCATTTTGTATCTTAGTTTTTCAATTTGTTTTAATATATTTAGTCCCTAGGCATATTTAAATGCCAATGGTTTAGCGGCCGTGAGGCGTGCTCAAATCATTCTAAAAATTTTCCTCTAAATTTATACCTCTTCTGTAAGCTTTTCAGCTTCTTGTATATAAATGTCATAGATGCGGGCAGTGTATTTCAGCTTTAGTTGCCCTTTGATGAAATGTTGCGGTGTTATGATGAAGTTGATTTCCAGGACTGCCGATTCAAGATTTTCTGTGAAATGCCGCTGAATGCCAAAAGTACGCAAAGCATGTGGTGGAACCTAATTGCTGCCAGTCACTCCTGTTTCAACGTCTTCCATGAGGTATTCCACTCTTTTTATGCGCATTTTCCTGATGTTGGAGGGTTCATTCAAAAATATTTGCCGAAAAATACTTATGCTGCCAGTCTTCTGGTGGTGTAAGAACTTTCATTCAGAAATATTTGCTGAAAAATACTTATGCTGCCAGTCTTCTGGATGTCTTCTGTTTGCTGTTGTAGGTTTCATTCAAAAACATTTGCCGAAAAGAAGTGCAAATATGGCCGCAACACATGTCAACGTTATAAAAAAAAAATCCTGGCGGAATTATGACTGCCTGATATTAAGCCTGGTCTGGATCGCCATGTAATATAAACACTCCATAGATGTTGAGCGTGCAGATTCAAATTGAATGTTTATTGAAATTACTTTCTCTTTTTATACAAAATTCTTACACTAATACTTACAAATTATTTACGAACTAAAACATATACAAATAGATACCTTACTAATACATATAAATAAAAATGCATAATTCTAAAATATGCTAAGTCAACATATGACTGCAATAAAAATATAAATATGTCAGTCGCGTTGACAAACTGACGTTGTGTTCAGTAGGTCATTGCGACTGTCTGTGGCGGTGTCTTTGACCGTCCACACAAGTGTAACAAGATCCTCGTTATGAGCGGCATGTGCACTATTTGTATAAACTCCCGCTGAGTTCAATGTAACTAATTTGGGCAGAATGTTGTTTATATACATTCATATTTGTTTATACATTTTTTATGTGCACATGACAATTAAAGTAAAAGGGCAATGTGTTTATGTAATGCTACAGTGGCGCCAAGGCGTCACTCGCAGCGAGGCTAAATGACCTATCGGAGGAAGCAAGAGGAATATGTCCCGGCGTGCATGATGAAAATCCTGACACCAGGCCTGTTTTTTTTTACACGCATATACATCTGCGTCTGCGAGTAAATAAAACCGGCCATCCGCAATTGCGCATAACAAGAAAAACTACTTGGCACCACTGCCCAACAAATGTCAAAACAACATAAAATGTTGGTAGCACTGTTACAGAAATGTCAATTTTGGCATATATATACATATTTATTTTATTTGTTTTTTAATAGTAAAATAATTATAAATATCGGTTAGTAAACATCTTAATTGTTTTTCAGAATTGCGAAAGTGAAATGCACGATATCAACGATATCCATGAAATAGTTGAGTTAGCCGACCAAGCAACGGAGCGGGAGCAGATGCTGTAACAATCCGTTCCTACAACCTGTCGCTGTGTCTTGCCATAGCCCTCTGTAAACGCATGATGAAAATCAAAAATTTTTGATTTTTGCGCTTTGCTGAACGTTTCGCAGTCTGCATGACATGCAATAGTGATTCGGTTGAGTGCTGACATTCGAGATGAACAAGTGAGCGGAAGAAAATCAATTTATACTAAGATTTAATAAACCGATTTTACACTAAAAATCAACTTTTAACTATAAATATTAAATTTATATTTAACTTAAATAAAAAATGGAATAAAATTAGTTAAAAGCTGGCTTGAAATCGAATAAAAATAGTTGAAATACCTAACCCCCCTCACAAAAAATCATCTTCCGACGACGACATATTACTTGCGCACGCTACGAACATTTAATTCAAATGGCGCATGACATTCATTTGCATGAACGTTTGCGCGTTACGTCATGCACACGAAACGCACCCATATACAGTGCATGACCCATGACTTAACTATATAGGTTGAACTAATAGGGCAACAACACGAAATTACCGTTTGACGTTGTTTCGTACTTATGTCAAAAGGTGAGACAAACGCGAAAAAACGTTCAGACTTTTTAATAAACTTTTCACATACATTACACTTACAAATCACACATTTTCCTAAAATATTATCACGAACAACACATTAAATATCAATTTAAAGTGAATTTTTATTAAAAACCAACAAACTACGCAAGCGAACTTATTAGCTTTTCCAAGAAGTGCAACAAAGAATGTAGTAGTAGTAGTAGTAGTATTTATTAGTATAATTCAATACCCTTTTACATTTTTGAGTTAAATATTAAAAATTAAACATTCTTTAAATAATATTGCTTTTTATATATTCTATACATTTTCGTTTAAATGAATTTATATTCACTTCCTCTTTTGCCTCTTGCGGTAGTCTATTGTACAGCTCTAGCCCTTTGTAAAATATTGATTCTCTCGCTGCTGTGGTTCTTCTAAAATCCAGTCTAAAGTCATCTGCGTTGCGTAGTGTGCGAAATTGTTGGGTATCTCGTACATATGCGACATTTTCAGTTAAACATAGTGGTGCCATTTTGTGTTTTATTTTAAAGACAGTTATAAGTGTGCATAATTTAAACCTCTGGCTAATGCTTAGCCATTTCAGCATATCAAGCATTGTTTGTGTATGTGTAAAGCGACTGCATTTAAGAATGCACCGCATACCTTTATTTTGGAGCTTTTGCAACCTATCTATTTGCGTAGCTTTGCTACATGTGTATATAATTGAAGCACAGTACTCGAAATGTGGTTTTATTACAACATTATATATATTTATTGCTCTCACGGTATCTAACTGATTACATATTCTCTTTAGGAAGCCAATTTTTTTATCGATTTTTTTGCATACATATATAGTCTATGTGATCTTTTAGTTTGATTTGCGTGTCAATTAATAGACCCAGGTATTTTATGTTCGGCAGGTTTTCGATTACCTCTCCATTAATTTGTATTGTAAGAGTTTCTTGAGTGTTGAATACCATCATTTTTGTCTTTTGCTCGTTTAACTTCAATTTGTTCATATTAAGCCATGTGTTGATTCGTTCTATGTCACTCATTATTTTATATTTGCACTCATTTATATCATTGGCGTTTACATATATCAGTGTGTCATCTGCATACATTGTAATTTTTCAGTTTTGCAGAACTAGTGGCATATCGTTTATGTATATGATAAATAGTAATGCACCTAGGACTGAGCCCTGCGGAACACCGAATTCTACTTCAAGACTTTCAGAGACTGTTCCGTTTACTTTAGTTTTTTGAAATCTCTGATATAGGAATGACCTAAACCAATTGAGCTCATTTCCCTCTATGCCGTACATATATAGTTTTTGAACTAAAACATCTCTGTCGATCGTTTCGAAGGCTCTTTTAAAGTCTAGGAATATCGCTTTAACCTTTTGTTTGGAATCATTACCTTTTAATTCATCGATTGCGTAGTGTGCCGCGCTTTCGCACGAGTGATTCCTTCGGAAACCTGGGGTCGAATTACATATTCCGTGATCGACACGGCAATCGTACGAAAAAAGATTACGTGACTAATCGTACGAGCTCCAACTATGGTATCACAAGGTACGTTCAGTATCGTATCGTAATTCACGTACCTGTAATAGATTGAATGAAGTTTTGTAATAGACTAAGTGTCATTTTCTATTTGTAAACAAAGAAAATATTTACAATTTATTGGACGGTAATTGAAAATTCTTTAAATCTTTAATACTCCTTTCAAATCCACCATTTAATTTCTGGAGTGAATTACTTACGTGGAAGTGAACAAGAATTTAGTGAAAAGAAATTTCAAGCGGTTGGTGTTTACGCTGGAATACATTGTTTCCATTGTGTACAAAGAATTTATTAAAGTGAGTCTTATCTAAATATTTTGATTGTAATACATGTACAAGTAATTGTTTATATCATTTAGTATTATTCCTTTTAATCCGACCTGCGCCAGCGTATTTAACTGAGGCTGTAACTTTCCTTCACTGCGAAATACACGTAAGGAAAATAGTTATTAATTTGCAAAATCGTCTATCAGGTAGGAAAAAATAAAGTAAAAGTCTCCAAAATATGTATCTAATCCATGACGTATTCTTCCGCCAGCGCCGTTGTATAAAACATGGACCCTGAACTACTTTTTTTTTTTGGAAATCTCAGACGAGGAGGTTGATGCAAAGCATCAGAAAATTACTAGGCGAAAGCTAAGGGACAACAGTAATCCTCTGGAGTTAGCAGAAAATGAGTAAGTTTGTTTATATATACTATATTGCTATATGTCGGGAGAGGTATGTAAAAACGCGTTTCCATCCCAGCCATGCGAATCCTTTCCAAGTGGTTGTTGTATCACAAATATGGGATGTGCCGAAAAGTGCAAAAATGTGTTCTGCGCAAAAATACTGTGGACCGCGTAGCTGGTGTTGGCGCTGTTAATGGTTAAGCAAAAATGAGTTCTGCACATAAAATCCATGGATCACGTCCCTCATTTGGGATCTGACTTGGGTAATTTTTTGGTTTTATGGATTCGTGTTACGGGAGTCAAAACGCGTCGTTTAATACTCCTCCCGACATTTTTAGACGCGTTTTAGCAGTCGTCACATGTCGTAAACAATTACCATTTTGGGAAGTAGGCAGCTCTAAGAACCAAGCAGTTCTCAAATTCTTTCCTTCTTCTATACTATATTATTCTTAGGTTCATAAAAAGGTTTCGTCTAAACAAAGATGCGTTTAATTATGTTCTGGGGAACATACATTTCCACTGCCACTCGTCAGCAGCTGCACCCCCAGTCCTCCAGTTAGCAGTAACACTATCGTTTCTTGGAAGTGGTAGTTTCCAGCGGTCGGTAGGTTATGACTACTTAATTGGAATGAGTCAAAGCCTGGTTTCCAAGTTGACGACAAAAATTGCTACCGAAATAGAATCTAAGCTATGTGCCAAACATATTCGTTTTACACCGGAAAGCCTCACTAATTGTATGCAATGGTTTTACGAGAAACATAAGATACCACGAGGTTTGAACATGAAAAAAGTCTAAATTAAATTTATGAAATATAGGTATTTTACTTTTTCAGTAATTGGATGTATTGACGGTACCCATATTGGCCTGCAGAAACCCACCGAAAATGAACACATGTTCTTTAATCGTAAGGGATTTCACAGCTTAAATGTAATGATTGTAAGTTGAATAATTTTTTTGATTCGATTAAAGTTGATAATCTACTATATATTTTGATCCAAAAATTGTTGTATAGTAAACTAACCCCTCACTTTAATCCCTTGCAACTGATTCACCAAATGTAACTTTTTCGTTCTGATATGTAGGTACATATGTGTATTATTTTGTTTTGGTTTTCAGATATGCGACCACCAATACAAAATCAATGCAATAAATGCCAAGTATGGAGGTGCTGCCCATGATTCGTTCGTTTGGAAACAATCACAACAGAGGGTTCTGTTAGAAGAACAGTTTCAAGCAAACTCCCACAACAATTCTTGGCTACTTGGTATGCATATCCTTTTTTAACTATGAATACTTATTATATATTTCTATGTAATTAGGTGATTCAGGCTATCCACTTGAACCATGGTGTATAACACCATATAGAAGTCCTGCGGATGGTTCAAGTGAGAGTACATTCAACGCAGTTCATTCTAAAGCTAGGTGCTTGTGGAAAGAACCATTGGAATTTACAAAGGCCGGTGGAAAATACTCGGAGTCGAAAAGAGCGCAAGGTATACCCCAGAAAAGGTGGCAATGTTTTGCAACGTTTGTGCAGCACTGCATAATATTTGTATGGATTTTAAAGTTCCCTTTAACCAACCCACTGTTGACAGTATTATATTTAATGATATTGATATTTGTGAGCAGACACAAATTTCAAGAATAGGACAAAACATTCGAGATCAAATAAAACAATCCTCTTCTAAATTAATAGATAGTGTTAAAGCAGACGGACATTAGTTATATAAAGAAATATTATTCTTACCTACATACTTACCTTGTCTAACTTAATACTTAAATCGTACATAGCTTTGAGTCATTAAATAAAATTTGCATAGTTACAGTTTATACATTTATAGCACCACCCCAAGTTTAAGTTTAGATTATTGTGATGTAATTTTGCCTATGTTGATATGTATATACATAATTATTAAGGTGCCTCGCCAAAAAAAATTGCACTGTTTCCACCGGAATTTCAAAATTCACACTTTTCTAAGGACTCTCCCAAAATATTTCGAAAAAATATTAAGATTTACCGGAGCTAAACCGCGTTCAAAAACCGCTAAAAATATCCTTTTTTATGTATAAAAGGAGTATGAACAAATATTTTTTAATAAAAAGCATCTGAGATGATGGAGTGCAAAAGGTAAGCATAAAACAGTTTAAAAATTGTATCAACACCGTTTTTGTATACCTGCGTGCTAATATTCGCAATGTGTAAAATTGGACCAAAAAGGGTTTAATTTTGCAGAAATGGCAACGTCTCGAAAATACCTTTCAAATGATATCATAATCGTCCAAATCCGTCAATAATTGGCTGAGTTATTAAAGTTTTCCACAAACCTACCCGTCGAAATATGACCAAAAACAGCATCATACATCTCAATATTTGGATTGCGTTGATAAAATTTTTAAACTTTTTTATGCTTACCTTTTGTACTCCAGCTAATTCATCATCTCAGGTGCTTTTTATTAAAAAAATTGTTTTCATACTCCTTTTATACATAAAAAACGATATTTTTAGCGTTTTTTTAACGCGGTTTAGCTCCGGTAAATTTTAATATTTTTTCGAAATATTTTGACCAAGGTCCTAGAATACATAGAAGTTTATAATTCCGATGGAAACAAGGTGTCAATTTTTTTTTGTATGGAGCGTGAGGCGCCTTAATAATTATGTATAATACCATTTGAAATTCAATATTTTGTATTATATACTATCTGAATTCATAAAAAACGAATGAAAGTTTAGTATAAAATTGGGGTAAAAATGGGTCTAGGGTCACTCGGGTATTCAGGGTCCTTTTCCAGATAAATAAAAAACCACTGTTTCCTTTAATAATTTACAATTTAATTCCTTATATCAACTTTCGAACGGGTAAGTAGCGAGGCGGACAGTTGTAAAAAAACTAAACTAACTTAACTTAATTTGAATGTGTGTAAGTATGTACATATGTAGGTGAAATAGGCAAACGGTGGGATAGCAAAGGGTAAGTAATTAAGGCAAAATTTAAAAGCTTCGAATGAGGGTAAGCTTATTTTGGACGACAAGCTTGGAAGGCTCGTACAAATACAAGAGTTGATGTTGCAAATACAGGAGCGAAAGTTATTATTTTAGATAAAGGTAAGTATAAACTAAGGTGAGTATAATGTGTGCTAATGTGTGTGTAATAAGGTATGTATGTGTGTATATAATTCAATGTATATATGTAATTCAATTAATGTTCGTGTCTATGAGTGTGGTTTATAGATATAGGTTTTATTAAATTCAATTAATTCTATTTCAGAACACTACTCGGAATCATTTAAGGCTTCGAATTCACATCTCTTGATTTTCATCTCTACGTCGTTCAATGCACAAAACCGTTTGTGTTCCTCTTCCTTAATTACCAACTTTCGCTCCTGTATTTGCAACACCCGCTCTTGTATTTGTAAGAGCCTTCCAAGCTTCTCGTCCAAATTAAGCTTAGCCTCATTCGAAGCTTTTAAATTTTGCTCCAACAAAGCCAGTTTCGGATCTTCAACTTTCCTCTTTCTCTTCTAGGTTAATGGAATACAATCCGCTTCGTCGTCCATATTTTTCTTCGAAGTTGATGGGAGCTTCTCTTCTTCCTCAAGCAGTTGCATAAGTGACTCATCTTCGTCCAAATATTCTACTACGCCTCCAAAAACTTCATTGTTTGGAGATTGAGCCTTACTTAAGGTATTACCCCAGGTATGGAGTGTTTTCAGGCCCTCAACAGCAGCTTCTAACCCACTAGCCTCAATAATGTTTTCTTCCGCTGGTGTTATAACCTTTTCTTCGTAAGGTCCTCCGCCAGTCCTGGACTTTGAGCTCCTATTAAATGCTAATTTCTTTTTCGCTTGGTACTTCTGGTCAGTGTATACCTATAACCAAACGATACAAATTTAAACATTTATCACAGACCAACAGACTTTCGTTGTCATTGTTCCCCTTGTCGTTGTCGTTATTAACATTGCTTCGCCCTGCCTAATGGTAGGATCCAAGTCCAAGGAAGAAAACGTGCAGTTTCAACAGTGTTGGACCAGAGTGATATTGATGTTGAAAAGAGTAGGATCGATTGAACAGGAAAAGGGATATTTAGTGGCAGGGGGAGAGTTCAACCTATTACAATAGCCAAAGTTCACGCCCTTTAGCTAATCCGTTACGTGAGGGCTATACACGTAGCGGTAGAGATTTCTGTTAACTGGTCAACGAAAATCCGCCCCCCAGGAGAATAAGAATCCATCTACACAAACATTTTGATGAGATCCGGCACCAGATCCACGCCGTTTGATGCTAAGGTGCACCGCCTTTACCCTCATCCACACAGAATCGGTAAACTCCTATGTCAACTCTCTCCCAGCGAACGCCGTTCTTCAGGCAACAACTCCACCCGTTGCCAAAGAGGAGCGCGAACTGCTTAGGGAGACAAGAGTGATGCTGGCCCAACTCCGCGCTGGATATTGTAATAGACTCAACTCTTACCTATACAGACTGAACCCCGACTTGCCGAATATCTGTCCGGCTTGCGGCTTGTCCCCCCACAACACAAACCATCTATTTGTCTGCTCAACTGAGCCTACCCTTTTAACATCCATTTCTAGGACTTCCGTTAGAAGAGTTCGATGACACGACTGGGTAAAGATACTAACTACCTAGGTAGGGCCAAGTAGCGCTACAACAACAACATCAACATCAACAATCGCATTACACAAACATACATATCAATCCAAAGTTTCTTTTATCCGTACCTTTCTCCACATTTTGGCTTCCTTCATTGGTGGGCCTACAGCATTAAGCTTCCCTGAAAGGTCTTCCCATAAACGCAGCGCTGTCGCCTTTCCTTGCGCGCAATTTGGTAATATATTTTTCGCTAGGTTGGGGTGATCCCTCATAAATTCACCCATAATTATTTTTTGCCTATAATTTAATTTATTTAGGTGTGTCCTTTGATGAAACAGAGAATTAGTTAATATACATACATACATATATTTTATGCTAATTTATATTTGTTTACTTACATTGTTACTCTTATACTTTCGTTTTTGTTCTCGCTTTATTCTTTTTTATAATTTAAACTTTTATATTATTTGAAAACAATTGTTTAAAAAAACGTCAAAAAACTCAAAACCGTCAATTTCAAGGGCACTCGAACGAGCTTTTGCTATCGAATAAAATTTTTTGACGTTTACGATTTTTGAGGTACGTTCACTGAACTCGTAATACAAAATTACGATAACGGCTATACGTTCACAGATCACGTAATACCAAATAAGCATTTTTAAGAGACGGCTGTTCAGTTCACGGAATACGTAATTCGACCCCTGATTGGTATTTCGAGAACAGGTTATTCTCTTCAATATAATTCTGCAACTGCTTCTTTACTATGCTTTCTAGGAGTTTCTCTATCGTTTTAAGACTATTTATTGGTCTATATTCTTCACACTTTATAGTATTTTTTACTTTTTCGACCGGCGTTACAATCGACGTTTTTAATGTTGTTGGGAATTGGCCTGACATTATGGATTCATTTACAATCTTTGTGATGGTTTCGCCCAATATGTGCCAGTTATGTATAATAAGATTTGAACTTATTTTATCACAGTCCGCTTTATTTTTTAATTTCTTGCATGTCTCAAGCACTTCGCTGTTGGAGACTTCTTGAAATCTGAATTTGGCTTGGGTTCTCGTTATCACGTTCGCATATTGCACCTGAGGTATAGATTCTCTTATATTAATTACACTATTTACAAAATATGCATTAAATTTATTGGCTATATCATAATTATTATGGATTGTTTCACCATCAAATGTTACTTCTTTTATTGTATTAATTTTTTGTTTCAGCACAAGGCATTTTATATTATTCCATATTTCTTTTTGGCTTTTCGAACTGCGTATTTTATTCATAACATATCTATTCTTGGCACTGGTAATGCTAGCTTTATATGCGTTTCTTATTTCTTTGTACTGGGCCCACATATAATTTACGTTTTGAGCTTTTGCAGCACGATATGCTTGAACTTTAGCTGTTTTTAGGTTTCTCAAGCTATTGCTAAACCAAACAACAAAAAACAAAGAAGTGATAGTTTGACATAACTACGATGAACAAGAAGAAGACCATATGTCATGTACATTAACCATATAAATTATTGAGTCATGGCATGACCTGCAATGCCGGATCGGTCACCGAGGGTTTATGATTGTCCAGTCGCTGTGATAAAATCACAGGAACACGAAATATTGCCAACTCTAAACACAACTTATATCGAATTTCAACGCAATTTTATTTTGCATATTGTCTGAAGATAAGCCAGCTGTAGGTAATCGTTTACATCCGCTACCGAGCGCTAATATTTACACAAGAATGTCGGGAGGGGTCTCAAAAGACGCGTCTCGGTCCCAGGATAACGAATATAACTCCGCTCAACCGATATTTTCATTATTTTGTAAAATATTTGCGAAAAACCGAAAAATAACCCGGGTTTAGGGACCCGATCCATGTTTTTTATGTGGAGAAAACCCTTCCGCGTAGGCGGCCTTCGGCCGCGCTTCAAAAAATAACCCTGGGCTACGCCATTCCAACTCCGGGTGTGTGCCATAGCCGTGGCTACCGCCACGGTGATGTCCTTCCGCGTGCCACTTTTTTCTCACAGGGTATTCTGATTACAACAACCACATGAAAATGACAGAAAATTCTGAACTTTAACTGCAAATATCTCGCAAACTACTAAAAATATCGGTTGAGCGGAGTTATATTCGTGATCCTGGGACCGAGACGCGTCTTTTGAGACCCCTTGTGTAAATATTAGCGCTCGGTAGCGGATGTAAACGATTACCCAGCTGTATTTGAAAGCCACTTTCCATAGGGGTAATACTTTGCATGGTAATCGTTTACGTGGGGTACCGAGCGCTAATACACAACCAAAAATGTTGAGATATGTATGTTAACATGACACATGTTAACAATTGCTTAACAAAACAATAACTGCTAACCAGCAGTAATAAGTAAAGCACAGCGGAAGTGCAGCTTTGAATTGCACAATATTTCACAGCAAAAGCCAGACGCATCGTCAGCGTAAAAGCTTAATTTCGGTGTGAAGCGGAAGCCCAACACGCGCAACCTAAATAAACAAATTCAGGGAATTTGCAACAACAACTAGTAAACCGGCCAGTGCAACTTAGCTTACCTTTTAAGTAAATTAATTTGTTAACTTTAGTCTTAGCTCTGTAATCCATCAAACAAGTTAAATAAAATATTTTTTTTAGAAATTTCATTTTAAAATTTCTTAACTTGTATCAGGAGACGCGCTTTGGTCCCAGGAGCATGTATATAACTCCGCTGAACCAATATTTTTGGTAGTTTGCGAGATATTTGCAGTTAAAGTTCAGAATTTTCTGTCATTTTCATGTGGGTAATTCTTTACGACCGCACGTAACTGCTAATACACGTCCAAAAATATCGGGAGAGGTATCAAAAGACGCGTTTTGACCTCGTTAACAAGAATCCGGAAAAGAAATATTTTAGTTCAGTGAAAAGTTATTAACAAAAAACCAAAAAATGACCCAGGTCAAATCCTGGTATAGGGGTCCGATCAATTTTTTTTATGTGCAGAACACCTTTCCGCATTGGCGGCCTTCGGCCGCGCTTCAAAAAATAACCCTGGGCTACGCCATTCCAACTCCAGGTGGTTGCCAAAACCGTGGCTACCGCCACGGTGATGCCTTTCCGCGTGCCACTTTTTTCTCACAGGGTAATGTGATTACAACAACCACATGAAAATGACAGAAAAATTGTGAACTTTAACTGCAAATATCTCGCAAAATTATAAAATTATCGGACTTCCCCCTCCAGATTATTGTTACGGAGGTGAAGACGCGTCTATTGATACCTCTACCTAGATTTTTGGACGTGTATTCACACTTAACGTTGGGTGGAAAGTATTACCGGTTCTTGTAGGGCAATACTTTCCATCCAACGTCAAGTGTTAATACACGTCCAAAAATCTTGAGAGAGGTATCAAAAGACGCGTCTTTTTATGTGCAGAACACCTTTCCGCGTAGGCGGCCTTAGGCCGCGCTTCAAAAAATAACACTGGGCTACGCCATTCCAACTCACGGTGTGTGCCATAGCCGTGGCTATACCAAAAGTCTATACCACAACGGGAAAATGGTCTCGATGGCGTAAGCCTTT
Source organism: Sphenella marginata (assembly GCA_951509765.1). Taxonomy (NCBI): domain Eukaryota; kingdom Metazoa; phylum Arthropoda; class Insecta; order Diptera; family Tephritidae; genus Sphenella; species Sphenella marginata. The sequence continues at coordinate 19,528,487 of OX608078.1, forward strand.
CTACTGGAAGATTTCCCAACGTCTGCTGAAGTAGCTTTGGCTTATATTTCACGCAATGAACGCAGGATCTCACTATACGACGTACCACATCTCTCGCATTTACCACCCAAAATTGAAGTCGTAGAAGTGCCACAAGTGCCTTTGCGCCTGCATGATAGTGTACCTTGTGCAAATGTCGAATATACAACTCAGTAAAATGCGATTTTCCCGGAAGAATGATCGGATGTTTATGCGTGTCTTCGGAGTCTGCTAATTCCAAACGGCCACCCACTTTTAGAAGATTGAATCCCACATGAACTTGCATAAATGGATTGAGGAATTTTAGAGCTCCAGATGCTTCCTTGCCCTGCTTAATTGCGTAAATCTCATCGGCGAAATGCTGTTGCTGCACATTCCAGACAATGCACCACAAAGCTTGTTGTAAATTTTGAGGGAATAAAATGTCTATTTCGAAGTGATTGCTAAATGATTTGCTAATAAGTTGATGAAAGCGAAACATCCAGGCTATGATGCACAAGCCATGCGTATATGAGATGTATCCCTCAAGTACCTTCAAAATATAGTTTTCGTTAGAGGTTACTTTAAATGTTGACTTACGCTTTTCTTCTACACCACCTTCGTTCTTTGGCCAATGTTCGTATTCAAGTTTTAAAAAGGATGGTCCTGAAAACCAATTGATGTTACTGAGTTCTAGTGCAAGACATCCGCGTGATACGACATCAGCTGGATTGCTCTTTGTTGGTTCGTGTCGCCAACATTTTCCCATTGTGAGATCTTGAATTTCTGATACCCTATTGTCTACGAAAGTTGAAAGAGTAGCAGAATGCATTTTCAGCCAATGGGGTACAATCTGTGAGTCACACCACAAAAATACAGGGATATCAGAATTGAACAATGGTTTGATTTGTGCGAAAAGCCTAGCCAGAAGTAGGGCGCCACACAATTCCAACTTAGGTAAAGATTGCTTTTTAATTGGTGATACTCGTGATTTAGCTGTCAGTAGAGTAACCATAGGTTTGCCATTTGTAGAAATTGATCGAACATAAATGCAGCAGCCGTATGCTCGAAGTAGATCGTCAACATAAAATGATGTTTTAATTGTATTGGCACCAGTTGGATATTTGGATTTGTATGTATCAGCGGTATAGTTGAGGCTTTGTACAGCAAGGTAAGGGGCCGATGCAGTCCCATACGTTACAGTATTTAATTGATATGTTCCAATTTCGTTGTTTGATGCCCTTCTCCACAAGATGTACTGAAACTTGCGATCATCTGGGTCCACCAGCACTTGACGGTACATCTTAACAATGTCTGCTGTGAGTGCGTATCGGAAAAGTCGAAAACGTAATAGCAATATGTATAGCTCATTTTGCAGGGTAGGCCCGACGGCTAATAAGTCATTAAGCGATTTTAGCGAAGTAAATTTGCATGATGCATCGAAAACCACTCTTAATTTTGTCGTAGTGCTAGATGGTTTTAAAACATGATGGTGAGGTATGTAATAGTGTGGAGCGTTGACGTTCACTTTGTCTACTACGCTCATATGGCCCATGGTTCGATATTCATTCATAGCGAAGTAAATTTGCATGATGCATCGAAAACCACTCTTAATTTTGTCGTAGTGCTAGATGGTTTTAAAACATGATGGTGAGGTATGTAATAGTGTGGAGCGTTGACGTTCACTTTGTCTACTACGCTCATATGGCCCATGGTTCGATATTCATTCATAAATTGTATGCATTGTTGTTGTAAATCAGGACAGTGAGATAGTCGCCGTTCCTGAGCAAGAAATCTTTGCATTGCAGTTGTATAGGATTGCCCAAGATTGTTAATGCCCTCTTTGAAAGGCAGCTTAACAACAACTCTACCATCGCTGACTTTATTTGACCGACAGATAAAATGTCAAAAAAGATTTCTGTTCCGATTAGTAGGTCGACCTTTTTTCACCTGAAGAATTCGTTATCAGCAAGTTCTATGTTGGAAGGTAGGTTCCAGGCTGTAACATCGATTTCGGTTTCTGGCTGGTAAGCGATGTGCGACGAAACGTAAAATGACAACGGTATCTCATATGCAGATACCCTTGACTTTACAGTGGTTGATGTTTTATGTTTTATATTTGTGACCGAATCCCCATTGCTTTGTATCTCAATATTATGCCTTTCCCTAGATAAACGCAATTTTTGAACAAATTCTTCACTAATAAAGTTTACCTGTGAACATGAATCGAGTAGTGCTCTACCCAGCTGATAACAACCAGATGCATCTCATATGAGGACTACAGCCGTTGCAAGAATCATTTGATCATGTGTCGATTTTTCTCGATGAGTATGTGTAGCTGCTTTACTTACTTGTTGTATTGGTTGCTCGACCAAAGCTGTGGAGGATGATGCAGACTCTACAGTATTTGACGAGGTAGGACGGTGTAAGAGGCTATGGTGTGTGCGTGAACAATGCTTGCACTTAAATGTTGAAGAACAGTGCGCTAATTGATGCCTTTGCGACAGGCAGTTGAGGCACAGCCCAAGACGTTTAACCTCTTTAAAGCGATCTGCTACCTCCATTTGCTTGAAGCGTGGGCAGCTGGTAATGAAATGTTCGTTGCTTGGACACATGATGCACGAACGTTTTGTACACGAGAATTACCCCTTTCGTGAAGATTTGTTTTTTATTTCAGGTTTGTTACCTGGTTTGGTAGTGTCTCCAAAAGATAGTGGCCCGGATGCCGATTCCAAAAATTGGCAACGTCGCTCGAGTACCTTTGCACAATCTTCCCAAGTTGGTAGGGATTTAAAATCCAGTGATTCCTTCCACTTGGTTTGCGTTGCTTCGTCAACCTTATCCATCACCAGGTGAATAAGTAAAAGATGTGCTATATTTTTATCCGATCCGATCGATAATAAGGAACCATAGAGTGCTGTGACGTTATCCATCAAGCTTCGTAATTGTGACGCATTTTGCTTTGCAGCTGATGGAAGCTCAAATAATGACTTTATGGGGTCCATGAAGATCATTGTGCTGTTGTCGTAACGCGCCTTTAGCCTCTCCAGCGCTTTAGGATAGTTTTCGCTGGTTACTTGGAACGCCTTCACAGTCTCCAAAGCTTGTCCTTGTAAGCAGTTGATCAAATGGTTGAATTTCTCGATGTTTGTGAGAGCTGCTTCTTTATCGATGAGATTCGTAAACGATGATATGAAGTTCTTATAATCTGAGTATTTCCCAGAAAATACGGGCAACTTAAGAGTTGGTAATTTTGAGCGAGTGTAATGCAAAGGTAACGGTTCACAAAACGATGAATTATTTAGGTCTCCACCAAGCTGCATTTGGATCGCTGATTCAATGGTGACGTAAAGATCTTCCAAGTCACCATGGCCGTTGTCTTCAGGATCGAGTTTCTCAATTTGCGTTTGATAACCCAATCCCTGTTTGAAATAGGATTCCAAGATTCCAAGTCGGCACTTTAATTCAATAGATGATAGTACCTTGCCGGACTTATTACCGCTGGCTTCCACAATCGTCTTCATGCGAGACATGTTCTTGCGGGTTAGTGAGCGCTGCTGTTTCAAATCCTCCAATGTCATGTTGAGTGCTCTTTGCAGTGGCTGATGCGAAAGGATTAGAATTTGCGGCTTTCGTACTAGCGAAACGATGATGCGAAAAGTGTAATGGAAGGTTGCTTGATGAACCACGCCGCCGAATTCCAAGTAGGTGCCACTCAAAGTTTTGTATGCGATAGCGCGAAACAACTTTGCGAAAAAGAAACTAAACTTTTCTTAAGGGATTACCAACGAAAAAAGGGCACTTTAAATTATAGCAAAAAGTGCTCCACGTTTGGGCGCCAAAAAATGTTTGTGACAAACTAGTTTGTTTGTCCAATGATAACCGCTGAAAAATAATAAGACCGATGTCTTCTGGTTTAATTTCAAGACTAATATAAGACAACTTTATTTTCTTTAATGTTCCCTTTTTATACATACATATGTAAATCAATGCTTCAAGTTTTTCAATATATTACAAATGTAGGTACAAGTTACATACATAGGTACCTATTTACTAATATCGGTATCAAGAATTTTATGCAAAGACAAATAGACAGTTGCTCATAATTCTAATGGAATGTATGTCCATGAAGGTGTACTCAAAGTGTACATAATAATAATTAGCCACCAAAAATGTAGTTCAAGACCAAGTATTCAATGCATGCCTGGACCATTGTCTTTCGATGGTATACTTTTGTGGGTGGGTATGTACATACATACATACCTAGGTGCCCACAGAATGTTGACTTCGCAAGGCAACTAGCGGCCGGCTTCGATCACCTGATTTTGTTTTCAGTAAATAATAAAACGGTTTGGGCAATGGATCAAAGGCGCTGGAAGTTAAGGCCGAACAATATGTGACCCAACAATACCTCTACCTAGATTTTTGGACGTGTATTAACACTTGACGTTGGGTGGAAAGTATTACCTCTTGTAGTTATGCACAAATCGGAAAGATTTTACTGAATTAGATGCATTACAACCAGTTTTGGTAATATTTTCCACCCAACGTCAAGTGTTAATACGCGTACAAAAATCTAGGTAGAGGTATCAATAGACGCGTCTTCACCTCCGTTACCATAATCATGTGGAGGGGGAAATCTGATATTTTTAGATTGTTGCGAGATATTTGCAGTTAAAGTTCACAATTTTTCTGTCATTTTCATGTGGTTGTTGTAATCACATTACCCTGTGAGAAAAGAGTGGCATCCGGAAGGGCTTCACCGTGGCGGTAGCCACAGCTATGGCAACCACCCGGAGTTGGAATGGCGTAGCCCAGGGTTATTTTTTAAAGCGAGGCCGAAGGGGGGTACTACGCAGAAGGACTTGGCATGGTGTAGCCCAAGTTGTTTTTAAAACAAAATTTTTAATTTTGCACATATGCGGTTTTGCACCTACAGCAGGGGCACCTCAAGTGAAAGGTAATTCAATTCTCTTACGAACCATATTCTACTTTTAAAAATCGGTTCAGTATTTTCCATAATATAAGCTTTTGAAAATCTCGAAAATTTGACTTTCAACCCCACCTTACACCCTCCCTAATGGTTTGCCCAAAAAAAAAGTTGCTGCTTGTGAATCAGGGAAAAGGGGCGGGCCATGCCCACTTTTTTATTTTTTTCTAGCTAAACGGTCGGTATTCTTTACAGGCTGCGGACTGTTATGGCAAGTCCACAACAATTAACAATGGAGTCACCAATAATGTTCAACAGTGTTGAAGATGAATGTCAATATTGGGAGGAGCAAGCTCTATCACAAACAGTAAGTAATAATATGAAGTAACTAATGTGTGGTATGATTTGGCTAAATAACTAACTTGATTATTTATATAGATGGAGAGATGTGAAGCTATAATATGATGAGTACATGATAGCAGAAATGGATGCTATACTCGATCAAAACCAGAGTACAATTACAGATCTCAAATTGACAGTTTCGTCATTTGAAAAAGAAAATGAATCTTTGAAGGCAATTTGTGCTAAACAACGGTAGTGGTGAAGATTTGAACGAGAACTCCCCAACCATAAACCAAGTAATGGCATATTTAGTAAGTAAAGTAAAAGTTCACGAATGTGTGGCGATGAATAGACGGAGCCAAGCTTTTTGCAAAATGATATATTTAACAACTTTAATACATTTTAAATATGGGAATTATTGTGTATGCATCTTTGTGTTACGTAAATTCTTGAAAAGGGGAAATCTCATTCAATCTTATGGCCCTTACTCAATTTTCGTTTTCGAGTATTTCAAAATTTTCCAATAGACATTGAACAGTGAATTAACAGCCTCATTCTCTTTGACGATAACGTGCCCAAAACGATCGTCGTTTGTGTGTTGGTAGCATGAATAGCAATACGATAGCCAAAACGATAGTCAGCACGATAACAGCTGACTCTTACGTAACGAAAGTGCTAAATCGGTAATCTCTTTGACGATTAACGTCTGGCAACACGAAAACAAAGTGTCAAAATCAAACAAGAAGGAAATTGCTATCGTTGGTGAAGAAATGGAAGCCGCAAACAAAAGAAGTAAGTATTATTATTCAATTTTCCACTATTGTTGTTAATTATTACTATTTCTTTATTCTAAAAGATTCCAAAAAGACAACTAGCACCCAGTTTCGAGTGCTTGTAAACGAGCTGGAGTCAAATATTGAACTGGCGAGAGGAGCACCAGTGTTTGGAGCCAGTAAGGTTGCCTTCGAGGAGGAATGGAGGAAGATTGCCTCAAAAGTCAACTCACATGGTCCACCTCAAAGAAGTGTGAATGAGTGGCGAAAGGTATTTATTATACGAATTCAGTGATGTTCTTTTATTAACTTTATTTATTACACAGATTTTTTCTGACCTCAAATGCCGCACAAAAAAAAAAATTGCGGAAAATGCGGCAAATAGGACTGCGACAGGTGGTGGGCCGTTTCAGCAAACTCCGCTCACCGACATAGAGGAGGCAATTGACAGGATACTGGTGATATCCAAAGGTGCCGCGCCAAGCGGTGTCACACTGGGCTTGAGCAGTGAGCCAGCTCAAAGGGCTTCAATTGCCGATGCTGTGGTAAGCCCATCGACACCAGCATCAACCTCAGCACCACCTACAGCAACGGAGTCGGGAGGTAATGCGAGCATGGCGACAGTGGGCACGCCTCGAAGAAGGCAGTATAAATGTGCCACGAATCGCACTTTCCAGCAGCGCATTGCCGATTCGGCAAAAATTCAGGCCGACGCGTCCAAGGAACAGGCGGAGGCAATGAAGTCGATAGCGCAGTCGATGAAGATGCTGCTTGAGAATTCGACTCGGCAGACGGAAGCCTTAGAGGCTATAGTAGCAAACACTTCTACGGAGTTTGTCCACATGCCGTAGTTAGACCTAGTCATTTGTGTTCAATATAATATCAGCGGAATTTAAATGAATATCGTTTCACGGAAGATGTGATTTTTATAATTTTAATTTCAAAAATAGCGAATGTCATAGAAGAAAGCACATAAACCAAATTTCAGAGTGTACACAAAGTTATGGGAAGTTAACTTTCGGTTTAAGCTAACTTTTCTGAAATTTCTTCTTTGGCATTCGTTATTTTTTAAATGAAAATTGTAAAAATCACATCTTCCGTCAAACGATATTCATTTAAATTCCACTGATATTATATTGAACACAACTGTGCACATCGGTAAAAAAAACTCTACGCACAGGTATATTTTTGCAATTTTTACCCATGTTAGTTTTAGTAAAATTATTTTGACAAATTTTCTATAAAATAATAGGCCAAAATCTAATACTTTTAATGAAATAATGTTTTATCAATGTATGCACAATTAACCAAAGTTCGAAGAGTTTTCAAGTTTTATCTCAGGGTGTTCAGAATTTTTTTGAGTATCCAGTTTTGAAGTCCACTCAATCTCAATAGAATAATGTGTTAAAATGTCTGAAAAAGCTTGTGAATTTTTGTATTGGAAGAAAATACTTCCGGTCAGTAAGGGAAAAAATTGCTAAAAACCGGCAAACTTCCAATACAAAAATTCACAAACTTTTTCAGACATTTTAACACATTATTCTATTGAGATTGAGTGGACTTCAAAACTGGATACTCAAAAAAATTCTGAACACCCTGAGATAAAACTTGAAAACTCTTCGAACTTTGGTTAATTGTGCATACATTGATAAAACATTATTTCATTAAAAGTATTAGATTTTGGCCTATTATTTTATAGAAAATTAGTCAAAATAATTTTACTAAAACAAACATGGGTAAAAATTACAAAAATATACCCGTACGTAGACTTGTTTTACAGAGTGTATATTTTTTTTGTTTTTTTGAGTTATTTGCATGCCCGGAAGTGCTATTTGTTTTGCTTTTTATATTTTAATAACATTTTTGTATTTAGTTTGTAAGTTATATGAAGTGCAATTTGTTTTGTTTGTATTGTATTTTGTTTCTAGTTTATAAGAATAATGGACTGAATAAATTTAATTTCACTGAACATGACATTTTGTAGATATAGCATCAGCAAATTCACTTCTCCTGGAAAAAAAGAAAAGGTGAGTGGTGGAAGCAAGATATAATTATGGTACTTACCTTGCAAACTTTCAACATAACTACAATAGGCTTTCTGCTATTTGTAGTCTTAAATTCGAAGCTGCAATGGATGTTTCCTCATTCGGAAAGTAGTTGTGATCATTGTTCGCATTTTCTTCCGAATTGTCACTGTGCAAACTTAGCGGAAGTTCATGTTTGTATGAAATGCATACATTATGCAACGCGCAGCAGGCATTAATTATTTTCATCGCTTTTTCCGGAGAATAATGAAGACCTCTCGAGCCTATGATACAGCGAAATCTGTTTTTTACAACGCCAAAGCACCGTTCGATGAGATTTCGGGCGCTGCAATGTACCTCATTATATCGCGTCTGAACCGCATTGGAGGGGCTCCTAAATGGTGTCATTAGATATGGCTGTAGAGGATACCCGGAGTCACCTGTATAAGCATACAAAAAAATGAAATAGTAATCTTATAAGTAAAAATGAATATGTGCCATAACTAATGGATGGTGGGTTTTCTAGTATATAATAATTACCTAGTAGCCAAAAGTTGGCTTTTCCATTTTGGTATAACGTTCTAAGATGCCGCTCAGCTTCGCTATGCTTCCATATGAAGGAGTCGTGGTTAGCCCCTGGATGCCTTGAGTCTACAAAAGTTATCACCATATTGTGATCGCATATCTATAAGAGAAAGAATAAGTTTTTGTTATACTTGCTCTGCTTCATTTTACGCGTGATTGTACCCTTTCAGCATACTTACAGCCAGTACATTCAAACTGTAATAGCCTTTCCTGTTGAAGTAAAGATGTTTCACATCTGTAGAAGGCGACTTGATCCTCACGTGAGTACCATCTAAGCAGCCAATAACACCTGGAATGCCAAACTTGGAGTAAAAGTGCTCCTTTACTTTGTTTTCCTCTTCCTCACTCCTCTGAAAGTTAACCCACTTTCGGCAGAATTGGCTTTCAAATATTGCCAAACACTCGTCGATCACCTTCGCTACAGTTGTTTGGGACATATAGGAAATACTTTCATTTCCGACGGATTTTTGATAACTGCCTGTTGCCAAAAAACGAAGGAACGTAGACAGTTTAAGCTGAGGCGGTAAATGCGTCCTGTAGAACGTTTCTTTGAAATATATTTTGATCTCGTCATAAATATACTGAAACACTTCTTTGTTGACACGAAAATTTTGAGAAAATCTGCAACATAAAAGCTTTTGAATCGAAGTGTTTCGATCGATACAATTTCAAACATTTCAGCAGCGGGACTGAAAGGCTTTCGTAGTAATACTTTCCTTTAGGAGACAATTGCCCTGAAACAAATCCGTAGGCGATTTTTAGATTTTTCTTGCAGTGAAAAGTTATTGCCCAAAACTGAAATTGTGGCCGCGCTTATAAAAAAAAACCCTCAGCCGGTCCAACACCGGCTACGTGATCCCCAATATTTCCGCGTAGAACACAGTTTTGCACTTATCGACACGCCCCAGAACTATGATTACAATAACCGCAAGAAAATTCTCAACTTGATATCTCTTCACAAAAACAAAAAATTTTAATTTCGCTTCCAAAATATTGATACCGAAGTCAGAACGCGTCTTTTGATACCTCTCCCGATATTATTGGACGTGTTTAGCAGTTGCTTCCTAAAGAAAGTATTACCGCACATCAAAACTATGGAATAACTATTCACAGAAATAAATAGTTGAAAATTATCTTATGGATTATTGATAGCGAGATCAAAACGAGTATTTTGATATCCCTTTCAATATTATTGGGATAATTTTAGCAGTTGTTTCCTAAAAGAAACAATTATACAAACGTTTTTTTACATACTCAGCGTCTGGTAGATCCATCACGTTAGTCACATCCCGCAATCTCTGCCTTTGGATTCGCAGCGCACCTTCCTCCGACAAAACCAAAGCAACAGCTTGATACATTATTATAAATGAAATATGCCCGATTTATTAATAACACAAACTTATTAAATTATAAACTTTTTCACAAAATCAAAACACAGAGTTGCAAAATTGACATTTGATTTCGTTTAGTTGGCGATGGACGTAAGCCTACACGGTAATCGTCAACGTAACATTCATGCTACCAAAAGCACACGATATCGTCAGCGCGGGTATCGTTCGTTAAGCGTATCGTTCGTCAAAGAGAATGAGGCTGTAAGTCATTCCCACGACAGCCGGTTCTACGTACCGGAATGACTCGGGGTTTCCCCGACCAAGGGCTGTTATTTCACTACCCACCTGCCTAAACCGTCAGTTACCCCCCCTCCCCCCTCATTACAATGCTCTAATTGTAACAGATGGTTGCATCTAACTAGTTGCCCCGGACTAAATCCCTCCACTCATAGACCTTTTGTGGCCCCTTGCTGTTCACGTCCTACGACGTCCAGTGGCCGTCGCCGATCAAGTATCGCTCCGCCACATATGACTCTGTCACATCAGTCTCCACGACTAGCACTAACAATGCACATCAGCAAGTAGACCTTACGAGCGGCCGCTCATGCCCCCAAGCGTCAACATCTCACACAGCAGCTCACAGCTACTCCCTACGTAGCACTTCCCAAGTGGAACCTACGGACTGATACGTACGCTGCGCCATGCTGTCGAGCTACGCAACCTTCAACGTCGTCCGAATCGCCTCTACCTTCTGGTAACGCGATTCCTTCGACTTCAAAATTGCGACGTAGTGCGCGACCCAGCCTATTACCACCTAGGCATACGCACCAGTCCTTGACCCCCAGCATTAACTCTGCTCCCCCTTCGCATTTCGGTATCCTGCAATTTAATTGCAACGGCCTAACCGGTAAAATTGTTGAAGTGATAAACTAAATGAAGCGACTCAACATCAAGATCGCGGCGATTCAGGAGCCAAAGCTCGGTGGAAGGTCGTCTCTTCAGACCTGCAACGGATACAATGAACACCGTCATCACCCATCAATCTGTGCAGTATCGTCTATTTGAGCCTGACATCGTCCCGAGGGACACCACCTTAGAACGTCAAGGTACGGTTGTCCGGTCAGGCGATGTCGACCTTGAAATCATAAACACTTACATACCTCCTGTCACCTGCTGTCCCAGGGATTACCACCCCGATATTCGTGCGTTACTCAGGGGCGAGAACCGCGTCATCCTTGGTGACTTCAACGCACACCACGACTTGTGGCACTACATCTTGCAGGCCGATGGTAGGGGACAGGAGCTGGCTGATCAAATAGATGATTCGACGTTCTGCACGGTAAATGGGGATGCCCCCACTAGAGTGGCGGTAAACTGCTCTGGCTCGCCAGACATCACCATAGTCAGCGCAGGCCATATAAACTGCGTTGAATGGCGACCGATGCTGACGCTTGCCTTAGACCACCTACCCATAGTGCTCTCTATCGATCGCCCCACCGAGTTTGTCACCGCTGAGAATCGCACATTCACCAACTTCAATAAAGCCGACTGGGAGGGTTTTCTCACCACCACAGCGAGCGCCTTTGCTGCTCTTCCCACCCCGTCTGACGTACGAGAAGGGGAAAAGGCGTTTCGTATGGCCCTAATTTCAGCCTCCCATCAACACATTCCGTCAGGTAGAATAAAGGAAGTGCGTCCATTCTTCCCCGCAGAGGCAGCGGCCCTGGCAAATGAACGTGACCATATTAGACGCCTTGACCCTACGGATCCTCAAATAAGGGATCTTAATGCGGAAATCAGACGCTTAGTAGATCAACACAAACGCGCTAAGTGGGAGGAGCACCTAAGGTCTTGCAACCTCTCGGCTGGAGTTGGCAAATTATGGTCGACGGTGAAATCTTTGTCCAACCCGACTAAACCTAACGACAAAATTACCAATCGCCTTCGGTGATAAGGTTCAGTCGAAGCCAAAAAGATGCGCGAGCGCCTTCTGCCGACAATTTGTAATGCATCCTCCGTTGAACAAAGAGATTCGCCGAGCCACCAGGGAAGCGCACAAACACAAAAACAGCATTGCGCCCATTGCCATCTCCACAACAGAAGTTCAAGAGGCAATTCGGAGATCTAAGAACACCAAATATATTGGCCCCGACGGCATTTCCATGCTGATGCTGAAACACCTCGGCGACGAAGGCATAAGATACCTCACACACATTTGCAACCTTTCCCTGTCCACCTTTGTTATTCCTGAAAGATGCAGACAAGCAAAGGTGGTCCCACTACTAAAGGCTGGCAAGCCAGCTGCCGTAGGGGAGTCATATCGCCCGATATCTCTCCTCTCGCCAGTAGTGAAGGTGTTGGAATCTATATTGTTGCCGTACTTCACCGCCGAACATCAGCATGGATTTCGCAAAAATCACAGCACCACCACCGCGCTGAACGCCATAACCACTCAGATAGGGGACGGATTAAACCAAAAGCATCCAAACCACAGGACAGTGCTAGTTGCGCTTGACCTGGCCAAAGCTTTTGACATCGCAACTTCCCCCCCCACCAGAGGGTGTCTCGATCGTCTCTAACGAAGACGATTGTACGATTCTGGCAACAGGCCCCTCCGTTGAAGAACTCTGCTCTCGCATAAACTCATACCTCCCAGCCGTGTCCGAATTCTTCGGCGGGAGAAACCTGGCATTGTCACCGAATAAGTCCTCGGCCACCCTATTCACGACTTGGACAACGCAAGTGAACATGGAATTAGACGTCTACGTTGATAGTGTCAAGCTACCAACTGTCTCACACCCCAAAATCTTGGGGGTGACGTTTGATAACATGTTCAAATACGGCGCTCATGTAACCGCAATTGCCAATAAAGTCAACAAAATCCTCAAGTCGCTAGCTGGCAGCACTTGGGGTAAAGACAAAGAAACGTTACTAGCTACATATAAAGCAATTGGCCAGCCGGTACTGAGCTACGCGACGCCAATATGGTCGCCGGGGCTAGCTGACACACACTGGACGAGGCTACAGGTCTGCCAAAACACCGCCCTTCGTACCGCCACTGGGTGTCTTCTTATGTCTCCTGAGCATCACCTTCATAATGAAGCGAAAATGCTCGCCGTTAAAGAGCATAGCGAGATGTTGACCAGGCAATTCCTGTTCAACTGTTGCAAACCGCAGCATCCGAGCGGACGCCTGGTCAACGAGAATCCGCCCCCCAGGAGCATAAGGAGCCATCTACGCAAACACTTCCATGAGATCCGGCACCTGTTTTCCACGCCGTTTGATACTAAGGTGCACCGGCAGGCCCTTACCCTCATCCATACGTTTTCGGTAAATTCTTTTGTTGGCTCTCTTCCGGCGAACGCCGTTCTTCAGGCAACAACACCATCCGTTGCCGAAGAGGAGCGCGAGCTGCCTAGGGAGACTAGGGTGATGCTGGCTCAACTCCGGTCTGGATATTGTAATAGGTTAAACTCTTACCTATCCAGATTGAACTTCGACTTGCCTAATGTTTGTCCGGCATGCGGCTTGTCCCCCCATAATACAAATCATCTTTTTGTCTGCTCAACCGAGCCTACTCTTCTAACACCCATTTCCTTTTGGTCCACCCCTGTTGAAGCCGCTAGGTTTCTAGGACTTCCGTTAGAAGAGTTTGATGACAATATTGGGTAGGGTAGATACTGACTACCTAGGCAGGGCAACGTAGTGCTACAAAAACAACAACAGTGTATTAAGTCTTGTAATACTTCGTTTTAGATCAAATTATAGTCTCAAGGCATTGAGTTTAACAATACAGAGCGACAAATGAAAAATTTAAGAAATGAGAGAGATTCAATGAAAGTGCACCTGCGTAAATTAGAACAGAAAAACGACGATTTAGAACGCGCACATCGCATACTAAACGAAAATATTGCCGACTTTGGAAGAATGTTGGATAAAGCTTATGGAAAGAATGGTATACTAGAAATTTTTTTATTATTATTTTTTTTTTTTTATTATATAAATTGTAATTTGATACGTGTAAATAAAACGTGATTACTATTTGGTTATTTTCTCTTTATTTCTCCGGTGGAAGTGTTTGGCCATCCTCTTTCCAGTGTTACCACCATTTATTCTAATTGCTAACGTTAAGTTATATTTGGAGTTACCTAATCGCTAGTCTTACTGTCAGGTTTTGGACCCGATAATTATATTTTACAAAGATTAAAGTTTATTAATAACGATTAAATATACAAAGTTAAGTATAACAAAAAAGTTTAGAATTTGAGTACTATACACGATGGCGGAGATAGGTGGAATGGCGAACTCGCCGATTATGTTTGTTAACGATAACCTATACTCGCTGCTTCTGTGTGGGTGTTGCCACAATGTAAATGTTGTGTCAATACCCAACATCCCCCTCTGTTAGAGAAAACGTTGCGGCGTCGGCGCATTCTATGAGATCTGCGTAGCGCTGGAAGTTGCTCATTTTCCGTCAGTGGTGATGCGGCATGTTGTTGTTCGGGTGAAGTTACATTGCTTATTGGCTCAATGTCTTCACAAACTTCCGGGTGCTGTGCTTCTGTGAATCGTTTACGTAATTGATTTACGTGCGAACGAATCAATTCTTTGCGTCGTGGTGTTTGGAGTAAAATGTTGTAAACAACTTTCCCAACTTTTTTCATTACTTCGCCTGGTGACCAGTATTGTTTGTTATTGCGATGGGTCTTTGCAAATACCTTATCGCCTTTGTTGAATGTGCGGGGTAACGCGCCATGTTTTTTGTTATACGCCTTTTCCATAGCAATGTTTTTGTTTCCTGATATTTGTTTACCATTTTTTAGTAGATCGAGAGGTGAGAACAGCTTTCGTCCAATAAAACATTCTGCGGGTGATTTCATTGGGTGTTGCACGGTATGGCGATAAAAATGTTATTAAATTGTAATGATCATCTGTATTGTGTTCATCGTAGGATTTACTTAAAGCTGTCTTGGTAATGTCCACGAAACGTTCAGCTTGTCCATTCGATTGCGGATGATACGGTGGGCTGATTATTTGGCTTATACCTCTCTCTTCACAAAATTTTTTAAAAATAGCGCTTCTAAACTGCGTTCCATTATTGGAAACTAACGTTTTTGGTTGTCCGTAACGACTTGTAAATTGGTGAAAGTGATTTAGAATTTCTTTTGATGATATTGTTGTCTTTTGAAGGACTTCAGGCCATTTAGAGTATGCGTCGACTATGACCAAGTAATATTTTCCTCGTATTGGCCCTCCGATGTTGACGTGTACTCGCTCTAAAGGTGCTTCCGGTACTGGCCACGAACTTACAAATTTTTCGATATGTTCGTCAATCTTTGGCCAATAAACGTACGAACGTGCTAGAGATTTCATACGTTTGATTCCTTGATGCCATTTATGAAGTTACTTCAGAACGGTTTGTTGAAATTTTGTAGGGATAACGAGTCTGTCTGAGGCCCCTATTATGAGCATTTTTCGATGTCAAGTTCGTATTATGAGTAGCCCATCGCTGTCGAAATTTTCGTTGTGTATCTATTATTTGATCGAATATAATTTTGCTGTCGATCCTGTATCGAATTTTTATACAATTGTTAAGAAATGTAAGTTTTTGTATTTATCTTTTAGTTTTCTAATTTATAATGCAAATATATATCTACATATTTGCATTTATTGTATATGGGTCAAAGGTCGTAAGTACAAAGCAACAGCTGGAAACGTTGGTTTAAATAATGGAACAAAGTCCGAACCTGGCAAAAAGTGCAATCTAAAATTATTTCTAAATCTATAAACAAATTTATTATTTTTATAAACTGATTAACTTTTTTAAAGATCTACGTACACAGCTGTACTCATTTCCAAAGGATTGGAGGTATCCCTCAAACGTTTTCTACTTCTAGCTAGTTCCAGTAAGCTCTCCTCTTGGTCTGATGAACTATCGACCACAACTATAGCCACATTTCCGTCGTAGTCATATTTTGTTTTTAAATATATACAACTTTTTGGTTTGTCTTTATAAAAATAGATAAATAATACCGTACTTGATTTGTTTTGCTCTGTTTATTTTCTCTTACTTAATAACAGCTGACAGAAATGTGCTATTGTGAACAGATAAAAACATCGAAATTCACAATGACGCCAGTTCTTGTCGAATGGATGTGGTAATACCAAATGAAAATTCGTTCGTTCAACTCTTTCGATCGCATTCGCAGATCGAATTTTTATCATAATAGGCGCCTGAATACATAATACAATCATTTATGCTGCTCATTGACTCTTTCCTATTATAAAATATTTGTACCTCAAGTGGCAGGTTTTTTATTGATGTAGGTCAGCCTTGCTGTACATATTCATTTACTTTTTGTAGTGTGGCGTCAGCCCTGGTTGCTGCTCGAATCATGTTGAAAGTTACTGGAATTTGTTTAATGTTTTCTTGCAATATAGTTTCGATTCATTTTCAACTGATACTTGCGCCACTACAAATTCTTCATCATCTTTCCGTTGCATTAATGAGGCGTGAAAGTACGACCACATTTCCGAAATCTGTTGTTTTAACATACTGAATATCGAAATAATAACTCATTAAAACTAGTGCCCATCTCTGCAAACGATTTGCTGTGTGTGTTGGAATACCTTTCTTTGAGCCGAAGATAGCGAGTAGCGGTTTGTGGTCTGTCAAAAGTGTAAATTTACGACCATAGATCATTCTGTGAAACTTTGTGCAAGCGTAGACTAAAGCTAACGCTTCTTTTTCAATCTGGCTATACTTCTGCTCGGTAGGTGTGAGAGTGCGTGATATATGCACGGCGTTCTGGGATGAAAAAAAAGATGACCTAGAACGACGCAAAAAACTAATGATGCCATCTTTTTTCTGACGTCTCTGATGTACCGAAAATGATAGTCGGAGAGTCTGAGTTGCTCGGCTTTTCATTTTATCCTTAAATATCCTTTTTTTTAGGATAATATAAATAGCGCAGTAAACTATAATTACACTGTTGATTTGGAATTTACTGAAACCAAAGATAATTGATGTCATTAGATGCCAATAGTACACGACTTTTAGTTTTTTTCGATTTAAGCTCAAATGAACAAAAAAATCCTTCATAGAGTCCTTGAATATCCTTTATAGCATAATTTATCGAATAAAACTTTTTTAAATACCAATTTATGGGTTTTTGGGTACGAGGAACTCATTTCTGAGGTCCACTAAATGCAATTTCTACGCTAGATGTCTCTATAAAAGTTCCAAAAAGAATTTTTGCACACAGTGTTCTGGAATGAAAAAAAGATGATCTAAAATGCTGTCGAAATATAGTGATGGGATCTTTCTTTGACATCTCTGGTGTACTTAAAATTATGAGGAAGAAACCGCATCCAACTTATCGTATACATATTTTTAACTTCCGCCGCGTGTAGCATACAATGTTTAATTCACTTGAGCTGTGATCATTCTTATAAATAAAACGCGATTACACCCAAACGTTTTGAAACTAAATAGGAAAATTTGTTCGTCGTATCAAAGAATATGCATCATCATAAGATTGATTCATTACATGAAATTGATGAATTAATCTAAAAATTGTCAAAAGAATTAATAGCTATCAAGGCAAATTAAACAAGGTAGAATTGACAACTGAAATATTTTGTTTTTGTAGGAGTTCTTACTTCAAAAAAGTACAAACCAAAGTATTTACCCTTACTGGCCCACGTCCAATATTTGGGCCCCATACAATTTTTGTATTAAAAAGTTAAACCGCATTTGCAAAAGTCACTTTTAACGACTATCATCAAGTTCTATAAAATGTTGGGAGGAGTACCAAAGTCACTTTTCGGTTCAAATGAAAGTTGGCCTCCGGAGAATAAATATTGTTGTCATTTTTGAAAAATATTTGCAAAAATCCGAAGAATTAGCCGGAGGCGTTGTCTATAGTTTTTGTGTGAATTACATTTTGAGTTGCCGACTATTGTCCACGATTTAAAAAAAATAACGCGATCCCGTCTTCTTGGTACACAAATTGTTTCATTCTTTTGCAAATATCTTGCAAACTACTCAAAAAAATTGATCTCGGAATCGGATTATTATTTATGGGTACTGGGCGCGTCTCTTGATACCTCTCCCGGCAATTTATGGACGTGTTTCAGCACTCGGTTTCAGTCGTAAACAGATACCATGATTTGTTTTTTTTTTCAATAAAAATAACAAACTGATAAAAATGAGAAATTTTAAAATCGAACGGGTTAATTTTTTTTTTCATTTGACGTTAAAACTCCTACAGAAAAGAGAGAACTGTCAAGTTCGCTACTACTTTGTTTAATATACTTTGATAGCTACAGAGACTTCACACACCTTGAAATTACATGTTTTATTAAAACACACCAAACAGTGTTTGCAATTACTGCAAATATCACATGGTTTAGGTTTGTGGTCTGAACAAGCCGGAGAATCTGCACTCCGTAAATTTCTTAAGTATTGGGAGAAGAGGAAAATAACAATGCTCTCTCATCCGTCATATTCAAAGAAATTAAGAGAATCAGTTGTAGAATTTTCATTAGTTCATATATAAGATTTAGTTTTTGTACGTCTTTATATTTGTAGTCTATTAAAACATTAGGGCAATTCACAAGAGCCTCGTATTCGTCGTATCGTTGTATACTGTATTTTGTTTCCATGGTTTCCCATATAAATTTTTCAAAAAAACTTAGCACATAATTTTCAAATTAATTCAGCTATTTTTATTGCTAAATATAAAATTATTTAGTCTAGTTGTAATTTTTTCAATTTACTTCTGAAAAAGTATAGACGCTTCCCACGCTATTTTGCCAACAGTTTGGGTAAGTAATCTCATTTTCGAGTGCAAAAATTCTTTTTGGAACTTCGGTAGAGCCATCTAGCGTAGAAATAGCATTCAATGGACCTCAGAAATGAGTTCCTTGTACCCAAAAACCCATAAATTGGTATTTAAAAAAGGTTTTATTCGATAAATTATACTATAAAGGATATTCAAGGACTCTATGAAGGATTTTTTTGTTCATTTGAGCTTAAATCGAAAAAAACTAAAAGTCGTGTACTATTGGCATCTAATGACATCAATTATCTTTGGTTTCAGTAAATTCCAAATAAACAGTGTAATTATAGTTTACTACGCTATTTATATTATCCTAAAAAAAGGATATTTAAGGATAAAATGAAAAGCCGAGCAACTCAGACTCTCTGACTATCATTTTCGGTACATCAGAGACGTCAGAAAAAAGATTGCATCATTAGTTTTTTGCGTCGTTCTAGGTCATCTTTTTTTTCATTCCAGAACGCCGTGTATCATACACCACCTTGTTTGCTCCATTCGGCATTTTATGAAAAATTTGCGCACCAATTCCAACTGTGGATGCATCGGCTGCTACGACTATTGGTAATGACGGGTCGTAGTGAGTCAATAATAAATTTGATTGAAGGAAGTGTTTTGAATTCATTGAACGCTTGTTCGCAGTCGTTACCCCAAATCCATGTAGCGTCGAGTTTGAGTAACTTGTCTAATGGATGACGTAGTTGACTCATACGAGGAATGAATTTCCCGTAATAGTTTACTGCTCCTAGGAAGGAACGTAGCTCCGAGACATTTGTTGGTTGTGGCATGTCTGGAATAGCGTCAATTTTTGCGGGGTCTGGATGAATTCCATTGCTGTCTATGACATGCCCAAGGTGTTTGAGGGTTGTTTTAAAAATTTCGCATTTTGACCAGTTGATTCTAAGGTTGTGCTCTTGGAAACGCTTCATGGTTTGCATAACTAGATTGTAATTCTGCTGCGGCGTAGACGTTGCGATGATGACGTCGTCTAAATAAATATAACTCCATCTAATCCTGAGAGAACAGTTTCGATTGCTTTTTGAAAAGCAGGTGCTGAAGTTGCTCCCGGTGGAAGACGATTAAATTGAAATAGACCTTTATGCGTGTTGATCGTGAGCATCTTCTTTGATACGTCATCGACTTCAAACTGTAGATATGCGCCAGATAGATCAAGTTTGCTAAAATTTTTGCATTGTGACATTTTTGCAAAAATTTCATCGGCGTGTGGTAAGAGATACAAATTTGGCTCCATGCAGCCATTTAACCCTGTGGAATAGTCTGCACAAATACGAATTTGTTTATTAGCTTTACGTACCACTACTATCAGTGCTGCCCAATCTGAGTGCGTGATTGGCGTGATGATATCGGCTTCTTGTAATCGATTTAACTCTTGTTCTACTGGTGGTAGTGATGCATGCGGAACTGGGCGTTTCGGCCTGAACAATGGAGTTGCGTTAGGTTTGACTTCCAATTTGACTTTAAATTGTGTACAATGTCCTGTGGATGTATGTAATACCGTTGGAAACCGCTTGCTAATCTCTGTGAAAAGTTCATCTTTGTTGATTTTTAAATTTGCGTTGTGATTTGATGATGCTGATACTGTGTTGCAGATTGCTTGTATGGGCTTGTCCCAATACCCGAATTTGTTGATCAAATCGAATCCAAATACGTTTAAATTTTGAAGATTCATACTATTATGTCTCTAGAGTAACTATATTGTAATAATGTGGTAACACCGTATTATATTTGTACTAGCGCTATAAGTACAATGCCATTCTAAAACGTAATAAAGTTCATGACTGTGCACATTTCTCAACATTCGGTAATAAAGTACTTACATACCCGATATAATAGTTTGGCGACGAGGAGAAGCAAACTTGGCACATTAAGATGGATGCGGCGCAGCTAAATAATCTTATAACCGCATTATCGTCCATGACAACAGCAATGTAGCAACAGCAAGGAAATATTGGAGCAACCAGTACGAGTGTCACTATGCTAACCACATTCGAGGAATTCAATGGAAAAGTGGAGTCTTTCAAGAATTATAAGAGCCGACTGGAGTTACATTTCCAAATAAAAGGTATTTTTGAAAACAAAGAGCTTTGCACTAAGTTACTATTGCAATATATTGGGGCATCAAATTATGCACTTCTAGTGGCGTTAGCAGCGCCTCGTGCAATTAGCGAGTTTCAATATGCCGAAATCATTAACTTACTCGAAAACCATTTTAATGTAAGAAAGAATGTTCTGGTAGAACAACATCGGTTCTTATCCGAAACCAAGATTGAAGGCCAGACAATCGCAGAATTTTCAGCTCAGTTGCAAAGAAAATCTAGCGATTGCGAATTCACATGCGAATGTACAAAGTCAGTGGCAAATTTATTTTTACGCGCGCAATTCATACGAGGGCTGAGCGATAGTCACATTAGAGAACAACTGCTACAAAATCCAGCAGACACATTTACTAAGTTGGTTGAGCGAGCTTCAGCTCTAGAAGCAGCAAAAATTGATAGTCAAGAAATAGCATCGGGAACCGGTCCAAGCGATGTAAAACAGATTAGAACTAAAGGCAAAGACTACAAATTAAAGCGAAATAAATACAAAGAGTTAGGGTTAGAAAACAGGTGCTTGAGATGCGCGCGCCAAAACCATTTGACAAAGAACTGTAAAATGACAAAAAGTAAATTAAATTGTCAATACTGTAATAAGACGGGGCATGTAAAAGATGTATGCATACAATACAAAACAAAGCAACGAAAAGAGCTTAAACAAACAAAAAAAGTTACAGATTCAGAAAGCGAATTTTCAGAAGATGCCGCGGATATTCACAAAGTGATAGACATATATAATAAATCGGAAATGTCGAAGAGTGAGATAGAAAAGTTTTATACAAAAGTACTAATAGAGGGCAAAAGCCAAAAGTTCGAAGTTGACTCAGGGGCCGGGTACACGCTATTGCCCGAAAATGATTTCAATAAGGTCAAGCTGGATGTAAACCTAAAGAAATCAAACGTCGCGTTCCGCTCGTATACTGGGGAAATTTTTCTACCAAAAGGAGTAGCAAAAGTAACTGTAGAATACAAGAACAAAAAGTCAATAGAAGATCTGTATGTTGTATCTTCTGGACATACTCCGCTCTTAGGTCGAGTTTGGATTCGCAAGCTAGGTATAACGCTAGAAGATGTTGATAAACAATTAAAAGCTAAAACTCTATGCAACATAAATTCTATTGAAACATTAGTAACAAAATATCCAGAAGTATTTGAAGAAAAAGTTGGGTGCATACCTAATATTGTGTGCTCGCTGAAGTTAATATCAGGAGCAAAGCCTGTATTTCTAAAGGAACGACAAGTGCCCTTCGCATTAAGAGAGAAGGTAGAGGAAGAACTTGACGAATGGGAAAGCGACGGAATTATCACGAAAGTAAATACAAGTAAGAGTTGACGAAATACTGAATACACTAAAAAATTGCAAATACTTCTGTAAGCTTGATTTGTATAAGGCCTACCTGCACGTAAGAGTCGATGAACAGAGTAAACACATACAAACAATATCAACACACAGAGGCACTTATTGCATGAATCGGCTTGCGTTCGGGGTTAAGACAGCTCCGAGCGAATTCAACTGTATTTTAGACCATGAACTTTATTAGCGTGGGAGATTATTTTGTCTCTAGAGTAACTATATTGTAATAATGTGGTAACACCGTATATCGATATATTTGTACTAGCGCTATAAGTACAATGTCATTCTAAAATGTAATAAAGTTCATGACTGTGCACATTTCTCAACATTCGGTAATAAAGTACTTACATACCCGATATAATATATACGAAAATGCTACTGTTATGTGATGCTTGTTTATGTTGTACTGCTGATGTGAATTCGCCTAAAATGGGAATTTGCTGTTTCAGTGCACACGATGCTAAGCGACTGGATCGATGTAATTTGGGGCATTCCCACAACAGCTGGTTCTACGTACCGGAATGACCCGGGTTTTACCCGGCCAAGGGCTGTTATTTCAGTGTAACCCTGTCCAATTTGTCCAGTCCCAGTCCTAAATTGTCATCCTCGGAGCAGTCCCTTGCAGCAGGGTTGCTCCAATGTCTCCTGTTACGGGCTGGTATCGAATCCAACCCCGGACCAAGAGACTGGATATGCTGCGTCTGCTGGAAGAAAATATATGTCAAACGTTCACATTCCGTTCAATGCAGTAAATGCAAGAGTTGGTTGCATAGATCTGGATGCTCAGGGCTTAACCCTGCCATCCCCAGAACCCGTACTTTTTTCAGTACTTTCGAGGCACCATGTTGTTCGCGCGCAAGTGCGTCCCGCGGTTCTCGTCGCTCCGGCGTACACACACCGCACTTACCATCACCAATTGGCCACAACGGTGGCCAGGTCTCCACGACCAGCAGCCTCGCTGCTCCCGCCTCACCTCAGTCCCCACTCTCGTCCCCCCCTACTTCCAGCATGCACGTGGGTCAGGAACATAACCTCCTCGTACCTTTCACCACGTGCACTGTTTGTCGGCAAAGATTATATACGCCTGCGGCATCGGTTAAGTGCAATAACTGCCTTGGCCTGTGCCACATCCATATGTGCTCTGGGCTTGCACACAAGAACCTTTGGACGGATGCATTTATAGCCCCTTGCTGCAGTACTCAGCCGCCCTCCACGCCACACAACATCGGCCAAGGTACGCTGAATCCTTGACTGCGTCACAGCTTGGGACTAAGCCTACCTCCATCCAGGCAATCACATGCGTCCCTTACCCCCAGCATGCCTTCACCCTCCCTCCCGACACACTTCAAAATCCTACAGCTGAACTGCAACGGATTAGCTGGAAAGATCGCGGAGATAACAGACTTTATGAAGTCGAACAACATTAAACTGGCCGCCATTCAGGAGACCAAACTGAACGCTAACTCGGACTTTCGTACTCGAGATGGGTACAATGTGCATAGGAAAGATCGTCCCAGCGGTCAAGGGGGCGGCCTTGCATTCATCACACTGGTGTACTGTACAATATAACCTATTTGCCCCGGACGTTGACCCCAGGGACTCTACCCTTAAATGCCAGGGCATAGCAGTCCGGACAGGCGACGTCGACCTGCGAGTATTACGTTACACCAACTGGAGGAAATTGCAGGTCTGCCAAAACACCGCAATCAGAACCGCGACGGGCTGTTTGCTTATGTCTCCTGAGTCTCACCTTCACCAAGAGGCTAAAATGCTCAACATTCGCGAGCATGCGGAACTTTTAAGTAGGCAGTTCCATTTGAACTGTCAGACCCAGTCATCCAAATCCACAGCTATTGGATGAAACTCCGCCCCCAGAGACATAAGGAAACATCTCCGAAAGCATTATGATGAGATCCGGCATCACATCTCGTTGCCGTTTGATCTGCGGGACCATAGGCGGGCCCTAAAGGACCTCCACACTGAGTCGGTGGACAGATCCCTCAGATCCCGGCCTGTGAACCCCGTTATTGGTGCCCAACCACCCGTTCTAGCTGAGGAAGAACGTGTCCTTCCGAGAGAGACTAGAGTCATGCTGGCTCAACTTCGGTCTGGATATTGCAATAGGCTGAACTCCTATTTGTCCAGACTGAACCCCACCATACCGAACACATGCCCTGCATGCGGTATGGCCCCCATGACACGCAACATCTTTTTTCGCGTTCTTCGGAACATACTCTTCTAACCCCCCTATCACTTTGGTCCAACCCTGTTGAAACAGCGCGTTTCCTTGGACTTCCGTTAGAAGAGCCCGATGACAACTAGGAGTGTACTGACTGGCCCTTTGGGCAGGGCGAAGAACTGCTAACAACAACAACAACAAAATGTAATTTCGGGCTACCAAGCTTTTCCCAATTCGCTTTCGATATAATTGTGATATCAGCGGCCGTATCAAACTGTAGTTTAAGCTTAGTTGACATTATTTCTACCGTGATATATTTTCTTTGCGGCATATGGTTGTGTATGCAATGAACGCTCGCTGTGGCAGCTTTCACTTTAGCACGATAATTTTTCTTTTGCGTATTCGGACGAGAATTGCTTGCGCGTTGATTTGATCCGCGCTGAGTATTCTTATTTGGTTGTGCGTTGCAGCATGTCCAGTAACCAGTAATTTTGCCACAATCCTTGCATTTGTGTTTTGCGTACGTACAATCTTTTACGAAATGTAATTCTCCGCACTGCCAGCATGGGCGTCTGGGTTTCAACTGTTGAAGTGTGTTGCCCGTTTGAGTTGACTGCTTTGATCTGCGATCGACGTGATGCTTCTTATACGATTGGATTGCGTTAACGGTACTCGCATTGTTGCCTTCGACAAGCTGTACATCCTTCTTCAGTTCTTGAAAACGCTGGGCTAGGAATTGAAAAGAATAATTTTATGCAACTGTTTAAGCGTACATATATTTCAAACGGTTTTGTAATGTCGCAGCGCAAAAATAACCAAAACGTATTTCCAGAAGAAAAAAATTTCAACAGTTGCGCGGTTAATGCATATGCATGTATGTATGTGTAATGGCAAAACGTTTGCATATTTGCAGAGCCCATCGAGTAGTGAAAATCGGCAACGTTGTACAATTTAACTGTTCGCGCATGTAATTTTTGTTGTATTTCGCTGGAGCGCTAGGGCTTCGCTGGAAAATGAATTGCTTTTTCCCTCCGATTTTGCGTGAATACGTTTAACTCCTCGTAGCCACTGTCAGGTTTTGGAGCCGATAATTATATTTTACAAAGATTAAAGTTTATTAATAACGATTAAATATACAAAGTTAAGTATTACAAAAAAGTTTAGAATTTGAGTACTATACACGATGACGGAGATAGGTGGAATGGCGAACTCGCCGATTATGTTTGTTAACGATAACCTATACTCGCTGCTTCTGTGTGGCTGTTGCCACAATGTAAATGTTGTGTCAATACCCAACACTTACACTAAGGTTACATCAATCAATTATAAACTAAGCTTATAAAATTTATCGGCCTCGATCATCTAATTAAAATGGCTTAGTTAATCGTTTTATAAAGGGTCTTGCTCTGGACTGTCTCCACTAGTGCCGTCATTCACCCAGCTTCTCAATCGGTAAGCCTCAAGTACACTATCATAAGGTAACTGAGTTAGCTGACAATTTTCAATGTCGCGGACAACGTATCGGACATTTCCTAGCACCTTGTGAACAACATAAGGTCCCTTGTACTTGGGTACAAATTTTTTATTCGTTCCTACGGTTGTATCCACATTCCTATTTGCAACATAATCTCCCACAGCGTATTCCTTAGCCCCAGAGCTCTTTGCAGCTTGCCGCCTTGAGTCATAATCTTGTCTGGCTTTCAAAGCATCAGAAGCGTGTTTGCGTATGGATGGTAAATCGCTTTCGGGATCGGAACATACTACTTCCTAGAGATATTCAGTAAGTTCATCTATCACCGTACCCCGTTGTTCTACACCAAACAAAACCTACTAGGAGTATCCTGGCAGGAACTGTGAACTGAATTATTTATAGCATATTCTACTTCTAATAACTTCTTGCACCAATCAGCATGCTGTATAGGATCAGTTATTTTGCCTAACATTGTCTTAAGGACCCTATTAACGCGTTCCACTTGCCCGTTAGCTTGAGGAGAAGCTACGGCTATCTTTACTACATGAGCGATATTATGTTTTGATAAGAAGTCACTAAATTCTAAAGATGGAAAGCAGGTGCCCCTGTCACTTATTATGCGTCTTGGTCGGCTGAAATAATTAAAAAAAAAAAAAGCTTAACGAACTTTGTAAACGCATCAACTACAACTAATATGTGTTTACGTTTCGAATGGATAGACGGCAGTGGACCAAAGTGATCAATATGAAGTGTATCCAACGGAAGTGGAGTCTTACCGATTACATGTAAGTTCCTTTCACTAGCTCGTGGAGGCCCCATATACATCAGACACTTTAAACAATTTCTTACAAATATTCCTACCTTTTTCCTCATATTAGGGAACCAATAATAAAGAGTTAATTTGCTTATGGTTTTATCGACTGACTGATGTCCCACCTTCTCATGAATAGATCTTATGACATTAGATTCCATTTCAGTGGGTACGTAAAACAAGTGTTTCCCATTGGCCTGAGACCTGCAAACTATACCATCTACTAAATCAAAGTCCTTAACTAATCCATCCTCAAGACGCTTCCGAAGGGCCTTGATAGTTTCATCGCGCTCTTGGGCTACTCTAATTCGAAATTCGATTTCATCTGCATTAATTATGTGTGCGATCTGCGTCCTACTTAATGCATCAACATGTCCCATAGACGATCCTTTCCTATGCTCTATCTTATAGTTAAAATTCTCATGTTCAAGAGCCCGTCTAAGTATCCGTGAATTTAATTGTCTTCTTTCTAAGGTCATGGCTAACGAATTACAATCAGTAATGATCTTAAGTGGTATACCCTCTAAGTAAGTTCTAAATCGCCTCAACGCATAAATTATAGCTAATGTTTCAAGCTCGAAACTGTGGTATCGTGAAATGGGATGTTTTTTTTTATCATCCTGTCGCTGCAGGAAAACGGCTCCAAATCCAATCAAGCTAGCATGACAATGAAGCTCAGTCTCTTTTGTGGGATTGTATATTGCCAAAACGGGACCATTTTTTAGCCGGGACTTTAGTTCCTTAAAAGCGTCAAGAAACTTGTCGTCAAAATCGAAGTTAGAATTGCATCGCAATAGATTTTGTAGTGGCTTAGCAATCTGGGAGAATGCCGGAACAAAACGGCAAAAATAGGAAAATAAGCCAATACAAGATTGTAACTGCTTTTGGTTTTGCGGCACTGGAGACTTGACAATACTCCGAACATGCGAACCACTCGGTCGAATTCCCGTACATGAAACCTCGTATCCCAGGTACTAAATTTTCTGATACCCGAATTTAGTCTTATCTAAATTTAGTTTTAGCCCTCTTAAAGATAGTCGATCTAACACAGTTTTCAATAGAGCTTTGTGTTCCTCAAAGTTATTAGTGACAACAACGATATCATCCATATATATTAAAATTTTCTTGTTATCGATCAAATCACGGAATACATTGTTAATAAAACGCTGAAATACAGCCGGAGCGTTTTTTAGACCAAATGGCATTTTAAAAACTCGTACTGAGCAATTGGGGTCAAGAAAGCGGTGTTCGGAATGGACTCAGGTGACATCTGTACCTGGTGGAAGCCACTCTTAAGATCCAATATGGAGAAAAATTCCTTATTTTCTAAAAACTCAATACAGTCGTCAATTAATGGCAACGGGTAATTATCCCTAACAGTTACTTTATTAAGAGCCCGATAATCAATGCACATACGAACTT
This sequence comes from Sphenella marginata, assembly GCA_951509765.1. Lineage (NCBI taxonomy): Eukaryota > Metazoa > Arthropoda > Insecta > Diptera > Tephritidae > Sphenella > Sphenella marginata. The sequence goes on from OX608078.1 coordinate 19,556,660, forward strand.
TCCCATTCTTTTTCCGCACTAATACTATGGCTGATGCATATGGTGAGTTACTAGGTCCTATTATTCCTTCTTTTTGTAACTCGTTTACTAAAGATTGAACCTCGGCTCGCTCGGAATAGGAAAGTCCGCGTGGAGCGCAATGGAAAGGTACATCCGTCGTAAGATGTATTTTCATTTCATATTTTAGTGGATCTGATATCCTACCGGTCTTTAAATAACTATCTTCAATTAAGTACACTGGATCACAAATTCCAACTTTTTTCTGCACCAGAGACGCCATAGTAAAATTCCTATGTAAATCACCTCCTAATTCCTAAAATCAAGGTTATTTTTACTTGAATGGTACCGTTTTTGAGATATTTACGATTTACCGTTGTTTCAAAAAACAAAAAAGATGGCTCCACTTAATCGTGTATATCTCAAGAACAAACTGAGCACTTCCAAAACGGTTTGAAAAATTTGAAAGCTTATAAAATTTACTATAATCAGTACATACAACACTTTTTGCTAGGTCCTGCAGATTCAAACATATAGAACAATCATTACGGATTTTTAAAATTTTTTTTCACATATAAAAAAATGTGTACTTTGCGAGGAAGCATCTCGGAAACTTTGTTTTTTTTTGCAGATATTTTTTATAAGCATTCAAGTAAATATATCCATTTAATACTTAAGTACCCTACAAATAATAGCATATGTACATATGGTTCTGTCTTAACTCTATGATCTTATTTTATAATTGAAAAAGATATGTGTCTTGTTTTGACGCTTATTTAGATTAGGATCGGTTTATCTTATGAGAAACCAACAGTAGTCGCCCATCATAGCGCCATCCCAGAATCCTTGATACCGACTTTCAATCACTTTCATTTGCTGGTGAAACCTTTCGCCATGCTAGTCACTTTCGTCGCCAAGATTTTGCTGGAAAAAATTTAAGTGGGAGTGTAAGAAATGAATTTTTAAAGACATATTTACTCCTGAAAGAAAATAAAAAAGTAAATTAGATAAATGCATAAGTGACACATTAGTATATAATTTTCTTAGGCTGGATTTATCTTTCAATTCAGAACAAATTTTCAGTTTATATTTTTCCCGTTATTGTTTGTTCGGAACTGGACGATGAATTCAGATTTATGGCTATATATTCTCATGTAAATTTATGTAATATATAATTTATTATAATATGTTTTTTTATTTACCCATTTCCGCATAGTTTTTGATTAAGTCGTTCACTATTATCTCGTAGTTAGGACTTTTGTGTTTGCCTAAAAAAGAAGTAACGACCTTTTCAAAAGAATCCCACGCTGCTGCCTCCACTGGTGACAATAGTTCTTTGAAATGGTTATTGGCCATCATTTTCCTTATTTGCGGTCCCACAAAAATCCCTTCCTTTATTTTTGTTTCTGAAATCTCTGGGAAGATTGTCTTCAAATGATGAAAAGCTTCGCCTTCTTTGTCCAAAGCCTTCACAAAGTTTTTGATAAGGCCGAGCTTGATGTGGAGCGGAGGTAGAATTATTTTTTCCTTCTTTATAAGTGGAGAGTATTTTATGTTATCTGCCCCAACTTAAAACTCGATTCGTTCTGGCCAATCCTTTATGATGTAGTGGTCTTGACGAGCTCGGCTATCCCATTTGCATAGAAAGCAACAGTATTTTGTGTATCCACTTTGTAGACCACATAGCATTCCAACGACTTTAAGATCGGCACATATTTTCCAATCATGTTCTTCGTATTTGATTAACTTGAGCAATTTTTGCATTATCTCATATGTTTTCTTCGTATTTACTGCATGCGCGATCGGAATAGATGACTTTTGGTTGCTAATATGCAATAATGCGGCCTTTAAACTTAATTTATTGCCGTCTATGAACAATCGCCACTCTTTTGAATCATATGGTTCACCAAATTGTTTGAATAGACCAGCAATGTCTTTGCAGTAACAAACACTGTCCTCCTTCGTATAGTTCTTGGAAAATTCTTCGTGACGAGTTCTATAATATGTCACCTTAACATCGGATGAAACAAATTTAAATTTTCCTTTGACAATTCCAAATCCCTTATCCAATCATTGAGTTGTGCTTGTGACAAAGAATTTCTTTCATTTTCCGTTTGAAATTCAGTACAACATGATGCCGCGTAATCAGATACTACTGTTGACAATGAAACTGGAGCCGGAACTAAAGTTAAATTTGATTCTGGCAATGTCGCTTCTGTTGAAATTAGTTCTGGTAATGACACTGTAGATACGCTCGCATAGGTTACTTTTCCTGACTTTCCAACCCCAAGTACTTTTGGGGTTGGGAATGGCAAGTTGGTTCCCTCCACTTCATTGGTGTAATAAATTTCACACGTCGCCTAAATAGATAGTTTCCGAAATTAGTCAGCTATGCATTAAAAGGGAACAAATTCCTAATTTTTACAACGTACCTTTTTGTTCCGGTTTCCGAAGAAATCAATTCGACTCGGCATGTGGTGCACACAGTGTTCGGTGTCCATGGTTTTTAGGCTCAATTCCAAAACACTTATAGTATGTAACTTTCAAAGGATTTGAAAACACACGTCTCATACTTTTAACAATAAATTGACCGCAGATGAAACAGAACATATCTGGATCATTTGTACACTCAAACTCTCGCGCCCTTTTATTCATATTTTATTTTAAGGTAAATGACGGGTTATAAACTGCAATTATAAACCGAACAGTATCCGGCGAGCCTTGCAGATATTATGAAGGAACAAGGCGCATGTACTCTTATTTATACTTAGATCCAGTAAAAATTCAAGCCTACCTAACCAAAAAGGTTCCCTAGTTCTACAAAGAAAACACTACCTGCCTCAAAAATATGCTCTTGATTAAAATGTAACTAGGTTTGAGAAAACGACACTAACAGCTTTTTGTATCGCATCACTTTTCGAAAATTTACCTGCTAACTAACTGATATACGAATACTAACTCATATGTACCAGTAGGGTACTTAAGCATTAAATGGATATATTTACTTGAATGCTTATAACTTTTGTATTAGTTCACCGATTTTGTTCACTGATAGCTTATTTTTTTTGTAATAAAACAGAGCTTAGAGGGGGGAAAAAATATCTGCAAAAAAACAAAAAGTATTTGAGATGCTTCCTCGCAAAGTCTATTTTTTTTTATATTTTTACAAAAAAAATTAAAAAAATCCGTAATGATTGTCCAATATATTTGAATCTGCAGGACCTAGCAAAAAGTGTTGTATGTACTGATCATAGTAAATTTTATAAGCTTTCAAATTTTTCAAACCGTTTTGGAAGAGCTCAGTTTGTTGTTGAGATATACACGATTAAGTGGAGCCATCTTTTTTGTTTTTTAAAATAACGGTAAATCGTAAATATCTCAAAAACGGTACCATTCAAGTAAAAATAACCTTGATTTTCGGAATTAGGAGGTGCTTTTACATAGGAATTTCACTATGGCGTCTCTGGTGCATTTTGGCCGTAAAGCAGTGTTATCTGTCTCAAATTATGACAATTCGGCAATTCGAAATTTATATGAAGCGTATCTTTATCTATTTGTGTATCGATAGAGAAAATGTCCGGCACATCAGTTGTTGTTGTTGTAGCACTACGTTGCCCTGCTTAGGTAGTCAGTATCTACCTTACCCAATATTGTCATCAAACTCTTCTAACGGAAGTCCTAGAAACCTAGCGGCTTCAGCAGGGGAGGACCAGAGGGATATGGGTGTTAGAAGAGTAGGCTCGGTTGAGCAGACAAAAAGATGATTTGTATAATGGGGGGACAAGCCGCATGCCGGACAAACATTAGGCAAGTCGGGGTTCAGTCTGGACAGGTAAGAGTTTGACCTATTACAGTATCCAGACCGGAGTTGACCCAGCATCACCCTAGTCTCCCTAGGCAGCTCGCGTTCCTCTTCGGCAACGGTTGGTGTTGCTGTCTGAAGAACGGTGTTCACCGGGAGAGAGCCAACAAAGGAGTTTACCGAATTCGTTAGGATGAGGGTGAGGGCCTGCCGGTGCACCTTAGGCGTGGAAAACAGGTGCCGGATCTCATGGAAGTGTTTGCGTAGATGGCTCCTTATGCTCCTGGGGGGCGGATTCTCGTTGACCAGGCGTCCGCTCGGATGCTGCGGTTTGCAACAGTTGAACAGGAATTGCCTGGTCAACATCTCGCTATGCTCTTTAACGGCGAGCATTTTCGCTCCGGTATGCAGGTGATGCTCAGGAGCCATAAGAAGACACCCAGTGGCGGTACGAAGGCCGGTGTTTTGGCAGACCTGTAGCCTCGTCCAGTGTGTGTCAGCTAGCCCCGGCGACCATATTGGCGTCGCGTAGCTCAGTACCGGCTGGTCAATTGCTTTTTATGTAGCTAGTAACGTTTCTTTGTCTTTACCCCAAGTGCTGCCAGCTAGCGACTTGAGGATTTTGTTACGGCTTTGGACTTTATTGGCAATTGCGGTTACATGAGCGCCGTATTTGAACATGTTGTCAAACGTCACCCATAAGATTTTGGGGTGTGAGACAGTTGGTAGCTTGGCACTATCAACGTAGACGTCTAATTCTATGTTCACTTGCGTTGTCCACGTCGTGAATAGGGTGGTCGAGGACTTATTCGGGGACAATGCCAGGTTTCTTCCGACGAAGAATTCGGACACGGCTGGGAGGTATGAGTTTATGCGAGAGCGGAGTTCTTCAACGGAGGGGCCAGTTGCCAAAATCGTACAATCGCCGGCGTAAGAGACGATCGATAGCACGGTGGTGCTATGATTTTTGCGAAATCCATGCTGATGGTCGGCGAGCCGCAGGTTTGCGCTGAAATATGGTAACAAGATAGATTCCAACCCCTTCACTACTGGCGAAGGAGAGATATCGGGCGATATGACTCCCCTACGGCAGCTGGTTTGCCAGGCTTTAGTAGTGGGACCACCTTTGCCTGTCTCCATCTTTCAGGTATGACAAAGGTGGACAGGGAAAGGTTGAAAATGGTTGTGAGGTATCTTATGCCTTCGTCGCCGAGGTGTTTGTGGAGATGGCAATGGGCGCATCGCTGTTTTTGTGTTTATGCGCTTCCCTGGTGGTTCGGCGAATCTCTTTGTTCATCGGAGGATGCAATTTTGTCGTTAGGTTTAGTCGGGTTGGACAAAGATTTCACCGTCGACCATAATTTGCCAACTCCAGCCGAGAGGTTGCAAGACCTTAGGTGCTCTTCCCACATAGCACGTGTGTGTTTATCTACTAAGCGTCTGATTTCGGTGTTAAGATCCTTGATTTGAGGATCCGTAGGGTCAAGGCGTCTAATATGGTCACGTTCATTTGCCAGGGCCGCTGCCTCTTCGGGGAAGAATGGACGCACTTCCTTTATTCTACCTGACTGAATGTGTTGATGGGAGGCTGAAATTAGGGCCATACGAAACGGTGTTTCCCCTTCTCGTACGTCACACGGGGTGGGGAGAGCAGCGAAGGCGCTCTCTGTGGTGGTTAGAAAACCCTCCCAGTCGGCTTTGTTGAAGTTGGTGTATGTGCGATTTTCAGCGGTGACAAAGTCGGTGGGGCGATCGATAGCGAGCACTATGGGTAGGTGGTCTAAGGCAAGCGTCAGCATCGGTCGCCATTCAACGCAGTTTATAAGGCCTGCGCTGACTATGGTGATCTCTGGCTAGAGCAGTTTACCGCCACTCTAGTGGGGGCATCCCCATTTACCGTGCAGAACGTCGAATCATCTATTTGGTCAGCCAGCTCCTGTCCCCTACCATCGGCCTGCAAGTTGGTGTGCGTTGAAGTCACCAAGGATGACGCGGTTCTCGACCCTGAGTAACGCACGAATGTCGGGGTTGTAATCCCTGGGACAGCAGGTGACAGGAGTTATGTAAATGTTTATGATTTCAAGGTCGACATCGCCTGACCGGACAACCATACCTTGACGTTCTAAGGTGGTGTCCCTCGGGTCAATGTCAGGCTCAAATAGACGATACTTCACAGATTGATGCGTGATGAATGCCAGGCCACCCCCAAGCCCTCTCGCACGGTCACAACGGTGTACATTGTACCCGTTGCAGGTCTGAAGAGACGACCTTCCACCGAGCTTTGTCTCCTGAATCGCCGCGATCTTGATGTTAAGTCGCTTTATTAAGTTTATCACTTCAACAATTTTACCGGTTAGGCCGTTGCAATTAAATTGCAGGATACCGAAATGCGAAGGGGAAGCAGAGTTGATGCTGGGGGTCAAGGACTGGTGTGTATGCCTAGGTGGTAATAGGCTGGGTCGCGCACTACGGCGCAATCTTGAAGTTGAAGGAATCGCGTTACCAGAAGGTAGAGGCGAGTCGGACGACGTTGAAGGTTGCGTAGCTCGACAGCATGGCGCAACGTACGTATCAGTCCATAGGTTCCTGTTCGCGAGTCCAGAGCATATAAGCAGGTGACACAGGCCCAGGCTGTTATTGCACTTCACTGATGCCAACGGCTTATATAATCTTAACCGACAAACAGTGCACGTAGTATAAGGGACCAGGAGCTGATGGTTGTCTCTTATACTCGTGCTAATGCTGGAAGAAGAGGGGCTGACCGAGGGGGATGGAGAGTGCGGACGATCAGCATTGCTCAAATCCACTTGGGAAGTGCTCCGTAGGGAGTAGCTGTGTGAGATGTTGACGCCTGCGGGCGTGAGCGGCAGCTCGGAAGGTCTACTTGCTGATGTGCATTGTTAGTGCTAGTCGTGGAGACTGATGAGGCAGGTTCAGACATATGTGGCGAAGCGATACTTCATCGACGACGGCCACTGGACGTCGTAGGACGTGAACAGCAAGGGGCCACACACGGTTTAGGCAGGGGGGTAGTGAAATAACAGCCCTTGGTCGGTACCCATTGTCAACAACTTGAGTTTTAAAATTCCGATTACTTACTAATTGGTTGATTTGTCTTAGCTTTACTTGGTTTTTATATAAACCGTTTTTATTATTTTTAACTAGCTTAATGTGAAAAAGTTGCTAAAAGTCGCGTCCCAAAATAACTGCTAACCTCATATAATCATCAGGTAATACTTTCAATTCAATGACTTTTACTTTTTCAAAAAAATCAATTTTGCATTTTAAAACTTCAATATATTTAATATTTTTCCCACCGATTCCTCTGTACTTGGAAGCGATTTCCTTGCCTGAACTAATCAGCTCCTTTGGGACTGCAGACTTTTTAATAAAGCTAGCCGGGCTGCCAGTGTCAAAGAGAGAAAAAAAAGAATTAGAAATATTGTTATCTTTAAGTCTAAACTCTATTCTTACATAATTATAAGCGCCAACTTCAGTCATCTCCTCATCCTCGATCTCTACCGTTGCTACAATGGAAACGGCTTAATGTGACCATGCTGCGAACAGTTATAGCAGAGCAATTTTTCGTCTAGTCTCTGTCTACCACCACCAGTTGTCGTCTGACCTCTTGATGTCGACCCTGACTGTGACATTCCTTGAGCCGTTTGGTTTCTAAATGTCAGTGCTGACTGTGCCATACCCTGAGCAAAATATTTATTTTGATACCTGCTTATTGTTTCTTTTAATGCTTCCAGCGTTCGTGCTGTCAGTTTCCAATACCGTCAATTACAAAATCGATTACCTCACCCTCCTCAATGTCCGCCCTCTTTGCTATATCTTGCATATTTAGCACATAACAGTGCAGTGTTTCCTCCTTTTTCTTCCACTTCCTTTGGGCTAGCATTTTATAAATTTCCTGCCTGCCGCTAACAAAACTAAATTCTTTCAAAAGTGCTGCTTTTAGAGTATTTTAGCATAAGGCCGTAGTTGTGGAGAGAAACACTCGGGCTGTACCAGTCAAACAACGACGGAGGGCAAGTAATGTAAAATTATCATCTGCATTTGCTGTTTTTAAAATTTCTTCGAAATCTCTTAAAAAATTTCCGACAGGGTATGGACATATCATCACCACTAAATTTAGATAACGCATGCTCAATATCCCCGAAGTCTAAACGTTTTCGACCTATGGTCATAGCGGTCTTGTCTAGTGCCTCAATCTGTTGCATTTCAAGGCGTTTCTGAAGCGCTACCACCTCTTCGTCGATAGAACATAATCTAACCACAAAAGGAGTTAAATTAGTATCGGCATTTCCAGCGGCAGGAGCGGCATTGGTAGTGGCGTGAACGGCAGTATTGGTAGCGGCAACAAATGGAGTTAAATTAGTATCGGCATTCCTGCTTAGGTAGTCAGTATCTACCTTACCCAATATTGTCATCAAACTCTTCTAACGGAAGTCCTAGAAACCTAGCGGCTTCAGCAGGGGAGGACCAGAGGGATATGGGTGTTAGAAGAGTAGGCTCGGTTGAGCAGACAAAAAGATGATTTGTATAATGGGGGGACAAGCCGCATGCCGGACAAACATTAGGCAAGTCGGGGTTCAGTCTGGACAGGTAAGAGTTTGACCTATTACAGTATCCAGACCGGAGTTGACCCAGCATCACCCTAGTCTCCCTAGGCAGCTCGCGTTCCTCTTCGGCAACGGTTGGTGTTGCTGTCTGAAGAACGGTGTTCACCGGGAGAGAGCCAACAAAGGAGTTTACCGAATTCGTTAGGATGAGGGTGAGGGCCTGCCGGTGCACCTTAGGCGTGGAAAACAGGTGCCGGATCTCATGGAAGTGTTTGCGTAGATGGCTCCTTATGCTCCTGGGGGGCGGATTCTCGTTGACCAGGCGTCCGCTCGGATGCTGCGGTTTGCAACAGTTGAACAGGAATTGCCTGGTCAACATCTCGCTATGCTCTTTAACGGCGAGCATTTTCGCTCCGGTATGCAGGTGATGCTCAGGAGCCATAAGAAGACACCCAGTGGCGGTACGAAGGCCGGTGTTTTGGCAGACCTGTAGCCTCGTCCAGTGTGTGTCAGCTAGCCCCGGCGACCATATTGGCGTCGCGTAGCTCAGTACCGGCTGGTCAATTGCTTTTTATGTAGCTAGTAACGTTTCTTTGTCTTTACCCCAAGTGCTGCCAGCTAGCGACTTGAGGATTTTGTTACGGCTTTGGACTTTATTGGCAATTGCGGTTACATGAGCGCCGTATTTGAACATGTTGTCAAACGTCACCCATAAGATTTTGGGGTGTGAGACAGTTGGTAGCTTGGCACTATCAACGTAGACGTCTAATTCCATGTTCACTTGCGTTGTCCACGTCGTGAATAGGGTGGTCGAGGACTTATTCGGGGACAATGCCAGGTTTCTTCCGACGAAGAATTCGGACACGGCTGGGAGGTATGAGTTTATGCGAGAGCGGAGTTCTTCAACGGAGGGGCCAGTTGCCAAAATCGTACAATCGCCGGCGTAAGAGACGATCGATAGCACGGTGGTGCTATGATTTTTGCGAAATCCATGCTGATGGTCGGCGAGCCGCAGGTTTGCGCTGAAATATGGTAACAAGATAGATTCCAACCCCTTCACTACTGGCGAAGGAGAGATATCGGGCGATATGACTCCCCTACGGCAGCTGGTTTGCCAGGCTTTAGTAGTGGGACCACCTTTGCCTGTCTCCATCTTTCAGGTATGACAAAGGTGGACAGGGAAAGGTTGAAAATGGTTGTGAGGTATCTTATGCCTTCGTCGCCGAGGTGTTTGTGGAGATGGCAATGGGCGCATCGCTGTTTTTGTGTTTATGCGCTTCCCTGGTGGTTCGGCGAATCTCTTTGTTCATCGGAGGATGCAATTTTGTCGTTAGGTTTAGTCGGGTTGGACAAAGATTTCACCGTCGACCATAATTTGCCAACTCCAGCCGAGAGGTTGCAAGACCTTAGGTGCTCTTCCCACATAGCACGTGTGTGTTTATCTACTAAGCGTCTGATTTCGGTGTTAAGATCCTTGATTTGAGGATCCGTAGGGTCAAGGCGTCTAATATGGTCACGTTCATTTGCCAGGGCCGCTGCCTCTTCGGGGAAGAATGGACGCACTTCCTTTATTCTACCTGACTGAATGTGTTGATGGGAGGCTGAAATTAGGGCCATACGAAACGGTGTTTCCCCTTCTCGTACGTCACACGGGGTGGGGAGAGCAGCGAAGGCGCTCTCTGTGGTGGTTAGAAAACCCTCCCAGTCGGCTTTGTTGAAGTTGGTGTATGTGCGATTTTCAGCGGTGACAAAGTCGGTGGGGCGATCGATAGCGAGCACTATGGGTAGGTGGTCTAAGGCAAGCGTCAGCATCGGTCGCCATTCAACGCAGTTTATAAGGCCTGCGCTGACTATGGTGATCTCTGGCTAGAGCAGTTTACCGCCACTCTAGTGGGGGCATCCCCATTTACCGTGCAGAACGTCGAATCATCTATTTGGTCAGCCAGCTCCTGTCCCCTACCATCGGCCTGCAAGTTGGTGTGCGTTGAAGTCACCAAGGATGACGCGGTTCTCGACCCTGAGTAACGCACGAATGTCGGGGTTGTAATCCCTGGGACAGCAGGTGACAGGAGTTATGTAAATGTTTATGATTTCAAGGTCGACATCGCCTGACCGGACAACCATACCTTGACGTTCTAAGGTGGTGTCCCTCGGGTCAATGTCAGGCTCAAATAGACGATACTTCACAGATTGATGCGTGATGAATGCCAGGCCACCCCCAAGCCCTCTCGCACGGTCACAACGGTGTACATTGTACCCGTTGCAGGTCTGAAGAGACGACCTTCCACCGAGCTTTGTCTCCTGAATCGCCGCGATCTTGATGTTAAGTCGCTTTATTAAGTTTATCACTTCAACAATTTTACCGGTTAGGCCGTTGCAATTAAATTGCAGGATACCGAAATGCGAAGGGGAAGCAGAGTTGATGCTGGGGGTCAAGGACTGGTGTGTATGCCTAGGTGGTAATAGGCTGGGTCGCGCACTACGGCGCAATCTTGAAGTTGAAGGAATCGCGTTACCAGAAGGTAGAGGCGAGTCGGACGACGTTGAAGGTTGCGTAGCTCGACAGCATGGCGCAACGTACGTATCAGTCCATAGGTTCCTGTTCGCGAGTCCAGAGCATATAAGCAGGTGACACAGGCCCAGGCTGTTATTGCACTTCACTGATGCCAACGGCTTATATAATCTTAACCGACAAACAGTGCACGTAGTATAAGGGACCAGGAGCTGATGGTTGTCTCTTATACTCGTGCTAATGCTGGAAGAAGAGGGGCTGACCGAGGGGGATGGAGAGTGCGGACGATCAGCATTGCTCAAATCCACTTGGGAAGTGCTCCGTAGGGAGTAGCTGTGTGAGATGTTGACGCCTGCGGGCGTGAGCGGCAGCTCGGAAGGTCTACTTGCTGATGTGCATTGTTAGTGCTAGTCGTGGAGACTGATGAGGCAGGTTCAGACATATGTGGCGAAGCGATACTTCATCGACGACGGCCACTGGACGTCGTAGGACGTGAACAGCAAGGGGCCACACACGGTTTAGGCAGGGGGGTAGTGAAATAACAGCCCTTGGTCGGTACCCATTGTCAACAACTTGAGTTTTAAAATTCCGATTACTTACTAATTGGTTGATTTGTCTTAGCTTTACTTGGTTTTTATATAAACCGTTTTTATTATTTTTAACTAGCTTAATGTGAAAAAGTTGCTAAAAGTCGCGTCCCAAAATAACTGCTAACCTCATATAATCATCAGGTAATACTTTCAATTCAATGACTTTTACTTTTTCAAAAAAATCAATTTTGCATTTTAAAACTTCAATATATTTAATATTTTTCCCACCGATTCCTCTGTACTTGGAAGCGATTTCCTTGCCTGAACTAATCAGCTCCTTTGGGACTGCAGACTTTTTAATAAAGCTAGCCGGGCTGCCAGTGTCAAAGAGAGAAAAAAAAGAATTAGAAATATTGTTATCTTTAAGTCTAAACTCTATTCTTACATAATTATAAGCGCCAACTTCAGTCATCTCCTCATCCTCGATCTCTACCGTTGCTACAATGGAAACGGCTTAATGTGACCATGCTGCGAACAGTTATAGCAGAGCAATTTTTCGTCTAGTCTCTGTCTACCACCACCAGTTGTCGTCTGACCTCTTGATGTCGACCCTGACTGTGACATTCCTTGAGCCGTTTGGTTTCTAAATGTCAGTGCTGACTGTGCCATACCCTGAGCAAAATATTTATTTTGATACCTGCTTATTGTTTCTTTTAATGCTTCCAGCGTTCGTGCTGTCAGTTTCCAATACCGTCAATTACAAAATCGATTACCTCACCCTCCTCAATGTCCGCCCTCTTTGCTATATCTTGCATATTTAGCACATAACAGTGCAGTGTTTCCTCCTTTTTCTTCCACTTCCTTTGGGCTAGCATTTTATAAATTTCCTGCCTGCCGCTAACAAAACTAAATTCTTTCAAAAGTGCTGCTTTTAGAGTATTTTAGCATAAGGCCGTAGTTGTGGAGAGAAACACTCGGGCTGTACCAGTCAAACAACGACGGAGGGCAAGTAATGTAAAATTATCATCTGCATTTGCTGTTTTTAAAATTTCTTCGAAATCTCTTAAAAAATTTCCGACAGGGTAGGCAATATCATCACCACTAAATTTAGATAACGCATGCTCAATATCCCCGAAGTCTAAACGTTTTCGACCTATGGTCATAGCGGTCTTGTCTAGTGCCTCAATCTGTTGCATTTCAAGGCGTTTCTGAAGCGCTACCACCTCTTCGTCGATAGAACATAATCTAACCACAAAAGGAGTTAAATTAGTATCGGCATTTCCAGCGGCAGGAGCGGCATTGGTAGTGGCGTGAACGGCAGTATTGGTAGCGGCAACAAATGGAGTTAAATTAGTATCGGCATTTCCAGCGGCAGGAGCGGCTTTGATAGTGGCGTGAACGGCAGTATTGGTAGCGGCTACAAATGGAGTTAAATTAGTATCGGCATTTCCAGCGGCAGGAGCGGCATTGGTAGTGGCGTGAACGGCAGTATTGGTAGCGGCAACAAATGGAGTTAAATTAGTATCGGCATTTCCAGCGGCAGGAGCGGCATTGGTAGTGGCGTGAACGGCAGTATTAGCGGCAAATTGATTCGAAACTAAATCGCTTCCAGCATTTCCAACAGCAGAAGCGGCATTGGTAGTGGCATGAACAGCATTATCAGCAGCATTTGTGGCAACAGCCTTAACAGCAGCAGCAGTACTATCCCTTAATAAATTGCGCAATTGTGCGGTTGTGGCAGATGGTGGAAAATCCACATGTGCTTCGGTAAGCCCATCAATTAGAAGCTGTCGTGGGTTAGCGATATTTATTTTTCCAGTTGCTAGGATTGAACCTCACACCTGACGTTATAAATTGTAATTTGATTAGCCTGCGGCGTTTAAATAAAACTCGATTACTATTTGGGTATTTGCAAAACAACCTTTTCTCTTTATTTCTCCGCCGGAAGTGTTCGGCCATCCTCTTTCCAGTGCTACAACCTTTTATTCTTATTGCTAAAGTTAAGTTATATTTGGAGTTACCTTATCGCTAGTCTTACACTAAGGTTACATCAATCAATTATAAACTAAGTTTACAATTATAAATTTATTACGGTCTTTAAGACCTAGTTGATGTTAGGTTAACATTTGTTTCATTGAATATTCAGTGTTTTACAATATAAAAATAATTTTACTTTAAACTTATTAATATTTTCACAATCTTTTATCTCAGAAGGTAGTTCATTGTACATTTTGTACCCTGCATATTCCAAAGTTTTCTTTGCGAACTCTGTTCTTACTATAGGCAGTCTTATATTATTGCAGTATCTAGTTCCATAACTATGTATTCCGTGATTATATAGTATTTTATTGCTCAGGTAACTCGGTAGCATTCCCAATCTTACATTATGTATACATTTCAAAGTGAAGTAACTTATTGACTGTTTTATACTAAGCCAGTTTAACCGATTCAGCATTACTCAGCCTTATTGTAAATTTCATGGGAACAAATCTCCCAAAAATTTTTAATGGGGAAACAAAAACAAAGTGGGAAAATTGTTAGTGTTTCCCATTAAAAATTTTTGGGAGATTTGTACCCATGAAATTTACAATAAGGCTGATAGTTTTTGATGTTCTTGGGGGACATTTTAATATAAATCGCATTGCCTTGTTTTGTTGTATTTGTAGTCTTTTAATTTGCATATCACTCGCTATCAACAGAACTGTAGGGCAGTATATGAAGTGCGGTTCAATAATTGAACGATATACAAGTATTTTTTTTCAAGATAATTAATATGTTCTCCAAAATTCAAGTTTTCATCAATTAATACTCCTAAGTACTTCATTTCAGTTACTCTTTGAATTAAGTTGTTTTTTATCTTAAGGGTTATATTGTTTAAATCGTTATTACGTATGATGTTCTGGTTTTTGCAAAATACCATGAACTTAGTCTTATCTACATTTAACTTCAATTTTTTAAGGCACAACCAGTTGTATGTAAACATAAAAGTAGTTGTGTTTGTGTGTTTGTCTCGTAGACCTAAACTTTAGTATTTTGACGTGTTTGAATATGTATGCGCCTACAACTCAAATTTAGAAAAACCATTTTCAGATTCAAGCAATTTACTTTGCACTCAATATAGTTGCTACGTAAATTGAATGTATGTAAGTACAAAATCAAAATTAATTAAACTAGTTTTCAAACAACGTGGTATCGTTTGGCAAATATACCTAATGGTTGGAATCGACACATTCTTGTTTTCGATGAATTTTACTTCCAACTCTACTTTATATTGAAAGTTTTCGCTGCAAAACTGTATCTAATGGCTATCATCCAAAATTGGTCGATTTTAAACATTGGCCTATTTGTCTGGAAATGCGCCATAGAACCAATATTTTAAAGATTTGTGTTCTGATTGTAGTTATTTATATACTTGTTTGTAGATTTTAACGTAATTGATTGTTTTAGATCTTAACAATCATGTTTTGTTTGTGTAAGTGTACTTCGCGCTTATCCCAGCATTACTAACAGTTTGTACGTGTGTTCTATAATTAACTGTGTGCTAGCCTACTTCGCCTTTCTAACACTACACATTTTAAATCTACTTATCCATATATAAATTCACATACTTATTTGTATGTATACAAAAAAAAAAAGGTCAATGCGGTATCTTCTATATATCTCTCTTCCAGTTGGATAAGGCACTTTTATGTCCTCAATGTGAAAGATTTCATTGTATATGTGATCGTTCGTCCATTTTTGTGGCTGCTAACACTACAAGCTCCACCACACCTACCTCCACAACCGGTGGTAGTGGCCACGTAGGCCGCCTCAGACGGAGTTTTACATTTGGCAGTAATAGTTCCGTTGATAAAAATCATACTCCATTCTCCACCTCCACCAGCACCTCTTATGCCGACTATGACGCAGATGTTTCTGATGTTATATAACGACGTAGTACAACAAGTCGAAGTAATACGAGTTTAAATATGGGTACACATATTTTTAAACGCTTTGCAGAGCGTATGAGTGGTGGAAATGGGAATGGAAATTTCCGAAACTCAAATAAAACACCACATCGTACAACAAACACGAATCATCTCTACATATAATAAAATTGTAACAGGTCCGATGTCTGTACATTCAAGATATTTAAAAAAAAAAATGATGTCAGGGGTCATTATTAAGCCTCTAGAACCCAAATCAGCCGTTTTTAGAATTTTTGTCTGTCTGTCTGTCTGTCTGTCTGTATGGTTGTCCGGGCATCACTCAAAAAGTACTGAACATAATTGAATGAAATTTTCACCACTCTATCACTTAACGTCTAACTTAAAACTTAGAATAACTTTCATTTAGATATCTCGTCCAGTTCCCGAGTTATTGACCAAAATGTGGGTCCGGGTGACCAAAAATGTGCGTTTTTTACAATTATGCCCACGACACATAAAAACTATGAATGAAAATTTCACCATTATAATACTAGACGTTTATCCTAAAATTTAGGATATCTTCCATCAGGATATCAAATCCCGTTCCAAAGATCTTGACAAAATTACTTTTTCCAACATGGGTGTCAAATGAAAGGTAGAAATGTATACTACATAGTGATGTGAGTTTTATTTCAATATCTCAAATAATTTCGGAGATTTCACAAAAAATAGTAAAAACCTCTGGTCATAAGCAATAACAGCCTAAGTCGACTTAAGAAATAAGACCAGTTGAAATTTTTACTGGCAATTTTGAATAGCAACATCGAGACATTTTTCAAGACTATCATTGGTCTATTATTACTTTGTTTATAAACAATTAATCCAATATGTTTGCCAAAGTTATAATTCACATTTAAGCTCAGCTGCTTACAGCCCAAACTAATAAAAACACAAATCGTGATTTTTCTATAGAAATATTGTTGTAAAAGGGCAACCGAAATTGAATTCAGTGCGTTGAAAGTTAACTCCAAGAAAGCTGTCAGTCGCACTATGCAAGATATCCGGCGAAACGATTCAATCATGGGAAAGGTAACAGTTTTAGGAGAGTTCCGTCAGACACTTCCCGTTATAACTGGGGGAACAAGGGCTGATGAAGCCAGTGTATGCCTCAAACGCTCGGTGCTCTGGCCAATGGTAAATAAATTAAATCCAACGCGCAAAATGAGAGCGCAAGAATTTTCGGATATCCTGCAGAAAATTGGCCAGGGTTTACTTCCGGAATCGAATGGATTAGTAACTCTGCCAGAAAATAATGCTTAGCTCTGTAAACGAGCTATACTTACGCCCAAAAACGACCAAGCAGCAGAAATAAATTACAGTATTTTAAAAAAAGTTGATGCAGAAGAGGTGGTATACCGATCAATAAACACGGTTTTAGACAGAGCCGAGACTACGAACGGAGAAGAGACACAAAACCGATGCGGATGATATTGAAATGTGTGTGGCGGGTACTTTGCATATGCTACATGCGTCTACGGTATCCTCACAACCGGTGCATAGTTTTGATTGGAATCCAGACAAATTGGGTTTGGCTGTGTGTGGATGGTTTGATCAATGCGTGCGTGTGCTTGTAACCACGAAATTAAATTTAGTTTAAAAAATTGTTTATTTATTCAATTACTCTTATTTTTTATGTACATTAAATTAAACTGGCCTTGTTCTATATTCAAATAAAAACTGGAACTACTTACATTTAATTAAAACTGGACTATAAAAAAAATGGAAGCTTTCGTAAACACAGTAAAGTACACAATGAAGTATGTACCATTAATTTAATTTGAATGAAATACAACTAAACAAAGATAAACGTTTACCTTTGTTTTAACTTACATTCAAGCATATACATAATTATTTGAAGCAACTTCAACGTACATTCATGCGATCTTTCACTTTCGCTGTCAGCCCTTCAAGTTGCTCCTTCAAGGCGATTAAAGCGTCTTCATTATCGGGCCATTTCTCAGTCACCTTTGCCGTCGCTCCGCAAGCCTCGCCGAGTTGAGCTGTGATGTTATCATTACATCAGTTTCTTCCTTTGCATGACGTCGATAGCTTGAATCGATAGTTCACATGCCTGCTGACATATTTGTATCACTTTAATGGCATATGACTGCTTTGTTGCCCATTCAAGTTCTTTTGTGGTGTATGCATTTACTGCTTTAACCAATTTTTGGGCACGGCTATAGGGCGTGCTAGCAAGTAGAGCGGCCAGTTCCCACACTTTTGGTTCATTGCCATGTTTAATACATTGTTGTGCCATTAATGTTATAGCTTTCTTACGCAAACGTTCAGACGTTTGACCTTTAGCATCAGCTTTGCCCTGCACAATAGCACCAATAGTCACACAGGGGACTTCTAGGTCAAGGTAGCGTTCTTTTAGCTCACTAAGACGATTGTAGGCATTCATTGCATCCTCGAGATTACAGGTGTCCACCGAAACAATACCCCATACCTAGAAAGATTATTAAATTTAAAAAAAAACTTAAGCTTAATTAAAGCAATTTTCTTAAGTGCTTTTTTACCTTCCAATTATTATAATTGCATTTCAGTGATTCGCTTAGTACTTTATGTGCACGCTTTTTATCACCCAACTTAACCAACGCTTTGGCCAAGTTATTCCATGATTCAAAACCCATTGGCTCAATGTGTGTATATGTTATGTAAGCATGCACTGCCAACTCCCAGCGTTCGAGCTCCATAGCAGCATAGCCCAAACGTAGCCATATTCTCTCCTGCAACGAATTTATCTCCACAGATTTCTCTAAATGTGGTATAGCTTCAACATATTCAGCTTTACGAAAATAATATGTACCCCAATGTGCTTGTGCACGACCACTTGTATGTCGTGAAAATTCCCAAGCTGTAGCATAACAATTGGGATCATCAATAGCATCGCCAAGTAGACAATGCAACAGCACCGTGGGTTTTTTTTTGATAATTCCTGGCGTATGATCTCAGCTGCTTTATGTCGTCGCTCTAACTTGGTATAACATTGTATAACCGCAGGCCATGCTTGTATTTGCAAATATATATCGAAAGCGGTTTTCGTCATACCCAGCGAAAGTAATAATTCGCATAGTTGTATTTGTATTAGCCATTTAGGTTGTAGGAAGCCAGCAAAAGCATATGAAAGACGCTCTTGAAGTGTATAAATGGGACTATCAAGTAATTTAACGGCGCCTTCACACTGTTTCCAACTGCGTTCGATTGGTCGTCGCTGATTTGACTCTTGCACGCAATTTAACAGTAAGGCAGATTGGCGCACTTGTAGAGGGCCACGCTCTTGATAAAGCAAATTTTTTATATAAGGTTCTAACTCTTCGTCTGCAAGGCGATCCTTTGGTTGTGAACGTTTAAGTTGTTTGCTATGATGGTAAACAAAAAAAAAGAGTTTAAAAAAGGCAGGCAGAAAAAAGGCAGGTAGAAAAAATATCAAAAATACCTACACCTTCGCCAACACTAGAGCCTGTAAAACGCTGGGTAGCGCCATGACTTCATTATCTTTAGGTTCTATAAAACGTATGCGTTCAAGTCGTGTATCATCGTCCAACAATAAAAGTTGTGGCAAGTTTGTCTTGCCATTTGTTAAATGCGCTAAAGGTAAATTGCAGTTTGAGTGTTACACTTTTAGGCATAGTTGTGGCAGT
This sequence comes from Sphenella marginata, assembly GCA_951509765.1. Taxonomy (NCBI): domain Eukaryota; kingdom Metazoa; phylum Arthropoda; class Insecta; order Diptera; family Tephritidae; genus Sphenella; species Sphenella marginata. Next base: position 19,575,681 of record OX608078.1, read on the forward strand.
GGCTTTTGTTGAAATTTTGTACGTAAGCCAAGTAAACCTAAATTAAAAAATATGTACATATATAAATGAGTCACAAATCATATTAAGAACGGCGTCTCCTATCCCCTACCCTAAGGTTCAACTGGGTAAGAAAAATCTATGGTGGCAGTGGCGCTTTTACCACAATATGATAGCACCGTAGCCTTTTGGCTGGATCTACTTACCTTCCACATTCAGCGCTATACAAAATCGCATACATAACTCTTCAATTATATTATTGGATTTTTGCGCACGATGAAATAGTAAATAACTATTTGCCACTTAGAGCAATGCTTGTAATTCACTTTCCTGCAGTTTATCCACATTTTTCAACAAGTTTTCCGCTACTACTTTTGGTAATTCTTTACGACCGCACGTAACTGATAATACACCTCCAAAAATATCGAGAGAGGTATCAAAAGACGCGTTTTGACCTCTGTAACAAGAATCCAATACCACCAATATTTTCAGTAGTTTGCGAGATATTTGCAATCAAAGTTCAGAATTTTCTGTCATTTTCATGTGGTTGTTGTAATCACACTACCCTGTGAGAAAAAAGTGGCACGCGGAAGGGCATCACCGTGGCGGTAGCCACGGTTTTGGCAACCACCTGGAGTTAGAATGGCGTAGCCCAGGGTAATTTTTTGAAGGGCGGCCGAAGGCCGCCAATGCGGAAAGGTGTTCTGCACATAAAAAACATGGATCGGACCCCTATATCAGGATTTGACCTAGGTCATTTTTTGGTTATTTGTTAATAACTTTTCACTGAAGTAAAATATTTCTTTTCCGGATTCGGATTCTTGTTACAGAGGTCAAAACGCGTCTTTTGATACCTCTCCCGATATTTTGGACGTGTATTAGCAGTTACGTGCGGTCGTAAAGAATTACCCTACTTTTAATTGCTCATACAAATTGGTGGTCAGCTCATCAATGATATGTTGCTGTATGCATATCACGCGCATGTACCACCAATTAAGATACTGGAAGCAAACAAAATCAAGTTATATTAACGCTGATTAATTATCTAGTTGTATTACTCTAAACAGTTACCAAAGAATTGGGAAAATTTTGTCGTAATAAATGAAGAATCTCCTTTGCCAAAACCAATAGTTCGCTCAATTTCGCATTTGGATTTATTTCCTCGCCATTTTCCATTAACTTCGTGTATGGGTCATATGCTTGTAGGTGTATTGACTGTAAAAATTCCACAAGTTCTTGCATTTGGTTAAATGGGCCTGTGAAATTATTTTGCACAAATATCAAAATCAACTAGATGGCCTGGCAAAACAATGCATCCGCTTCTTCGTTATTTGGTTCTGCAGATTTATTAGCTAGCCAACTGTCTAAAATGTTTTTCAGCCTTTCCGTTGTCCAGTTGCAGGACCATAGCTGGCACAGTGGTTTACTCTGCAAATCTGTGAGCAAAAAACGTTCATCTAACAAGCCTTTATCTATAACTCAACAATTTACCTTCCACAGTAATAACATCATTAAAGTTGCATAAATGGTGTTTATTAAATGGTTCTTCATTCATTTTGCTGTGTTTCTTTCTAATTTCTGCACTAAAGCAATTTTCTGCACATTCAACAGTCGCACGTGTATGGTAAAACGTTTTGATTTGTTAGGACGAACGATGGTAGTGTTGCTAGTTTACGGGCTAAACTGGGCAAACCAAGTTTAATGGTGTTTTGCCTTTCGTTTCAATTTTCGTAAATACTATATCAGCTGATATTTTAACCCTTAGTGTACGAAACTTTGCATTTTACTTAATTGTGCAAGATTCGATTGAAAATGTATAAATAAAAATTAATTTATGTATCTAAAAAACATTCCAGGACTATTTTGAGCTACAAATATGACTTTATCTTAGTAGCGTTCCTCATATATTGCTTTATTTTCGCGATTATGAAAAAATGATAGCTCCTGTTTAGCTGTGGATCTCGACAGTTGGTCAAATTAAGTAAAGAAAATATTTATTGTTTCTAATGTTACAACAACAATTGTTATTTCTAATCCATATTTATTTTTATGCACATATGTCATTTTCTAGTACAGTAATAAAACTTAAAAATGAAAAGTATTCACACAAAATGCTGCTACACTCGTAGTTATACATATTTACATCATATTGAAAGAGGCATCCGACACTATTCCAGTTTTTCAGTTTGACGAACGAGCGGTTTTACGAATAATTCAATTAAAAATTATTTATCGCTTGGCTTTTATATGAAATCTGGGGGAAACATTTTTTTAATTAAATTGCTTTTGTGAAAATGGTTGTTATGCTAATACAGTTGTACTTAATAAACAGATAAAGAAATTTTTTTGATATTCGATATTTTAAATTATTTAAAAAGCCTAATCGTCTACATCCTCCATCGATGTATAATGAAGCATAACCTAAATACACTGTGCTCATTTTTTAAAGTGTACTGCCGTTGTCCTACTTCGGACTTCAATTTATTTAAATTTGATTTGGATGTCGTATTAATGTATTGTCTATAAGAGATCATATTTTTTCAATATTTCTTTTAAAAAACATTACTGGCTTTGGAACTCTCTATTAACTTTCTACTGATGGCAAAAAGTTATGTACTTTTTAATATTTTAGACAAAGATTGTCACCACTACCAAAAATGTTATTAAAGTGATAGTCCTGTGCGGGTCCCGATGTCCTTTGACTAATTTTTGGATTTCCGTGTTATTACGTAATATTAAATATTAATACTTATTTAGTTAGTCCAATCTAAAAGCGCTAATCAATTCCATTATAATATTGCGGTGTTTCGAATCCGTGATGCCTATTATTTGCAAATCCGAATAAGATAAGCTTTGAAACTTTTCCAAGTCGATACTGTGTGTGGTAAACAAATCCATATAACTTTCCAACTGCACCATTCTCTACTAGTAGCGCAACTAACAGCTGACTTACTCCGAATCAGCACACACACACAAACCACACAGGGCACGTTGTATGCAATAATAAAACAATCGGATTTTAATACTGCAAAATTGAACGTGAAGGCAAAAAACTCCCAAATTATTAAATATAAATTAGTTTTAACAACTTATTAGTTGCAATAAAGTGTAAATTTCATTTTAAATGAAAGTTTCTACTCGCAATTTTTCCTATGAAACAACTCTGAGCGCGATTTCCTTCATTCCACTTTGTCGGAGTACCATCATCCACTGCCTTACCCTCCGATTCGTAAAAAAGATGCCAAACTATTGGAGGTAAACAATGAACTGCACACTCGCAAGTAGTGTATAAACGCTGAGGGTTTCATTTAGGAAACTTGTAGAGAAATTCGTATCCGAAGCATCAAGATTTATTTGCCCAAACGTCTGCTTGATATAATCCAACTCCGTTGATTTTGCAAGCTCCTCTCTAGAAGTACTGGACTGAAGTAGAATAGAAATACAGTAGGTGGTGTTTGTCCAAACTTTTTATTACGGTATACTTATTTTTACTGACATGCGAAGCCAGGCTTAAGGCGTAATTATTAGCCATTGAATTTGTGTTGAAACAATGTAAAAACAAAGAATTTTTGTTGCGATTTATTCTGTGCAAACATATATGTAATACTTCTATATTGCTAGTATCGTATCTTCCCAATATGCTGAAAGCGTGTCAAACATTATTATACGAGAAACTTCTAATGCAAGTTATGCGCATGCGCGAGTTTTATTAGTGTTAGTGCATTGGAGCAGCGCGGCGAAAATAACTTATGGAAGGGGTAGGCAAGGGTCACTGACTTGTACTTGATAGTAGCGTATAAAAACACAGTTGAGTAAATTAAATATAACAAGTAAGGAAGTCTAAGTTCGGGTGAACCGAACATTAAAAATCAGTTTTCAGAACGAGATACAATTACCATGACTTGGCAATGATATAGGCCCTAGAATCTTATTTGAAATTTTCTCTATCAAAAAAGGGGGCGTGGTTATCATCCAACTTCGCCCATTTTCAATAGCAACCTCCCTTGGCCAGAAAGTAACCTGTATGCCAAATTTCATGCAAATATCTCAATTTTTACTCAAGTTATCGTATACACGGACGGACAGACGGACAGACGGACATGCCTTAATCAATTCCTCTTTTCAACCTAAGAACTTTCATATATGGAACTCTATATCTAACTCGATTATTTTGCGCCGTTACATAGTACCGTTATGTGGACAAAATTAATATACCCTTGTACTAGTACTAGTACGCTGGGTATAAAAAGGCCAATCTATTGAATATAAAGCGTAAAGCATCGTGAAAAACCTTGAAACCTTGGCGTAATGTATTTATTATTTGAGCTTATAGGGTTTCTATGGCTACGTAATCGTCCATTATACTTATATGGATAGAAAATGCATTATTTAAATTTTCAAAAATTGTGTGTAAATTCAATCTTGGAAATATCCACATATTTCTTCACCCCCTTTTATTCAAAAAAATTGACGACGCCAACGAGATTTTGTCTTCTTCTCTCATTGTATGTCTGTACTGTAATGTTTGACACGCTTTACAGTTCTTTACTAGCAATATAGAAGTATTATATATATGTGTGCAAAATAAATACCATATAAGATTCCCAAAAATTGCACAATATTATTGAAGGTATATTTATAGATGTTTCGTATAAACATATTATTTGAAATAAATCCAAAATTCGAAACTGAATTCAAATCGGCAATCATAATGACAACAAATATATGAACAAAGTTCAATTTCAGAATATCATTTAAATTAACTTAAAAATTTATATTGCACAATAATAAAATTGTCAACAAATCGAATCAATATGACAATTTCACTATTTGTCTCTGTTTTTCTATTGCAAACATCAAACTTAAAATGAAAGAGTTCGGTATAGTTTCGAATAACAACCAACGCACAAGTTTCGTTCCAAAAGAGCGAACGATCAACTATACATATATATAACATTTCACATGCATGAGTACACTAGACTATAACTTCAGAACGAGTTATATCTCGCAGTTGAAAGTGCAAATGAACGAACACGTCTCCTTTTAGCAAAGTGCGAGTGAGCAGTCTATATAATAAAACATGTACACTTTGTAGAAGCGAATGGTGCGACTTCAACGCTACGGCCGCTATTTATTGAATTCTTTATGTGAAGTTCAGCAGCGAGCAGACGTGAAAAATTTATACACATTTTCCAAGCAGGAAAATTGTGGTAAAACATTTATAAAAATTAGTAAAAACTTGTGCAAAATGAAGTGTTTTGTGCACGATTAACAAAATGTATAAAATAAAGTAAAAATACGTGGTTAGATCACGTAAGTTCATGATTAAAAAAATCGTTTGATGTGGAACTCGTTAAAATGGCAAACGCGCTCTATACGCCATAAGAGATAATTGTTTTGAACTAAGCAAGGAAATTAAAACGTGTATGGTGAGCAAACTATTCCAGCATTTTAAAAAAATAAGCATTTATATATAGTTTAAAAAGTATAGTACATATATTAAGGGAACAAATAATTTTCTTAGGTTTTCATTTTCATATACCAGCACAAATATATATATGTATATAGAAACCTAACGAATAGCGAATTATAAAGGGAAAATTAAAAGAACGAATATTTCCGAACAAACTCGTAGCAGCGAGTAAAATTGTGTTGTGTTTTTTTTAGCACACAACGAACTTCAGAATTAGAGGATAATTAAAACAAACCATTAGAAAACGAAAAAAGTTTTCGTGCTTTGCACTGAATAATTTCACGTTTTAATTAAATATTACATCGAAAATATTTAAATGATGTCACTACATTTACGACATAATCATTTGAACAAGTAAAATTTATAATCTATGGCATTGTGCAAGCTGTCAATCAACTCTTCTGTTGCATATTTAATGCAGACTTTTTTGTATACCGCCTTGTGAAGTACTATAATTAGCAAATGAGAAAATGTAACAATTTCAAATATTTGCTCTTTTCAATATTGAAAATCCAATTGGTATTTCCACAACGGATGTACAACTATAATTGTATTTACAAGAAACACAGCAGAAAAAGATTGATTTGCCGTATACACGGCACACGGATGTGCAGGCCCACGTAGAATTGTTGTGAACATTTTATTCTTGCAGGTTTGTATATACATATGTGTTGGGAATTTTATAGGGTGATTTTTGAATAGATTAGGGGGAAAAGGTAAATATTTAACGACAGAAAGAGAAAAACCTTGGTAATTCTTTACGACCGTACGTAACTGCTAATACACCTCCAAAAATATCGAGAGAGGTACCAAAAGACGCGTTTTGACCTCTTGTAACAAGAATCCGAAACCGGGAAAGAAATATTTTAGTTCAGTGAAAAGTTATATAGCAATATCCCGGTTAAAAAACAATAAAGCAGCTGGCGCTGATGGTTTGCCTGCTGAGCTATTCAAGCATGGCGGCGAGGAGCTGGTAAGGCGTATGCACCAGCTTCTGTGCAGAATATGGTCGGATGAATGCATGCCCGAAGATTGGAATCTAAGTGTTCTTTGCCCAATCCACAAAAAAGGTGATCCTGCAAACTGCACCAACTACCGCGGAATCAGCCTTTTGAATATCGCATATAAGGTCTTGTCAAGCGTATTGTGCGAACGATTGAAGCCTGACGTGAACAGACTGATTGGACCTTATCAGTGTGGCTTCAGACCTGGAAAATCTACCATCGACCAGATTTTTACAATACGTCAAATCCTGGAGAAAACCCGTGAGAAAAGAATCGACACACACCACCTCTTTGTTGATTTTAAAGCCGCTTTCGATAGCACGAAAAGGAGCTGCCTATATGCCGCTATGTCTGAATTTGGTTTCCCCGCAAAACTTATACGGCTTTGCAAAATGACATTGAGCAACACCACCAGCTCAGTCAGAATTGGGAAGGACCTCTCCGAGCCGTTTGAAACTAAACGAGGTTTCAGACAAGGTGACCCCCTATCGTGCGATTTCTTTAATTTGATGTTGGAGAAAATAATACAATCTGCAGAACTCAACCGCGCTGGAACAATATTCTATAAAAGCGTGCAACTGTTAGCATATGCTGACGACATTGACATTATCGGCCTTAACAACCGTGCCGTAACCTCTGCGTACTCCAAACTAGAAAAAGAAGCGGAAAAAATGGGTTTGGTGGTGAACGAAGGCAAAACGAAGTACATGCTGTCATCAAGCAAAGAGTCAGCGCATTCGCGCCTTGGCACCCACGCCACTGCTGGCACCAAAAAGTTCGAAATAGTGAAGGACTTCGTTTACCTTGGATCCAGCATAAACTCCAACAATAATGCCAGCCTAGAAATCCAACGAAGAATTGCTCTTGCAAATAAATGCTACTTTGGACTGAGTAGGCAATTGAAAAGTAAAGTCCTCTCTCGACGCACGAAAATCACACTCTACAAGTCACTCGTCGCTCCCGTCCTGCTATATGGTGCAGAGGCGTGGACACTAACAACATCTGACGAGGCTGCATTGGGAGTATTCGAGAGAAAAGTTCTGCGAAAGATTTATGGGCCTCTACGCGTTGGCGACGGCGAGTACCGAAGAAGATTTAATGATGAGTTGTATGAGCTTTACGCAGACGTCGACATAGTACAGCGCATTAAAACACAGCGGCTTCGCTGGCTAGGCCACGTCGTGCGAATGAACGAAGACGCTCCCGCCCAGAAGGTATACTTATCGGCACCCGCCGGTGGAAGCAGAGGAAGAGGAAGACCACCACTCCGATGGAAGGACCAAGTGGAGACCGACCTGCGATCTCGTGGGGTCTCCAATTGGCGCCAGTTGGCGCAAAGAAGAAATGACTGGCGAGCTATGTTGGACGGTCAAAATCGCTCAGGCGGTTAGATGGCCATTTAAAGAAGAAGAAGAAAAGTTATTAACAAATAACCAAAAAATAACCCAGGTCAAATCCTGATATAGGGGTCCGATCCATGTTTTTTATGTGCGGAACACCTTTCCGCTTCAAAAAATAACCCTGGGCTACGCCATTCCAGCTCCAGGTGGTTGCTATTGCCGTGGCTACCGCCACGGTGATGTCCTTCCGCGTGCCACTTTTTTCTCACAGGGTAATGTGATTACAACAACCACATGAAAATGACAGAAAATTCTGAACTTTGATTGCAAATATCTCGCAAACTACTGAAAATATTGGTTTTCCGGATTTGGATTCTTGTTACAGAGGTCAAAACGCGTCTTTTGATACCTCTCTCGATATTTTTGGAGGTGTGTTATCAGTTACGTACGGTCGTAAAGAATTACCATAACCTTTAATACACGTTTTGGTACTTTTGTTCCCCGGTAGTGCGCGGGTATTGTTTTTTTTTTTTATTAATGCAATAAATATGTATGATTTGAATGTGAGTCCAATAGCAAAATCGAACCACTACATACTAAAGTGAAGCCAACTATTTATTTCTAAACTGTTAAGCGTAACAGTTGAAATTACTTGAACATTTTTTAAAATTGCGCTAACGAAAATTAATTTATTACCTTTTGAAATAGGTTTATATACAACTATTTTATAAAACGTTTGCACGTATGTATTTATTATTTGAGCTTATAGGGTTTCTATGGCTACCTAATCGTCCATTATATGGTTAGAAAATGCATTATTTAAATTTTCAAAAATTGTGTGTAAATTCAATCTTGGAAATATCCACATATTTCATCACCGCCTTTTATTCAAAAAAATTGACGACGCCAACGAGATTTTGTCTTCTTCTCTCATTGTATGCCTGTACTGTAATGTTTGTCTCGCTTCACCGTTCTTTACTAGCAAAATAAATACAAAGAAAACAAGTAAGGAAGTCTAAGTTCGCGTGAACCGAACATTAAATACCCATCGTAAGTTTCCAGAAAAAGGGGGCGTGGTTTTCATCCGATTTCGCCCATTTTATTATTCCCAGCCTAAACAATAGCGAATTTGGTGGGCGCGGCCAGGCCCCTTGCTTATAAAGCATTAACCGCTTACATGAGCCAAAAGTACTCAATCGATCTTTTAAAGGGTTATACCATGTCCTATATGTATATAACTTTGGAAAAGAAGGCGTGCCATGCCAAAAACTTTTAACGTATTTTGTGAAATTTTTGATATGCGGATATATGTGTCCATTAATCAATATTTACATAATTTTAAAAAAGTGGGTGGTGGCACGCCCACGGATTTTATTATGTTGTTTGTCCCTATTTGAAGATCAGTTTTCATTGCAGATATTTATGATACTTTCACAGTGGCTTGTTAATAGCGAAATGTTGATATTTTGTTTATTCACTTGTGGGCGGTGCCACTCCCATTTTCCAAAATATTACCAAAAAACCTTTAAGCATCACTAACAACATCATCAGGTGAATGAGTGTACTAAATTTTAGCATTATGTCTTTATCAGCTAAACAGATATTGCATTTTCCGGTTTCCTAACTCTCGGTTAGAGAACTTTAGTCCAAAAAGAGGCGTGGTCGTTCACCGATTTTTCTTATTTTCTGTGGTAGTACTCTACATAAACATAACATGTCTGGTGCCTAGTTTCGTAAATCCATCTCACACCGTTCTGAAGTTATTAGCAGTCCAATTTGAAAATTGCTTGACTCATAAGTGGGCGGTGCCACATCCACTTTCCAAAATTTTGCAAACATAATGTAAGGAATATAAAAATTGATGTATGTACCAAATTAGATTATTATAGCGGTATCAGTTAATTAGATATGGACTTTTCAATATTTCCACCTCCTTTCAATATAACTTTTATGAAAAAGTAGGCGTGGTCGCAAAGCGATTTCGTTTATTTTCTATAGCTGAATTTAACACCACAATAGTATGCCCTCTACAAAATTTCGTTATACTAGCACAAACTGTTCTGAAGTTATTGAGAGTCAAAATTTGAAAATTTCTTCAAATATATGTGGGCGGTGCCACGCCCCTTTTCAAAAAATTTTACAAAATCGGCCTTAGAACATCGAAATCAAGACATGTTGCAAATTTTTTCATTGTATCTGCTTCTGATATTGAATTAACCCGTTTTATACGTTCTTTGAAATTTTCGATATCGAAAAAGGGGCGTGGTTATGGTCCGATTTTACCCATTTTCAATACCAATCTATTCTGAACCCAAATAAGTACGCATGCCGAATTTGGTGAAGATATCTCATTATTTGCTCAAGTTATCGTGTTAACGGACAGACGGACGGACATGGCTCAATCAAATTTTTTTTCGATCCTGATCATATTGATATATGGAAGTCTATATATATCTCGATTCCTTTATACCTGTACAACCAACCGTTATCCCAACAAAGTTATAATACCCTTGTACTAGTACTAGTACGCTGGGTATAACAAGAACAAGAACACTAAACATAGAACGCATTGCAAATGCCGTTATAAGATTCCCAAAAATTGCACAATATTATTGAAGGTATATTTATAGATGTTTCGTATAAACATATTATTTGAAATAAATCCAAAATTCGAAACTGAATTCAAATCGGCAAGCGTAATGACAGCGAGCGAGCAGTCTATATAATAAAACATGTACACTTTGTAGAAGCGAATGGTGCGACTTCAACGCTACGGCCGCCATTTATTGAATTCTTTATGTGAAGTTCAGCAGCGAGCAGACGTGAAAAATGTATACACATTTTCCAAGCAGGAAAATTGTGGTAAAACATTTATAAAAAGTAGTAAAAACTTGTGCAAAATGAAGTGTTTTGTGCGCGATTAACAAAATGTATAAAATAAAGTAAAAATACGTGGTTAGAGCACGTAAGTTCACGATTAAAAAAATCTTTTGATGTGGAACTCGTTAAAATGGCAAACGCGCTCTATACACCATAAGAGATAATTGTTTGTTACTACGCCAGCACTTTAAAGTTGGTCCAACTCCAAAATTTAATAATTTTTGTTATTTCATTTTATATTTTTTCAAGTACGACATAGTAGAAATTGGATATCGTATATTAGCTTTCAAAGAAGAACATAATAAAAATTGTTAAGGCAAGTAAATTTTATAGTACGGCACATAAGTTTTTATTAAGAGTTCTTTAATTTTTAAAGAGTTGCATACTAAAAATTGTGAATTTGATATGTAAATTCTGTATATGAGTTATTAAATATTAAAGACTGCACAGGAATTTTTATGAGGAATTCTCAAATTTTTACAGAGCAGCATACTGAATATTCGTTAACTGGTTTCAAAGTTTTACTCTACGGGTTATTAAAAATTAAAGTCTGCATATGAATAGTCTCTATTTTTTAAAGAACAGTTAAGAAAATTTACCAATAACCAACGTTTTGGATTATAACAACTTATTTTATTTCATTTTTTTTGTAGATAGATACATATTTATATATAAGGTTGTTTGAGTTACACAGAAACATATTGGTTTTATTTACCTTGTATAACCATGGCTTTTTAAAAAGTAATGAAAGAGGTAATATTAAAAAAGAAAATAATATTTTTTAGATACTTATATCAAAGAAAATCCAAGTACCAAATTAACATAACAAAAGATGTTCTTATACAATTACAAATTCAGTCAAGCAAATTCTAGGTTCAGATATATACATAATATTATGTTTATGTATTACAGTGTCACACATAGCTAAAATAATATAAATTAAATCCATCGTTTTAGAATATACTCATTCCCGTTTCCGGCTCGCAATTTGTGCGTAATAATAAAATGTTTTAGTTCGTTCCAAAAAAAAACCTTATAACTTACACTATTATTTATAACAATATATGTGTTCAAACCAAGTTTACTCAAACTTCAAATAAAAACACAAACAGCTTTTTTAAGGTTGGGAAAATGTAACTTGAAAAAACCCAACCGTTTATTTCTTTTTCACTTTAAAATCACACTTCTGTTTCTCTTGACTTCTTCTTCTACATTGAGTGTTGGCAAGCGCAGTATTGCCAGACTCTGATATTTTTGATTACATTAAAAAGGTTGACAGAATCTACCAACTCGTATGCCAATACGATACAGTGCCGACGAAAACAGGATGTTTTCCTTAGTTAGCCTCCATTCTTGCAGCAGCTTCCCCATCTCAGCAGCCGTCTCATCTTTCGCAATCTTCTCGTCTTTATTAATTTTGTACTGAATTTCCTTCGCCTGTCACATCGACTGGTAGAACGCAGATCTTCTGTACCGGCCTCGTAGGTCCTGTTGCTGTCTTCACGATCACTGACCGGATGCGTCTATCTCTACTTACAATGATTTCTATCACTCTTGCTATCGCCCACTGTGTAGGTGGGAAATTCTCGCCCTTCAGTAGCACAAGTTGGCCGACCTTAACGGGCTCTATCTCTCTTCTCCATTTCTTTCGCTGTTGTAGTGTCACCAAATACTCCTGACTCCATCTTGCCCTGAAGTGATCCAACATTTTCTTTCTATCTCTCCACAACCTGACGCCATACGTGCTGGGCTGCTGCTCTATCACGTAGGGAGGAGACCAAATAATTGGCTCTCCAACCAGGAAATTTCCTGGAGTCAACACTTGCATATCAGTTGGGTCATCACTAAGCGGATGGAGTGGGCGCGAATTCAGAATACGTTCTATCTCTGTTAACAGCGCCATCCCTTTCATTCCTATCACTCTGACAAGATGATGCTTCATGGACTTTACTGCAGCTTCATATATACCTCCTTGATGAGGTGCAGCAGGAACCATAAAACGCCATTTAGTGCCTCTCATATTTAAATGGTCGAACACTTCCTTCGTTCGCCATGATTCTATCGCCTTTCTCAATTCCCTTGCAGCTCCAACGAAAGTGGTTCCGTTATCGCTATACATTCTCTCACATCTACCTCTCCTACTAATGAAACGGTCATAGCAAGCTAAGAATGCCAGCGAAGTCAGGCCACCGACGGCGTCTATGTGGACTGCTCTCGTCTTAAGGCATACAAAGATTGCCACCCAATGCTTCCTTTTCTCAATCATACCTTCTCTATCTATCACTCTTATTTCAAACGGACCCGCGTAATCTACACCTGTATGTAGAAACGGTTTGCCCACTTGCACTCTATCGCCTGGTAAATCAGCCATGAGCTGTTGCTCATAGCGATGATTATATTTGACACACACCACACACTTGTGTATGTAATTCCTTGTCTCACTTCGTAATTTCGGAATCCAATATTTCTGCCTGATGTACTGCATCATTACCTGTGCACCACCATGCCTTGTCTTTCTATGTGCATGGTCTATCATAAGCCACCCTAGCCTGGAACCATTCGGAATGATTGCAGGATGTCTCATCTCATAATCTATCTCAGCAGCGTCAATTCGACCACCTACCCGAATCAACCCGTTTCTATCGAAGATTGGCTTCAAAGATTCTAGTCTGCTTTTTTCAGGTAAATCCTTATTTTCCCTTAAAGCAACATAGTCCTTTGAATTAAACTCTTGTTGGGCCTTGCTCAACATATACTCTAACGCCAAAGCCTTTTCTTCAGCCGTAGGCGTATGTGAATCTATCTTTCTCCTCTTTTATCTTCTCACATTCGCTCTATCTTTCACCTTACTCACAAACCTTATCATATAGCTAAGAATATTGATCGCCTTCTATAGTTTGCTTACATAGCCAAGTAGTGGAATATCTTTCCCTAACCTATCGTCATAAATTGAAAGTTCTGATTTGAATGTCATTACCGTGTGCACCTTCACCTCTACTTCTGTCCCTGCTGGCATATCTTTCCCCATGTCTCTAACTGGCCATTGCTCAACTGGTAAAGACAACCATCTGCGACCATGCAGCCACCAATTCACTCGGCTTTAACCCACGACTCAATAGGTCTGCTGGTAATATCCCCTTCTCTACTCTCTGATCGTACATAAAACACGACACCATACGCAGTCGAAGATGCGCCAGAAAACCCATGAACTTCTATTCTACTATCTCTAGATGAACCTAGACATCTGTCAGTCTGGAATTGCTCCAGCATAACTATTTGCTGCCAATATTCTCTGAATTTGGCCTCCAAGTCATCAGTGACCTTCTCATCTCAACTAAGACTTAACCTCCATAAGTTTTGAATACTTATCTTTCCCAAAATAGTCACTGGCGATATGTATCCATTCGGATCATACAATAGAGTCACGCGACTCAAAATCACTCTCTTGGTAACTATCCCTTCCAACTCAGGTGTTTTAACTATAAATGAAATGGTATCTTTCGCTACTACCCACTTAAGCCCGAGGACTGATGTTCTCTCAGCTTCCATCAGCATCATTGAGTCATCCGCATCAGAACTCATGCTTTCTCTCAACTCAATAGAGTTCGACTTCCACTTTCGAAGCTCAAATCCTCCACCTTTTAGGACAGCGTCGATTTACTTTGCTAATTGGATGACCGCTAACCCATCATCTTCTCCTGTCACTAGTTCGTCCATAAAAAATCATCTTCTCTAACTCTCGCTGCTCTCGGAAGAGCTTCTATCGCTCACTGAATTACCGACCTCACCTCATTATGTGCCGACGAAGTCATGCCATGCGTGACGACTGTTAACCAGTACTCCTCTAATCTCTCTCTTGGACTTTCTCGCCAAAATATTCTTTGCAAATTCCATTGCGTTATGGCTACTTTCACTTGCCCAAACATCATATTGATGTCAGCACTAATCTCTATCTTGTGTCTCCTAAACCTCATTACTATCTCTGATAAGTCTCTCTGCAATTTTTCGCCTAGGATTTGAATATCATTCAATGATATTCCTCTGATGTGGTATACAGTAAACCATCTCACCTAGCTTAGCTACCTGTGTCACCTTTCGCATGTGCCCGAAACTTTCGTACTCTCTCATAAACTCAATGTATTTATGCCTCAACTCGCTCTCTCTCTCTAGCTTTCTCTCCAAGTACATGAATCGGCGCACAGCAATCTCCCAGGAATTACCCAGCTCTTGTTCTTTGAGTGGAATAGTGACCACGAAACGGCCTTCCAAATCTCTCTCATAGGTTTTCAAGAAATTTTGCTCTACTGCCTCTTCTCCTTCTGTGCGTTTGTTGCACTTTCCTATCTCATCTAACTTCCAAAATCTCTTGACAATGTGATTCAATTCCTCGCAACCGTGGCACTCTCTCATACCCATCACTGCACCTGTCTCATTCCTGTAGCGTTGTGAATGCGGACCAAACACCACAATTCCTAGTCATTCATTTCATACTAGTTGTAGAATCAATGTCTCTAGCCACTATTCCCACTATCACCTTTGCAAAAAACCGTACCCGTAACAATACTCATGGAGCTGGTCACCCAATATGCAGGATCTGCAAAGGGTATATTTGTTGGATTGTTTTTTGGTAAGAGATTCGAACCATCTCCTGGCAGCTTCATCTGCCATTTACTATCTGCAAAACCCAAAACTCATCTTCAATGCTGTGCTCAGATTCAAACCAAAGTATGATCCTAATCTGAGTTTTCTTTCTCACTTCTACCGTATTACCATTGATGCCAATGATTTTATTAGAGGTTGGTACAACCTGTAATTTACACGAGATTGGGCTGCGCCCCTGTATCCAACAGCGCCCGAAATGGACCATATCTGACCCCTTTCACATCTATTCTCAGGTTTGCTATTTGAGGATGTTACCATCAAAGTCGACCCATGTATTCTTCAGTTTCTTCTGGTTATACGACACATTAAACTGAAGGTTTATCGGCTGTTGCTCAACTGAACCTACTACCGATGCTCTCTCGGAAGGACACAGCTCCTCAATCTTTCTCTTTAGCGCTGCCTTGGTTTCGAAGTATGCTTCTTCAGCTACCTGCATACCGCGCTCTATCTCCTCTATGGCGTTTGCTTCAATGCTCCCTACCACGTCGCTATGAATATTATTGAAGCGCACACCTTGCTCCTCTAATCTTTTCAGACGTGCCTTCACTATCTCTATCTCAACCTGCCCAAACTAGGGCCTTTTACGAACTCGCCTACACGCTTGATGGCATGTAAAGCTGAGGTATGTTTGTTCAAATCAGCCATTTTGATATCTATCGCAAAGAAGGAAGCAAAACAACCAACAGATTTACTTGCAATATTGCAGTTAAACTTTCACTCTAAATCCTTTGTTCTGTTGTGTGATAAATAATAATAATTAAACAATTCTAACTGCCTTTTCAATTTTTCGCAATTACCTTTCTCACAATCTCACTGAATACTTGCTGTACTTCGTCGTACTTTGCAATTCTCTTTCTCACTTTCTCTAGCTTGCAAGCTCTGTCAAACAATTTTCGAATTTCCGCTATGGATAATTCGACCTAGCACTCTATCGCTTCTCACAACATGCATGTTTTCGAATTCAAAGGAATTCGGAGACTATCTTTCATTTTGTGCTGCATGGTGCCCACTGTTCAATAACAGGTTAAAGGAACACACACTTTCCCCTCTTTCACAAAATGGCCAGCCATCGGGCTGCACATTCTAATTGCTATAACTTCTCGACATTTCTACAACTTGCTTGTAAAAGCTCTCTATCTATCACTACAGCACAAAATCTTTCACTGCGTGTAATTTTCTTTTACACTCTATCACAATTTTGTATGGCATATGCCCAATGCATTTGCTTCTATACAACTATCACATCTTCACAACAGAACAAAGGCACTTTCACAGTTTGTATCTTATTTAATCCAGTGGACTGTAACTATTTCTTTATTATTAGATACTCACACGTAGTTTTGAAATTTCCAAGCTAATATTGCCTTGTTTTCTCTCAAAGAAAAAAATATATATACAGAAACTGTATGAAAAGTAATTGCTCACAAAAACACTTGTTACCGCTTTAAAAAATTGTATACGAAGTGAACTTCGTTTTAACCACCCTTAACTTGTTTCGCCGAACAACACATCAGCGCTCAACAGATCACGTTTCTTAAACTCAACATGTGCTAAGAACTCTATCCCCATTTTCACATTGCGCTAAGCGCTCTAACTCAACGTTGCGTTTTAGTATATAACCGCGCATGGGCAAACGCAATACAGCACTCAACCTATCGCGTTTCTTTATTTCAACATGTGCTAAGCGCTCAATCGCGCTGTTGTGTACATGCACGCCACATGCATGTCCATATGCATATGTGCATCCTATTTACTTGCCTTCCAGAAACTTCGTTCAGGCGGCTTCTATCACAATATCACATATACATATGTATGTATGGTACATTTGCATATACGTGTATTCTTTCACATCTTTCACTCACTTAGCAATATTAAAACTTTTCACCGGTTTTATCCGGCTCTACATGGACCAAATGTTCAAACCAAGTTTACTCAAACTTCAAATAAAAACACAAACAGCTTTTTTAAGGTTGGGAAAATGTAACTTGAAAAAACCCAACCGTTTATTTCTTTTTCACTTTAAAATCACACTTCTGTTTCTCTTGACTTCTTCTTCTACATTAAGTGTTGGCAAGCGCAGTATTGCCAGACTCTGATATTTTTGATTACATTAAAAAGGTTGCCAGAAACTACCAACTCGTGTGCCAATACGATACAATATGAGTGAACGTGCTCGTCTAAATGAGCTTCAATAGCTTGGGAAAAAACAGAGGCTTTGTTATCCTTGTCTATTGAAATATTTTGTACATTATAAAAAGAAGGTCCGTGTTTATTTGGAACCATAATGATTGAATTTTGAGTCAAGTATTGATCGTTAAATTTTAACCAACTAACTTCGAACATATCTGTACTAAGACCGTTGTCTGTAAGGAATTTTCCAAAAACTGCTGTTCGACTTTTTATATGCCCAATAATAAAATCATCAGGAGTTTTAAAATTATGGAAATAGTGATTAAGTTTAAGTTGGTGCTTAGTTGCAATCGTATAACATATATTAATTCTGTTTATAGCTACGGTTGCAAACTCCTTTGATTCTTTATTTTTGCTTTCTCCTCTCATAGACGACAAATTACGCAATGGACCCGATGATTTCATTACTCTTGGGTAGTGTACTAAAAAGTGATGTTTTGGTTTTAAACTATTCGGAAATAGTTGGAGCAGAGTAATTAAGTACTAATTTATAACACATTTAAGTAAATCGCAATGTTCTGGTTGATAATGATTGGCTGTTATTATATCAGTAATATCTACTAGTTTAAGTACCAATTGCCAATGTTCAGAATTTTCAGGAATCAAATGCCCAATCATTATAGGTAAATTTCGAACTAAGCTTTGCATTTCAGCAGCAGATAAAATTATTCTTTTATTTTTGATATGATCTTTAGAAATTTCTGGTGGTTTATTTTGTCTATCATGGTAGCAAAATGAAAAACCTCTAACTTTTATGTTCAATACTTCAAGTGTTATTAACTTTTTAAAAATAAAATAATCAAATATCAAAGCAAGATCATACTGGCAAACACCTTCGAAAAAGTCATGCATTAGATATTATGCAAGGTTTTCAGTAAAATGAAAACTGTTAACATCATGAAAGCAACATTTTTCTTTTATACCTGTTTCTGAGATTTGATTTAATACCAATCCAGCTGCATAGTTCGACCGAGTTCGCAGGGTGCAAAACTGTTCATCTAATATGTGGTTTAAGTTTTCTTTCTTTGTCAGACAAAATCGGCAGAAATAATTGGCAGAAAAACTTTCAACCAAACCAAACAACTCATTTACGCTGAGATTATCACCGAGTATAACTACCAACTTAAAAAAAATTTGCTTTGATTCATTATTTATGTTTATTGTTATACCAGTGCTCTCTAAAAAATTTAATTCATTTATTACTGTTTGAAAAATTTTCGCTTTACCAATTGTTTTTTGATCTAAGGTGTTTGTTAAGAGACACAAAAATATATTGCTAAGTTTCGATCTGTATTTCGGAGGTAGGCATAAAATTATAAAATATAAAGCCCCACATTTCTGAATACCACGATGACTTCCAAGTGGATTATTATTTTCATAATCGTCAAAATAAAGTGCAATAGGTATCACTGTCTGACTATTTGTCTCTTTAAACTTTCTCCAATAATCACCTTGGACGTAATTAAAAACTATAGTTTTAGTACTTTTTAATAAGCCTAAGTAATATAAGGTTTCCTGGAATATTGTTCCTAGTTCGAAAATTTTTTTAAGTACATCACGAATCGGTATAAACTCAGCGGTTAAAGAAACTTTACTTAGGATAAGAGAACTATTTTGCATTTTGTATTCATCTCTGAAGCCAATATTTAAATGAACAGGCCTAAGAAACGTGCCCATTCTTTCGAAATGCTTAAAGCATCGGTATGATGTTCGAAAATCTTCAAAACAGCTTTGTAGAATATTAAATGATTGTTTAATTTCGTCTTTCTGTTTAACGCTTTCTTCTGACGCATCCAAACAGGTTAACATAAAATCTCGTAACAGTGTAAAACTCACATCATTAACAAATGACGATGACGATAATGTACACTAGTAAAATATGCGTAAGCACTTTGTATGCTGCCACAGCTGTGTATAGATGTAAAAATTTCTGAACCTAACTTACCAGTCTGAGTCCGAGATCTCCTTCCAAGCAGGGAAACCGGTTATAGTAATCATTCAAAGATATTTTATTTTGTGTTACAAGTGTCCTTCGATATTGGAGAGTGATCTGGCAGCTTTTGAATATATCGACATCCAGTTGTTTTTCTACACTGCCCAATACTGTCAAGTGGTTTTCTATGTCATCTGAAATAAAAGTAAGGGGTGCATGTTAAATTAATGAAATTTATATATATATATACTATATTACCTGTGGAAAATGTTTCGCTACTGGCAAGTTTATCAAGAGCGGCACTGGTCGATGTATCCTTATGCGATAGTTCACTCCTAATTAAGCCTTTCCTTTTCAAGTCGCCAACTATGTAATTATAATGTGATACTAACTTTCCTGATGGTCCTATTTTTACACCGTTCTTATTTTCGTATGGAATATAATATACTGATGGATTTTCGTTGGGAAAAACTGTAGCAATTTCGGAAGAATATTGTTTTAGTACCTCAGGTGGAAGGCTATGTAAATAATAAAAATCATTAACAGCTTGCCACTCATTGAGCGCTCAATGGGGTGTATACATACCAAAATGAACCGCTTGAAATACCTTCTCTTTTTCACGATTAATTAAACGTCTTACTAATAAGTTACGAATTTTTGCATTAAATTTTTTTCCTCGTAAGCTTTTATTATTGCTTTCCCGTCGATGTCATTATTAAGGTAATCGTATAGCATCTAAAAAATTAATTTGAATTTGAAGTATGCGATATCAGATAATTGAAGAAAATAAATCGATTGTGTTGCAATGAAATAAAATTTACTTACGAAAGGAGTATCGGTTTTATTAACTTTGAATTTGCCGGGGCCAGGATCAAGATCACGTTCTAGAACAGAGAGATGTAATCAAAAAGGTGTTTCAACTTTAAAAACCATTTGAATTGCCCGTTCTATTTGTATTATTGCCAAAAGTGAATTCTGTTATGTCTAGTAGAGAATAGCTGCGATCTTCCTCAGAGTTAGAATCTGCTCTTTGTGAGTTATGGCTCCCTATTTCGGTTTGGGTGCAGTTCTATAGCGGTTGCTGCAATGGTAAAGCTTCTGGTGTGGATTGATGAACTGGGTTTCCTAATAAATGTAGAATTGATTAATATTTTACATATACTAAACGTGAACTCTTTCTATTTGGATTTTCTTTGCTGTGTTGAAACTTTGCATGGGAAAACAACAATTCTATTTTGATTGCTTTCCACAAACATTTCTTACAGCACAGCAATTCACTTTACATAATTTATTCTTAATATTTATTGTAATATGTATTACCTGATGATTGATTTTCTTCCTGGTATGTGTGCTTTCCATAAAATATTGTCTCAAATGAAGAATACATTTTCAATCGAATAAATAGATCACTAGATTGAGACTGTTGCGCTGTCAAAATGCACATTTTTTATAACATTTGTCATTGGTGCCACTTCGTGTAAATGGAATTCAACTGTATATGGGCATTTTTATCATACATCTTGGGGATATTAAAGGTCTTGCATTTAATAAGGCTTTTGTAGGGATAAAAAAATGTTTCGCAACTTATTTTTCAAAAATATGATAAACTAAAGATAAATAGAGACAAATATATGTATAAATGAAGTTCGCAAGTATAATACAACACTCTCATGAGATTATAGTCAATCATTAAACTTATTGAGAAATATGGATGGATCGGATCAAAAGCACTATATCAGCCGTCGTTTGGTAGATGGGGCCTGGTCTTCAAATATCTGAGGTTATGGCATCAAAGTCGATAACAGAAACGAATAATTTAGTTAAGGTTTTTTGTTGATAAAATTTGACTGGTTTATAATATTGACATTCTAATCGTTCAGCAAAAGCACAAACTGTTTTGTTCAGTGTTGCCGTTTTGCTACATCATCATATATATTAGTTGCGTTCCAGTTTGCTGACCTGGGTCGGGTCACGGTCATAATTTAACAGGAACGATGCGGGTCAGCTGCATGAGAGTTGTTTTTGTAAATAAGTGTGTATACATATGCATGTTTGTGCCACTAAGCAAATAAGGGTTGGCTGTCAAAAAATCTACTACAAAAAAAATCTACTACTACGGATCAGAAACTGACCCAGAAAAATATCAAGATCACAGCGTTGTTGTTGCATTTACATGCAAAATTTTATACAGGTCTGGGTTTGTGTTTAACTGGAACAGGCCAATTATTTCTGTAAATAAACCATTGTGAATGCACAAAAAAATCAATTTGTACTGCAACGTAATTGTGAATCAGAGACTTTATCTACTGGGTTGTAGATGTCGCTGATGGTAGTCGTGAACATAGCGTTTAATAAGTTATACTAATTTAATGTGGTCGATTTTCGACAACGGGATATACTAGTTTGTACTATTTTCGAAGAACATGTAAGTAACAAGAAGGTTCAAAAGCATGCTATCAGCAATATTTCATGCCATTAATGCGCGGGTATGAGATTGACCATGAAATTTTATATGAGAAAATTTTCTTTCTACGTGGTGAATCCCATGCTCACGTATTACGCACGATGGCATGCGAGGTTTTGGACCTTCTCATTATTTTGTTTTGATACTTTCATACTTTTTTGATGAAATTCCAAATTTTTATATGAATGTAATGAGAATTTTCTTAAAATAATTTTGGATACTTTTTGTCCTCCTTTGTCTTTTCTGATTGTTATCAACGCATTGAAAATTATGTAGTCACTACTAATTAAGTTTCATTTACACTAGCGCTAAAAAAACCAAATTTTTTTAAAATAATTTCACGCAAAAACAACTAAGCAGAGATAAAGACGATCAGCAGTTCATACGTAAATAAAAAGGACTATTTTTGGTCCAAATGGCACAAAGTGGCAACCAAACTCCCCTCATTTCATTCCGTTTTCTGCGCGTGCTGTACATGCAACTGATGGTTGTGTATTTTTGAGCATGAAATCAACAGCAAATTTTGCTATACGGTGTATTAATTTTTGTTAGGCTGTTCTTTAATTTGTATAACGGAGTTTTCTGTTGCGTTTGAAAGACACAACATAAAGTACGTATCTAAAATTTAAAGAAATTATTATAATTTTTGGTCGACGCATCTGATTATTAGTATAAGCTATCTAAAATTTAATGACCATTCTTCATACCTTCTAACACACATAGCAAATATTACTATGGTCAAAATGATTTTTCGTTTATTCTTCTTAAAAACTAAAATAATGATTTATTGAAAGATTGGTATGCAAATTATTTTAAGTTTTAAAGAAGATTTTTTTAAAAGTCAACAAAAATTAGTAAAACTTAGTAGTTGGTGAAGAAAAAGTATTAGAATATATCACTATTAATATTTCGGTGTATTAAAAATTAAAGACTATAGAATTTCCTATTCTATTCTTCAATTTTTAATAAACGCTCAAACCTTTTTAGTATTTTACAGTAATGTTTATTATAATTTAATACTTTTTCGAAAATTTCTATAAAATTTCATAGTTTTTCATTAATTTTTAAAATATTCTTGGTGATATTTCTCTCCGTGTATAGTTTAAAAAGTATAGTACATATATTAAGGGAACAAATAATTTTCTTAGTTTTTCATTTTCATGTACCAGCACAAATATATATATGTATATAGAAACCTAACGAATTGCGAATTATAAAGGGAAAATTAAAAGAACGAATATTTCCGAACAAACTCGTAGCAGCGAGTAAAATTGTGTTGTGTTTTTTTAGCTCACAACGAACTTCAGAATTAGAGGATACTTAAAACAAACCATTAGAAAACGAAAAAAGTTTTCGTGCTTTGCACTGAATAATTTCACGTTTTAATTAAATATTACATCGAAAATATTTAAATGATGTCACTACATTTACGACATAATCATTTGAACAAGTAAAATTTATAATCTATGGCATTGTGAAAGCTGTCAATCAACTCTTCTGTTGCATATTTAATGCAGACTTTTTTGTATACCGCCTTGTGAAGTACTATAATTAGCAAATGAGACAATGTAACAATTTCAAATATTTGCTCTTTTCAATATTGAAAATCCAATTGGTATTTCCACAACGGATGTACAACTATAATTGTATTTACAAAAAAATTGCATATGATTTTTCTGTGAGTATACGAGACGACTGGATTGTACAATAGAGCACAGCAGAAAAAGATTGATTTGCCGTATACACGGCACACGGATGTGCAGGCCCACGTAGAATTGCTGTGAACATTTTATTCTTGCAGGTTTGTATACACATATGTGCTGGGAATTGTATAGTGTGATTTTTGAATAGATTAGGGGGAAAAGGTAAATATTTAACGACAGAAAGAGAAAAACCTTGGTAATTCTTTACGACCGTACGTAACTGCTAATACACCTCCAAATATATCGAGAGAGGTACAAAAAGACGCGTTTTGACCTCTGTAACAAGAATCCAAATCCGGAAAACCAATATTTTCAGTAGTTTGCGAGATATTTGCAATCAAAGTTCAGAATTTTCTGTAATTTTCATGTGGTTGTTGTAATCACATTACCCTGTTAGGAAAAAGTGGCACGCGGAAGGACATCACCGTGGCGGTAGCCACGGCTATGGCACACACCCGGAGTTGGAATGGCGTAGCCCAGGGTTATTTTTTGAAGCGCGGCCGAAGGCCGCCAATGCGGAAAGGTGTTCTGCACATAAAAAACATGGATCGGACCCCTATATCAGGATTTGACCTGGGTCATTTTTTGGTTTTTTGTTAATAACTTTTCACTGAACTGAAATATTTCTTTTCCGGTTTCGGATTCTTGTTACAGAAGTCAAAACGGGTCTTTTGAAAGAGAAATCAAAAATGGCTACTGTCGTTTATACAGCTATTGCTATTCCATACATGAAACAAACTTATAGTTTTTATGCATTACAAAGTGAAAATAGTGTGTGAAATATTTGGAAGAAAGTGTGAAAAAAGCGTCTTTTGGAAAAACTTGCGGTACTGGTGCAGTTTACGGGGCCCACCCAAAACTAGACCAAAAAAGTGGGGTGACAAACGACGCGTATTCACGTCTAGATTTAGAATCTGAAATGAGATTTTTGTTTTTTTCAACCGTTCAAAAGTTATTTGCAGTTAAAGTTCACAATTTTCTGTCATTTTCATGTGGTTGTTGTAATGGCACTTTAGGCTGAGCCGAAAAAGTGGCACGCGGAAGGACATCGTGGATCACGCCCCGAGTTGGAAAGTTTTACTCTCATAACTTTTGAACATTCGAAAAAAACAAAAATCTCATTTCAGATTCTAAATCTAGACGTGAATACGCGTCTTTTGACACCTCACTCGACTTTTTTGGTTCAGTTTTGGGTGGGCCCCATAAACTGCATCATTACCAAACTTGCAAAAATTTGTAAGTAAAATTATGTTATACTGATTTTGGGACCAAGGGCTGTCGGCTGTACGTAAGTACGCTGAAAATGTGTTAAGCGGTAGTCAGAATTGTGTTGCTGTGAATTGTGTTGATGTACTTAGTGTTTTTATTAAATTCTATACATATATTTGAAAACTTTCGTGCCATCATTTTCGCGTAGTGCACGAAAAGGTAAAATTGTGCGTCTGGATGTGCAAGAATGAGGCACAGATAATGCAGTGAAAGTCAAGTATGGCTGCTTTCCACTGTCAGCATAACTTCTCATTTCCACATTTCTGTAATCAAAATGCACCGACTATGAAGGAATTAAGATTAGTGCTAATTTACAAGAAACATATCTTGAACTTAAATACATCAGTATTAATAGCCTACAAATGTGATCTAGAACTTTTCCTGCACGTTAAAATTTATACCGCTAACCTTTTTCTAGAAAACGAAAGTGCAATTTAAGAAGCTTTAATATTGCAGCGAATATTGATTTGATTATTTTGTTCTTGTTATTACATCATCAATAAATTGTAAGTTTTTCAAGCTAAATTTCAATTTGAAATCTTTTTAAAATTTCCTGCGACGTAGATTTTTTTTTTTTTATTGGTTTAGAGTTATTTGCATCACTTTTACGTAGTAGTAAAGTGTGAAGAATTATTTGGCCAGCCAAAAGCTATAACGCCAACGCCAATTTGATTTGTATAATATTTATAGATTCAATTTAATTTCTCTTAAGTAACTAGAGATGGACTTGTAGGCACTGTCATTGTAGTTTTTTTGTACATCGATTATTGTTATGTGGTTTTGTAGTATCGGATATTTACTTCTAATGGACGGAAACGCGTCTTTTGATACCTCTCCCGACATTTTGGACACGTATTAGCGCTCGGTACCCCACTTAAACGACTACCGAAAAAATAAACAATAAGGGAAAAGATTACGGCCAAATGTACCCTGTGTTAATTAAGAAACCATGGTTTCAAAAGAAACATATTAAATTAGAACCAACTGAAATTAACAGCCTCATTCTCTTTGACGATAACGTGCCCAAAACGATCGTCGTTTGTGTGTTGGTATCATGAATAGCAATACGATAGCCAAAACGATAGTCAAGACGATAACAGCTGACGCTTACGTAACGAAAGTGCTTAATCGGTAATCTGTTTGACGATTATCGTCTGACAATACGAAAACAAAGTGTCAAAATCAAACAAGAAGGAAATTGCTATCGTTGTTGAACAAATGGAAGCCGCAAACACAAGAAGTAAGTATTATTATTCAATTTTCCACTATTGTTGTTACTTATTGTTATTTATTTATTTTAAAAGATTCCAAAAAGAATCCTAGCACCCGGCAAATTTTGAACTGACGAGAGGAGCACCAGTGCTTGGAGCCAGTAATATTGCCTTCGAGGAGGAATATGGCCTCAAAGAAGGGACGTGTTTAGCAGTTGCTTCCTAAAGGAAGTATTACAGCACATCAAAACTATGAAAGCCAAAGCAACAGCTTGATACATTATTATAAACGAAATATTCCCGATTTATTAATAACAAAAAAATTATAAACCTTTTCACTAAGTCAAAACACAGGTGCCCAGAGTTGCAAAATTGACATTTGATTTCGTTTAGTTGGCGATAGACGTAAGCCTACACGATAATCGTCAACGTAACATTCATGCTACCAAAAGCACACGATATCGTCAGCGCGGGTATCGTTCGTTAAGCGTATCGTTCGTCAAAGAGAATGAGGCTGTAAGTTTATAAACAGAATTCTTACGAATCACACTTTCTGTAAAGATACACTACACAAAATGAATATATATCAAGATAACAAATGTGAAGTCTGCAACACAACAGAAAATACAAATCACATTTTATTCCATTGCAATAAATAAGCAAACATTAGAAGTAAATATCCGATACTACAAAACCACATAACAATAATCGATGTACAAAAAAACTACAATGACAGTGCCTACAGGTCCATCTCTAGTTACTTAAGAGAAATTAAATTGAATCTATAAATATTATACAAATCAAATTGGCGTTGGCGTTATAGCTTTTGGCTGGCCAAATAATTCTTCACACTTTACTACTACGTAAAAGTGATGCAAATAACTCTAAACCAATAAAAAAAAAAAATCTACGTCGCAGGAAATTTTAAAAAGATTTCAAATTGAAATTTAGCTTGAAAAACTTACAATTTATTGATGATGTAATAACAAGAACAAAATAATCAAATCAATATTCGCTGCAATATTAAAGCTTCTTAAATTGCACTTTCGTTTTCTAGAAAAAGGTTAGCGGTATAAATTTTAACGTGCAGGAAAAGTTCTAGATCACATTTGTAGGCTATTAATACTGATGTATTTAAGTTCAAGATATGTTTCTTGTAAATTAGCACTAATCTTAATTCCTTCATAGTCGGTGGATTTTGATTACAGAAATGTGGAAATGAGAAGTTATGCTGACAGTGGAAAGCAGCCATACTTGACTTTCATTGCATTATCTGTGCCTCATTCTTGCACATCCAGACGCACAATTTTACTTTTTCTGGCACTACGCGAAAATGATGGCACGAAAGTTTTCAAATATATAGAATTTAATAAAAACAACTACATCAACACAATTCTGACTACCGCTTAACACATTTTCAGCGTACTTACGTACAGCCGACAGCCCTTGATCCCAAAATCAGTACCTATAACATAATTTTACTTACGAATTTTTGCAAGTTTGGTAATGATGCAGTTTATGGGGCCCACCCAAAACTAGACCAAAAAAGTCGAGTGGGGTGTCAAAAGACGCGTATTAACGTCTAGATTTAGAATCTGAAATGGGATTTTTGTTTTTTTCGAATGTTCAAAAGTTATGAGAGTAAAACTTTCCAACTCTCGGCGTGATCCACGTTTCTTATGTGCAGAATACCTTTCCGCGTTGGCGCCCTTCGGCCGCGTTCAAAAAATAACCCTGGGCTACGCCATTCCAACTCCGGGTGTGTGCCATAGCCGTGGCTACCGCCACGGTGATGTCCTTCCGCGTGCCACTTTTTCGGCTCAGCCTAATGTGCCATTACAACAGCCACATGAAAATGACAGAAAATTGTGAACTTTAACTGCAAATAACTTTTGAACGGTTGAAAAAAACAAAAATTTCATTTCAGATTCTAAATCTAGACGTGAATACGCGTCTTTTGTCACCCCACTCGGCTTTTTTGGTCTAGTTTTGGGCCCCGTAAACTTTTCTCACAAACATCATTTCATTACAAATCTTAGGCTTTGCAATACACCGGCTTTTTATATTTTTTCTTGCGAATCTGCAAATATCCAATATTATACAAGTGAAAGTGATTTAATTTATTTCGAAATAAAAGTTAGCCATAACAAACGTCGAGTTCAGTTTAATTAGTACATAAATTAATCAAACAAAAGTGCTACTTGAATTACGATTACGATTTGCTTTAAGCACTAGCATAGCGTTGCGGCAACTTACACAGACAAACCACTAAGTGTGAAATATAAAATTAAACATATTGGCTGACATAACTACGGGTAAGTGGCAAACCCACTCCAGAATTTTCCGTGCAAGGACTGGACAGCGCAAGCAGTGTGAGTATTCATCAAATTTATACATGGTCCTTCTTCGCCATTGAAGAAACCAGCCCAACCATATATAATATTCTAAAATTATAATCTCAAAATTTATTATTGGTTCCCGCCAAAACCCCTAATTTTCCCGCCAATTATATATATATATAAATCTCGTTGAACCCAAATTAGTTACGGCGAAATTTCACACACATACAGTGTAAGAAATAAATAACACGAAAATCTCTTTTTATAAATATATATATACATATATACATACGTTCAAAGACAGTGGGCCTAAACGCAAAAGTTTACTCTCAAATAAAATATTTTAAATTTCACTGGTTATTAAAACCATTCCTCACAAATTTAATAAAGTTCAATTGGGGTCAAACGTAAAATAATAAGCACCGTAAATTAGTGTTGTAAATCCCGAAAAAAGTAATTGATAAAATTATAAATTACCGCCCATTGATTATATCCATTTATACGTATATAACTACCGTGTACAACGCGTATATACCCTTTTGAGACCAATACATCCCCTGGTACAAGACTACTAAAATCCCAAACAAAATTTTTTTGCGTAAATAAAAGCAACAGTCTCAATAGAATCTTCCAAAATTGCTAAAGTCAAGTTAAGCAAGTCTCAATTTGGAATGACTACCGTGGCTGAAAATAAATTTATATCTGAAACAGATATTTTTACAGATTACTGTACTCGGTTCCGCGTAATCCCCCTTCAAGACAATACCGAGTCAGCCCTAAAATTAAAAGATAAAAATATCGATGTATTTTGGTCTAGAGTACAGAGTGCCTTTGACGTGGTAGTAGAATCAGACGACCAGGACCTTCCCGATGATTTTAAATCTGCCGCTTTCGGTAAATACGGAGCCTGCCTAATAGCGTATGAGGAGACAAAGGCTCAAATAGGCGATCAACTCCAACTCAAGGAGTTGAGTAAACCCGCGCCACAAGTGCGAACCCAACCCCCCTCAGAGTCCTCCCATATGAACCTGAAAGTCCCCCCATGTGATACAGAAGTTTTCTTTGGAGGGTATGATCAATGGCCGTCCTTCCGTGACATGTTCACAGCGGTGTATATCAACCACTCCAAACTCTCCAGCGCCCAAAAACTGTATCAACTCCGTCAAAAGACTAAAGGTAAAGCAGGTCAAATAGTGGAACAATTTCCCCTAAGTGACGACAATTTTGCCCTAGCATGTGAAGCTCTCAAGTCACGATATGAGAACAAAAGAGTCCTGGTCGATATTCAAATCCGAATTCTCATGAATCTAAAAGCGATTCAGTCGGAAAATAGTGAGGATATACAAAAATTACAATCCTCAGTAAATAACGCCCTCCAAATACTAGCGACACAACAAGTCGAAACCTCTAGCTGGGATCCCATTTTAATATATCTGGTAACGTCAAAGCTACCAGAGAATACAGTTGCCCTGTGGGAGCAATCATTAAGCTCCAGAAGAGACCTACCGAACTGGTCCCAAATGAACCAGTTTCTGACTACTCGCTACGAGATAGTGGAAAGGGTGGATCAATGGCGTCCAGCCAAACCCCGATATAATCCACCCTCCACAAACTTCTCAAGGCCACACCCCAGTCAGAACACCCCCCAGTTCAGGCAGTCTCAACCCCAAACCCACAGCAACAACCCCCCAACACATACAAAATCCCACGCCACAGAGCAGCAACGATTTTATACCTGCAAATTATGCAAACAACAAACTCATACCCTACAAAGCTGTTTGCGGTATAAAAAGTTGCCAATCTCAGAACGCAGAAAATTCGTAAGAGACAACAATATCTGCGAAAATTGTTTAGCCCAAACCCATCTCTTGAAAGACTGCCAAAGCACGAGAACGTGCATGCACTGCCAAGGCCGACATAACACAACTCTTCACGACACAGCTTCTCCCAGTACGAGTTCTGGAATTCACAGAACTAGATCTCAGGTAGCCACAATAGAAGCCAGCAATTCAAGGCTTCAGGACGTAAACCAGGCGGCACCCCATGAAGGCGATCCCTCTACACCTAACACATCCCAAGTACAATCATTCCATGCTGAAAATGATAGCAAAATCATACTCCCTACAGCAATTGTCTTGGTAGAACATAGAGGGGACCTATTCAAGCTTCGAGCCTTAGTCGATCATGGCTCCGAAAGAAGCTTCATATCCGCCAAAGCTCAAGCAAAACTCCGGCTTCCCTATACCCACTCTCTATTTGAAATCTCGGGTATGGGAGGCGGAGTGGTACAAACCTCAAATAAGCTGTGCTCGTTGACCCTAGTCTCAAATGACAGGAAAATAAAAATAAAATCCCAGGCAATAGTGCTACCCCGTCTAACTAGGCAACTTCCAACCCTCAGGCTAAATGAAAGCCAAATGCGAAAATGGTCCCATCTCGAACTAGCAGACCAAAACACCCAAAACCCCTCCCAAATCGATCTGGTATTGGGTAGTGATCTTATCCCTCAGATAATGCTTAATGGCATAGAAAAGATCGGCTTCCCTTCAAACCCACATTTCCGAACGATATCGACCTAGGCCAATCCCGTACTGCAGCCCTACGACAGTTCACTCTTAAATAAGGGCGATCTCAAGCAGCAGTACGACAAGGTACTCGAAGAATACCTGTCCTTAGGCCACATGGAAGAATGCAGCCCAAATGAGATAGAATCTCAAGGGAAATACTGCACTTTCTATCTCCCTCACCATGCGGTCGTCAGACCAGACAAAAAGACAACCAAAGTCAGAGTTGTATTTAATGCTTCCAAGAAGTCAGGGTCCGGTCACTCCCTCAATGATACCCTATGCACCGGCCCAACCCTTCAACCCGATCTCCGACTTATGTTGTTGAAATGGAGAACATATAAATATGTGTTTAATGGCGATGTAGAAAAAATGTACCGCCAGATCCTCCTACACCCCGATGACCAAGACTACCACCGGATAATATTCCGAACCCCCGAAACCAGTCCAATAAAGGACTTCAAGTTAAAAACGGTCACCTTTGGAGTTAACTGCGCTCCCTTCCTGGCTATTCGTACTCTGCACGAGCTGTCGAAAGACATAGCCAACTCTCATCCACGCGCAGCCCCAATATTAAAGTCCGAGACGTATGTTGACGATATTTTATCCGGCAGCCATGATCTCCCATCCGCCGTGCAATCCCTAAATGAGACAATTGATGCTCTCAACTCAGCCGGCTTCCCCTTAAAAAAGATCACGGCAAACCATCCGGACATTCTCAGGCAAATTCCCAAGGCGGAC
Source organism: Sphenella marginata (assembly GCA_951509765.1). Classification (NCBI taxonomy): domain Eukaryota; kingdom Metazoa; phylum Arthropoda; class Insecta; order Diptera; family Tephritidae; genus Sphenella; species Sphenella marginata. The sequence continues at coordinate 19,607,451 of OX608078.1, forward strand.
TTACTTGACACCGAATTCCTCGAATTCGAGAAAAGTAGTACCGCCAAAACTCTTGGAATTCAATGGAATGCGCTCTCGGACACATTCTCTTATACTGTGGACTCAGATCCAGCCTCAACGGCAGCCACCAAGCGGGGAATTCTCTCCGCTATTGCAAAACTGTTCGACCCCGCAGGGTGGCTGACGCCAGTCATGATACAGGCAAAAATATTGATGCAAGAGTTGTGGCTGGACGGGACTGATTGGGATGAACGAGTCAAACCGATCCGTCTCGCAAAATGGACGCACTTCGCAAAGAATCTGCACTCCATCTCCAATATCAATATACCCAGATGGATTAACTTCGCCCCTGACCACTTAGTCGAGCTCCATGGTTTTTGCGACGCCTCTGAAAAGGCTTATTGCGCAACCCTCTATGTGCGAACTACTGTAGGCACCCAAGTCTTCTCTCACCTCCTTGTGTCCAAAGGCAAAGTGGCTCCTCTCAAAATTATAAGTCTGCCACGCCTGGAACTATGTGGAGCGCTCTTACTAGCCAAACTAGTCGCAGTAGTGCAACCCCATCTCGGTCTCACTCAAAGAAAGCTGACTATGTGGTCTGATTCGGAAATCGTGTTAGCCTGGCTCGAAAAGCCACCCCACTCATGGAAGACCTATGTCCAATATTATACAAGTGAAAGTGAAGATTGGCCACAACCAACAATTCGTAAGGTCAACCCCCCAGAATCACGTAAAATAGAAGCCCTACATGCTACGGAAGAGAGTGAGGATCTTTTAGATAGATTCTCTTCCTACCCTCGTGCTTTACGTGTAATGGGCTACGTTCTCAAATTTGTACGTCGCCTGAAAGACGCGGTGAACGGTATTAAAGAACCCACCGAAAACTCCCTAACTCACGCCGATCTCAAAAGATCCAAACATCGCCTCATAATCATGGCCCAAACTCGATATTACGCTCTTGAAAGATCATGTCTAGAGGATTCCCAGTCAATTTCAAAACGAAGTTCCCTACTAGTACTTAACCCCTTCCTAGACAAGAGCGGAGTTCTCCGAGTAAATGGTCGACTAGCCCATGCAACTCTCACTTATAATGGGCGTCATCCCATTATCCCACCTGAAAAGTCGCGCCTCTGTACTCTATATATACGATTCCTCCACGAAATGCTCCTACATGCGGAAGCGCGTCTCATGCAACAAACATTAAGGCAATAATTTCACATTGCCCGTCCCAAACCACTTATAAAAAAATGCATTTTCCAGTGTAAAGTCTGCACTACTCACAAACAACAAACGCGATCACAAATAATGGCAGCCTTGCCCCCCGAACGATGTCGATTCGCTCCCCCCTTCACCACAACTGGTGTAGACTTTGCTGGCCCCTTTCAATTAAAAGCATCTATGCTTAGGTCTTGCCGCCTTCGCCCGATTTGTAGGACGCCGAGGATACCCGAACCAGATGATGAGCGACAATGGCAAAACATTTATCGGCGCCAAGCGGACGACCGAACGCGAATTCGTGTCATTTATGCGAGAAGTCTCGCCAGATATTGTTGAGAAGTACGCCCCCCAAGGAATAAATTGGAAGTTTATACCCCCCGGCGCACCTCACATAGGCGGATTATGGGAATCCGCTGTCAAAAGCTTTAAAACCCATTTCAAAAAGCTAGCCGGAACTCACAATTTTACCTTTGATGAATTCTCGACTCTATTAATTCGCATAGAATGCGTACTTAATTCTCGTCCCATATCCCCACTATCTCAGGACCCGAATGACCTCTCTGCCCTCACACCAGGTCACTTCCTTCGAGGAGCACCAATGCTCTCGATCCCCGAACCGAATCACGAAGATCTCTCTATGATAAATAGATGGGAAAGACTGAAAGTTCTGCATCATCAGTTCAGCAAACGCTGGAAAACTGACTACCTCACCGATCTGCAAAAGCGTTACCGATGGAAAAACGCCCAAACTCCCCCGAAAATCGGCGATCTCGTCATCATTAAAGAAGATAATTTACCTCCCGCTGAGTGGCGACTAGGTCGATTGGAAAATCTATACCCAGGACGAGATGGACACATTCGTGTCGTAGACGTCCGCACCCAGAATGGTATTCTCACCAGACCCCTCACAAAACTATTTTTTCTACCGTCAGCCGAGAGTGACGAGGGCTCTAAGAGCCCACTCCCATCTCCCAAAACTCATACAGTCCATTAATCTCGTGCTATCGAAAAATTCGTACAATCCACTAATCTCGTGCTATCGAAAAATTCATACAGTCCACTAATCTCGTGCTATCTCAGGCAACTATTTAGGCATTCCCCCAAACTATGCCCACGCCCAAGCGCATAACTAATATGCTTTCATATATTACTCTCTCCTCTACAGATGGATCGTCAACGCCCTCCGGTTCCAACCCAACGCCGCTCGTTGGCATCGCAGGTAACCCTGCCCGCAGCCCGCCCGCGCCGTAGCGAACCCGTACCGGATTACCGAAAATGCAGATTGTGCTTGCGCCATCATGCGTTGCTGATGTGCCCAGCGTTCACGGCCATGCAGCCGCAACAGCGTTTCTTAATCGCTAGGGCACATCAATACTGCACCAACTGTTTAGCGCTATCGCATCGTACCAATCAGTGCATCTCAACCGAGAGCTGTCGGGTCTGCGGGCAGCACCACCACACCTTTCTCCATCGGGACACCGGAAGCCGTCAACCCGCATACGTCGCCCGCCTGTAGCGGGGATACCTCCACCACCACGCCGCCAGGAGCCCCGTCAACCGCCACGACCAACCAGCGTCGGCGATCGCACCATCCGATGCCCCGCAACCGGCTTGCGCACCTCTACCTACAAAAACAAGGTCGGACGAATCCTCATCCAAGAGGCCGTTCGAGCCCTGCAGGAGCTCCAGCATACACTAGGCGCTTAGTACGCCTAGGGGAGGCAGAATGTTTACGCGACTTAGGTAGCCACACGTCCCAATCCCAAAACCATACTACAACCCCTTTATATTTACTCATTATACCATTTTTATATATTATACATTTATACTATTAGCATGATTGCAATTCTTTTCATTGAATTACTTATATATTATGAATTACATACATCATACTATTCACTTCAACATAAAAACATACCCTTAGGTTAAGTAGTAAATATGAGATCATTTGGGACGTGTGACAACCCTCGCGCAAATCACCCCACACCAATTCGCCGCATGCAAATCAGCTGATGTGGGGGCGGCCATCATTTTTTTATTATTACAAATCTTAGGCTTTGCAATACACCGGCTTTTTTATATTTTTTCTTGCGAATCTGCAAATATACAATATTATACAAGTGAAAGTGATTTAATTTATTTCGAAATAAAAGTTAGCCATAACAAACGTCGAGTTCAGTTTAATTAGTACATAAATTAATCAAACAAAAGTGCTACTTGAATTACGATTACGATTTGCTTTAAGCACTAGCATAGCGTTGCGGCAACTTACACAGACAAACCACTAAGTGTGAAATATAAAATTAAACATATTGGCTGACATAACTACGGGTAAGTGGCAAACCCACTCCAGAATTTTCCGTGCAAGGACTGGACAGCGCAAGCAGTGTGCTCATTACCACTACCAGAAGAATCGAATTTATACATCAGTACCACGAACTAATACGCAGCTGGTCCCTATCCCACAGTGAGTATTCATCAAATTTATACAAAGTTTGTTTCATGTATGAAATAGCAATAGCTGTATAAACGACAGTACCGCTCTCGCAATTTGTGGGATAAGCAAAATTGACGCCATTTTTGATTTCTCATTAGAAAGAGACGATTGGAAGTTGTGTGCCGAAAAAACAACAGCGAGAAGAAAGAACGAGTATAAATTAAAAATTGCTGCCCACATAAAATTTTGAAAAAAAAATACATTCGATTTTTTGAGCGAGTCAAGCGCGCAATTTCTTTCAATAGTAAGAATGCAGCTAAATAAAGAAATGCAGAAAAATAAGTGGTAATTCTTTACGACCGAACGTAACTGCTAATACACCTCCAAAAATATCGAGAGAGGTACGCGTTTTGACCTCTGTAACAAGAATCCGAAACCGGAAAAGAAATATTTCAGTTCAGTGAAAAGTTATTAACAAAAAAGCAAAAAATGACCCAGGTAAAATCCTGATATAGGGGTCCGATCCATGTTTTTTATGTGCAGAACACCTTTCCGCATTGGCGGCCTTCGGCCGCGCTTCAAAAAATAACCCTGGGCTACGCCATTCCAACTCCAGGTGGTTGCCATAGCCGTGGCTACCGCCACGGTGATGTCCTACCTCGTGCCACTTTTTTCTCACAGGGTAATGTGATTACAACAACCACATGACAGAAAATTCTGAACTTTGATTGCAAATATCTCGCAAACTACTGAAAATATTGGTTTTCCGGATTTGGATTCTTGTTACAGAGGTCAAGACGCGTCTTTTGATACCTCTCTCGATATTTTTGGAGGTGTATTATCAGTTACGTACGGTCGTACAGAATTACCAAAACCTTTAATACACGTTTTGGTACTCTTGTTCCCCGGTAGTGCGGGGGTATTGTTTTTTTTTTTTTATTAATGCAATAAATATGTATGATTTGAATGTGAGTCCAATAGCAAAATCGAACCACTACATACAAAAGTGGTGCGAACTATTTATTTCTTAACTGTTAAGCGTAACAGTTGAAATTACTTGAACATTTTTTAAAATTGCGCTAGCGAAAATTAATTTATTACCTTTTGAAATAGGTTTATATACAACTATTTTATAAAACGTTTGCAAATATCAAACTTTAAAATAAGTTTCGTAGTAAAATTGTTATTTTTGTACGAACGTTGTCGGGTAGACATGTTTGAAGAATAGCAAAACGAAAAACATTTTTGCAAGTGAAGTGGTACATAATTTGATTAAACTGAATAAAAATTTTTAAATACTGTGTATGATAACTGATCACAATTGTAAATGCAAATTTATGTGAAAAATATATTAAATTGTATCAATGCAATTGAAAAGTGTGAATTGAGGTAAGTTTAGCGATGTTTTATATTATTTTTCAATGTTTTTTCTCTGTGTTTAGGCCAGATGCCTAAAACCTTAAACTCATAAGGTAGCCCTCGTATTTACTTTCATTATTCATATTCAACTTTCATATACTTATTAACAGAGTTGGTCGAACGGTTTAAATTCTTTCTGCTAAAACATAGCATTGGAAAATAAACCGTTCGAAAGCAACTAGTTTTACCTTCAACCAATTTTCTATACTTCACTTGGAATTTTCATCAAGAGAGTTAACACGCATCCTGCAGCCGTCCTGATATAAGCAAGGTAACCTAAAATTAATAATAGTTTTAATATTGAATAGACCATTTTAAAGTAGTTTGTATATTAGTTAATATACACATTAAAAAATATTGAAAACTAATACAAACTCTTTTTCTTTTCCTTTTAATGCAAAATTTGGTCGAACAAACTTTTGAGTTTGTCATACGATTAAACATTTGGTCCATTCAGATCCGTTTTCTTGAAGATACCAGCGACCTAAAATTTCTACACCACCAAGTTACCACATCTATTTTGAATTTGGCCTCAAACGCCCAGCGAATCTGATTAGTTTTATGGTATTCACATCTCAGCATTGAGCAGAATTAAACAAACAACAATCACCAAACGCAATAAATTTTCAACAGCTATACTCCACAACAACAACTACAACGAAAAAAGTAAGTGGTTAAAATTCAGTGTGCACATATAATATTATAAGTGTTAAATTAAAAAAGTGAGTGATTTTTGTCAAACAACAACAAAATTAAAGTTTGTGAGTGTCATACAGTATAGATAGCCCTGCTTACCTTCAAATAGTACTCCCCACCAGTGGTAAAGAATATCTGACACGGCGCAAGGGTTTTCAGGGCACCAAGCACACATATCTATACAGAGCAGTGTTGAAAAAATTAACCAAAAGTTGCACATATTTCCTTGAAGGATTTAAGAAACATATAAAAGTTTTTTTCTCGTTACTTGCACTTTTCGTTTGGTTAACTTTTTCACAACAGCAACACTGCACAGTGACTATAACCTCACTTTGTACACTTTCATATAAGTATTTAAAAGTTCGTCTGCACAAAACACAAAACCAAACAAAATCACTCTGTTGATTTACTAGTTGCATTATTTTAAATAGTCACTTTTTTCTGAGTTTTTTAAAATTTAAACTTCAAAATAAACAAGTAAGGAAGTCTAAGTTCGGGTGAACCGAACATTAAATACCCAGCGTTAGTTTTTAGAAAAAGGGGGCGTGGTTTTCATCCGATTTCGCCCATTTTAAAAACCAATCTATGCCGAGCCTAAACAATAGCGAATTTGGTGGGAGCGGCCACGCTCCTTGCTTATAAAGCTTTAACCGCTTACATGAGCCAAAAGTACTGAATCGATCTTTTCAAGGGTTATACCATGTCCTATATATAACTTTGGAAAAGAAGGCGTGCCATGCCCATAACTTTTAACGTATTTTGTGAAATTTTTCGATGTACGGATATATGTGTCCATTAATCAATATTTACATAATTTTAAAAAAGTGGGTGGTGGCACGCCCACGGATTTTATTATGTTGTTTGTCCCTATTGAAGATCAGTTTTCATTGCAGATCTTTATGATACTTTCACAGTGGCTTGTTAATAGTGAAATGTTGATATTTTGTTTATTCACTTGTGGGCGGTGCCACGCCCATTTTCCAAAATATTACCAAAAAACCTTTAAACATCACAAATAACATCATCAGGTGAATGAGTGTACTAAATTTTAGCATTATATCTGTATCAGTTAAACAGATATTGCATATTCCGGTTTCCTAACTCTCGTTTAGAGAACTTTAGTCCAAAAAGGGGCGTGGTCGTTCACCGATTTTTCTTATTTTCTGTGGTAGTACTCTACATAAACATAACATACCTGGAACCTAGTTTCGTAAACCTATCTCAGATCGTTCTGAAGTTATTAGCAGTCGAATTTGAAAATTGCTTGACTCATAAGTGGGCGGTGCCATGCCCACTTTCCAAAATTTTGCAAAAATAATGTAAAGAATATGAAAATTGATGTATGTACAAAATTATATTATTATAGCGGTATCAGTTAATTAGATATGGACTTTTCAATATTTCCACCTCCTTTCAATATAACTTTTATAAAAAAGTAGGCGTGGTCGCCCAGCGATTTCGTTTATTTTCTATATCTGAATTTAACACAACAATAGTATGCCCTCTACAAAATTTCGTTATACTAGCATAAACTGTTCTCAAGTTATTAGGAGTCAAAATTTTAAAATTTCTTCAAATATATGGGGGCGGTGCCACGCCCCTTTTCAAAAAATTTGGTAAAATCCGCCTAAGAACATATAAATCAATACATATTGCAAATTTTATCATTGTAGCTGCTTCTGATATTGAATTAACCCGTTTTATACGTTTTTCGAAATTTTCGATATCGAAAAAGGGGGCGTGGTTATCATCCGATTTCGCCCATTTTCAATAGCAACCTACCTTGGCCAGAAAGTAACCTGTATGCAAAATTTCATGCAAATATCTCAATTTTTACTCAAGTTATCGTGTACACGGACGGACAGACGGACAGACGGACAGACGGACAGACGGACAGACGGACAGACGGACGGACATGCCTTAATCAATTCCTCTTTTCAACCTAAGAACTTTCATATATGGAACTCTATATCTAACTCGATTATTTTGTGCCGTTACATAGTACCGTTATGTGGACAAAATTAATATACCCTTGTACTAGTACTAGTACGCTGGGTATAAAAATTAAATTTTTTTTCAAGGTTTTTCACGATGCATTACGCTTTATATTCAATAGATTGGCCTTTTTATACCCAGCGTACTAGTACTAGTACAAGGGTATATTAATTTTGTCCACATAACGGTACTATGTAACGGCGCAAAATAAAGAGGAATTGATTAAGGCATGCCCGTCCGTCCGTCTGTCCGTCCGTGTACACGATAACTTGAGTAAAAATTTAGGTATTTGCATGAAATTTGGCATACAGGTTACTTTCTGGCCAAGGTAGGTTGCTATTGAGAATGGGCGAAATCGGTTGATAACCACGCCCCCTTTTTCGATATCGAAAATTTCGAAAATCACATAAATTGACATAACTTGCGTAAAAATTGAGATATGTAACGCCAGCCTTGCCTCATCTGTCCTGTTCGCTTTATGTTTGTATGTTCATGTATGTATGTATGTGTGTTTCAAAGGTTGCAAAAGAAAGCAAGGATGTTGCCAAAGAAATGATATTGGGGGGGGGGGGGGGGGGGTTGGAACTTCGCTAACTTTGTGGGACGATAATGCAGTGCAGGTGCGTTTGTGTGAGCATTGGTTGCTAGGCGAAAGTAGAAAGAAAATTCAGCAATTAGGTGCAAAAACAATGAGGAAGTCAGTTATACTAACAGGCCGAAATTTAGGGGTATAAAAGAGTGTTAACGGCGGCAAACCAGGTATTACAAAAGTTTTTTCTCCAAGTGCGGTCGGTGATCTAGGATTTTGTACCCAAGCGTTGGAATATTGGCATCAGCAAGGAAACCGGAGCATTGAAGGTAAGTTGCAATAGCCCTGATGGCAACAGCAATATATGCATTTAAAGTGAAGAGTGGTTGTATATGTTGGTAAAAGTGGCAAGCGATCTAAAGAGACGTATCAATTTCAGGTTCCGGACTGGAATCAAGGTAGCAACCAAACGGTGTCTAGGTGTGAGTGGGGGCACAACTGCCACCAGGAACAACAACAAAGAGCGTTATTAAAAGCCACCAGGAACAACAACAAAGAGCGTTATTAAAAGCCACCTGGAACAACAACAAAGAGCGTTATTAAAAACTACCTGAAACAACAACAAAGAGCGTTAGTAAAAAACCACCAAACACCAAGTAAGTCATTCAAACCCATAGATACCCAACACCTGCATAGCAAGACCCAAGGCACAGCTGATCGCCTGGAAATAAAGTAAAAGGGTCATCGACCGCTGATTCAAAGCCAATCGTGGAAGAGAGAAGGCATAGATAAATCCGGAGGGCACGCCGCCAACACGCTCCGAGAGATCGAGGAGACACCAGCGCAGCGGAAGCAGAGAACGGGACACTCAATTATCTTCTTCATTTTATCTGAAATTTTGTTGGTATTTTTTAGATTTAAGTATATACCTACTGATTTCCTTTTATTTAGTTAAATTGTTGTTGTAGAGAAAAAAAAGAAGAAAAAGAAAAGCAAAAGAATATCACGCTGTGGTCCGGCGGCCCTGTTAAGACTGCGTGTTGTTGGTAGCGTAAAGACCATAATATTATAGGTTATGCTTATTGAATTCGGCGTATATAGGTTTTTGGTTTTTTTTTTTTGTCGAAATTCGCGCAACTTTAAGTTTTGATTTCTTGCTATGTACGTCGTTTTGTTCGTACACAATTAAAGTGCTTAGGGCCTTTTCGCTATAAGCTGTTTATTTTTAACTTTTTTTTGCACATCGATTTTGTTTTATCTGGTTTCTTTTTAATTTGTTTCTCTTAAGCATTTTAATTTACCGTCGCGTGGTTACATGGGTAAACATGTAAACATTTTGGAGGATATATAAAATAGATCCCCATATAATATATATATAAAATACCACTTGGTATGCTGGCAAGTTTTAGCGCGACTGGCATTTAATCGACCCGCTCGCTGCCCCGAACCACGAGCGAGTGATTAGCTGTCAGAGTGACCAATGAATGGGTGCTTATCTGTAGACATATGTATGTATAGATGTAACACGTATGTTCGCCAATCTCTCCTACTCTTTTACAGAACCCGCGCTCTGGTACCATAACGCTGGAAGGCTGAAGGTGAGTCAAGCATTGTACTAATATACATATCTACATACATATTGGGTTTGTTGTACATAGATATACATATATACAAATCTCTCAATTTAGTTTTTTTTGTAACAGAAAACCGGTTATACGAAAGTTTTTCTCAACTCTCACATTTTTTTTTATTGTAAACTTTGTTTGTCTAAATTGAATTTAGCATAGCAGATTAAGTGTGCATTAGGGTGACCCGAGAATTATATTTTCCTTTGCTTTTTTTTTCTTTATCTAATTTTTTTATTAACATGTTTCTGCGTTAGAAGTGTAAGAATTTAAAATTCAACTACATTGAAATATCTTATTTTGTATAGCTTTAGGTCATTTCATTTGTGAATTAAAAATAAAAATTGTACCTAGGTTAAGAGAATTTTGTTTGCCATTAAATTGTATCCACCAAATGTGAATATTTTTGCAATTTTTTTGTGGGAATATTTCAGTATGGGGTGGTAAGTAACTACCTTTGGTGTAGGTGTTGCACTAAGGCGCAACAGGGGACGTGGGTGTGAGGATACGATGACTGACGGGACCGGCTAGGGACGTAGGACGTGGACGGACGGACTTGCGTCAGGCTAAGGGGGCTTCGCTCGGTATGCGGAGTCATAGCGAAGCCCAAGGCTACATACGATGCGTAGGAAGGGGCGGGATGACTCCACCTGACCGGACTGACCTATTTTGTATCTATCTTTCCTCACAGGCATGAACCTCCTTTTTGTTTATGTTTAGCTGCAGGTAAGGCAGGTGAGCAAAAACTCACCCCACCCGGCGAGCTAGCGGGACGACCACCATGCCACATGCCACCTTTGCCTTACCCCAACAGTCAGTTTCATAACAATGGCGCCCAACGACATAGCCCAATTATTAACCTTTTTTTTTCTCTCATAATCAAATCTTTGTCTAATTAGCTCTCGTTGTTTTAATTTTCTTCAATTCAATCGATGATAGTTGCTCTCAGCGTTTCTCTTTTTTTTTTTTCTCTTCTTTCCTTTTGTTTGACTAGACTGACGACCGTTGTAGTGGCAACATCTCTTAGGCCCGTCCAATGCGATATGTGCCGCTATAACAAGTACAAGGGGGGGTACTCGTCTTACCGTGGAAGTACCTTATGAAAGCTGCAACGCTCGAATAAGTGGGATTCCGCGGTAAGGCTAGTATATTAGGAGATAGACGTTATAATGTGTAGGTGACTGGTTAAGCTACCGTGTGCGTGGTCCGGCACTGCGTACACGTGAGGTTTTCAGTGCACTTGCAAAACGTGAATTTTCGACAGTGTAGCAACCAGGCTTCGGAACAAATCCATGGGCCTTGATGTGCCACACTGGAAGTACGGACTAGTAGGGAGACTTAGATGACTTAGACGTAGACTGGTGACAAACGGACCACTCACACTCATTATGACCTTGCCTAGGTGCAACACCAACATACCAATAAAGTGGATAAAATAATTATTTTTGTTGATTGTGTGCTACTGCAGTTTTTATTATTTTAGATTTTTTTGTTCATATTTATATACTTAAATCATTCTGATCAAAATTTTTTTTTTTAACAATTCATCCTAAACCTTGTATTTTCTTACTTTTAATTCATTGGTCCGTACAATTGGGTCCTTGGAGTTTTTCCCATACGGTGAGGTCAAACATTTTTCCTGATTTTTCCTTGCGCTACCGAACTTGTGATTTTTTTTTTTTGCTTCACCGCGTTTAAGCTTTATAGTTCAAATTTAAGTTTTTTTATTATACCTATTTTTAAGTAATTATTTGATGTCTATATAATTACATATAATTTTTTTTGTTTATCTTAAATACCAATTTGTTTTACTTTATATAATTTATGTTAATTTCTAGTGAGTTAATCATTTATTTTTGAATTTCGGAATTGTTGGGAGAGGTTTGGGATTTTTATTAATTTTTGTTATTATAGTTACCCTTTGCCGGGCCTGAATTTTATTTATATAATTTCTAATTATTTTTTTTTGTAAACTGGGCCCGAATCGTGACAGACGTGAACGAGTGCACTATCGTACGATCAAAAATTACGTCAGTCGAAGAGCGAGTGAATAATATCGGATTCTTACAGAAGAAAGTGAACGTATCGTAATTGTCAGTTTTGCTATCGATTATTTTCTCCTTCTTCTTCAGTTTTCAAGGTTACAATAGGGTTTTAAACGTCAAAATAAGGTTGTCAAAATATAAAATTTGTGCAAAGAGACAACGGAACCTAATTTTATGTGTTATTTAAGCTCTAATGAGGGTGAAAACGACGAAAGGGAGGTGCGCAAACTCTTTAAAGACCAAAGTGACCCTCTGCCGCTTTTAAATAATGCGCAAGTCCGGCATATGCATATGCACACTTTTGGCAATCAACCTCTGTACTTGTTTATATTTTGCAGCTTTATTGAACGATGTGGGATGAACAAGAGGTGTCCAATCATGTCCTCACTAAAACTAATCTTATGTCTTATGTGTCATGACAATAAGTCGGTTCCTTCAGTCCCGCAACTAGCTGCAACTTTTTCAGCCTTTGGGAGTGGCGGAGATCAACACGCTATTGGAAGTGATTATTTGATTGAAATGTGTAGAAGCACCATATCCGTCCACAGTATTCCTTCAAATCTTAGAAAGAATCGTCCGGAGTTTGTACGTTTCGAAACGGATGATTCGCAGAGCAGCAACAAGTGGTTTGTGGAAAAACATAAAACTCTTCGAGGCTGATTTACATAAATAAGCACAAGTCTTTGGGTGAAATTTGATATTTTGTCATTTTCAGTTATTGGATGGCTCAAAGCTCCTCCCAAATATGTTTTTCAGCCGTTTTTTCTTACTCACAGTTTGGTATCAAAGTTTTGCCCAAATCGGGATGTTCGCTAATAAATTTCACAATTATGTCCTTTTTCGTTAAATTAAGTTAATTATAGTTTTTCCCTTATCAAAAGTATAGTTAAAATAATAAATATATACAAATTTAAACTCAATACGCATTCATTTTCAAATATTTGCTTCTATTCGTTTCGCCTTCGATCAACAATTTGTGTACGAGCGGCAATTCGAACGAACGAGTACGTCCATCTACCCGTTCACGTTTGTCATCATCCGAAATTTCGATAAATTTGTACGTTCACGGCTGTCATAATCCGATATTGACATTTTTACGTAGCGAGTTGCTCGTTCACGTCTGTCACGATTCGGGCCCTGATTACAGTTGTTGAACTATTGTTCTTTCGTTTCAATAACCCTAGTAGGGCTTTGATCGAGTTTATAATTTTTTTTATTTTTTTTCCTAGAACGGATTACAGTTGTGGAAGGCCACTTTTTGATAAACCCTTATTAGGCTTAACTTTTTATTATATAGTCGTAATATTTTTTTTTTTACTACATTTTTGCCGGTACATTTCCTTTTGTGCTATTTTTTTTATACCAGTATTTTGCCTTTGAATTACAAATACTTTGAATTTCTTTTATTGAACGGTCGCAATCCGATCCGGAATTTTCCTTTTTTTATTTAAGTTTAGCCTAGTTTCCTTTTATTTAGTAGTTTTACTACATTAATAACTCTCCTTCTTTTCTTACAACGGAAATTTTTATTATCTGGAACTGGAATCACGTGAAGTTAGATTTTGGTTGCAGCTTTTAATAGAATTTTCATCATTTTGTTTTTAAGGTTTATTTTCTAGTACAATTTTTTTTTAATAAACAGCGTGTTGGGTTTTTCTAATTTAGCTCTATCCTTAAATAAATTTTTGCCTCATTTTTTTTTTTTTGCTCACTGTCCTTTGTTATACGCTTTCCTGTCTGTTCGCACCCACAGAATTACCGAAGTGGTTTAGGGCGAAATGTTTCCGTTCTAAGCGACGTTATTGTGTATGGAGGAAGGAGAAGCGCAGGAAGGAGTTGCTGGTGGTCAGGGCCTACGGAACGCGGATAGGATAGTCACACGGAGCGTGACTAGAGCATTGCAAAACCAAGTCGTCGGATCCATCTTGACCCAGATCGATACGGGTATACCCCTGTAGAGTTTTTACCCACGGACCTTTTCAACAGGTGCGCTTCGCGGATTTTTACTTCAGCTAGGGAACAGGAGCATCCGCCAATAGTTAGGGTGACTAATACCGTGTCCATTTGCGAAGGAGAGAACAGCCTGAGTTTTTCGCGGAAAATCGACCAGCTTTTTGAGATGACAGATACAGACCAGTCTGGGGCAGTGGGTGGTGCAATTCCAAAGCGAACGGAGGCATCAGCGAACCAGGGTGCTGAGGGTTCGGGACAACGGCAAGTCGGAGTGGGTTCAACGGCCATCAACATCAACCAGCTGAGCCATATGATGGCGATGATGGCGCAACAAAACGAGGTGATGGTGCAGTATATGAACGAGGTCCGAAATATCCGTGATAACGTTGCGAACCTCAGCAACCGGGTAGCTGACATGGAGACATCGGCCCATGCATTAGGTAACCAGCCTGCTCTGGCATCAACTCCCGAGTCTAGGAACGTTAGGAGCGAGACAACCAACCAGCGTATCGATCCAAATGCTACACAGGGGGTTTCAGGTTCATTAGGTAACATACAGGACCCACCAAAGTGGAAGAAGTTGGACCTGGACAAGTGGCATGATAAATTTGATGGTACAAGCAAGGGAATCACGGTGGAGAGCTTCGTTTTTCGTATAGAAAAGTTGCGGCAGCAACATAACATATCGCACTTTCAGCTCTTCACCGATTTCCATTGTCTTGTAACGGGCGCTGCCTTGAAGTGGTACTGGCAAGTCCTGGAAGACCATGCTGACGAACCAGGGTTTGGGTATTTTGAGCTGAAAGCAGAGCTGCTAGCCCACTTCAAGACAGCGGAGTCTGACTACGAAATTATACGCGAAATTATGGAACGCAAACAACAGCCACTGGAAGGGTTCGACGATTTCTACGGTGAGGTCCACAATTTAACTTTCCGCCTACGAAAGAGTATCCCCGAGAAGGAGTTAGTCGGTATTATTAGGGGGAACCTGAAACCTTACCTAGCAAATTTGACGTTTGCATCTAAAATTGATACACTGGCTGGACTTAAAGCTGAATGTAGGCGTGCGGAGAGGCTCATAAAAGAGAATAAAAGTAGGGCTAAGACAGTCAGCGAACTAGATTATCCCGAGGCGGCACCTGGGGATGAGGGGATCAATCGAAACCCCGTAGACGCGATCACCAATCCGGTCCAGCGGAAGCCACCGTTCCAGCAGCAAACGCCAGCAACCCAAGGAAACGCGGCACCGCAGAGGCAGCCTTATAACCCCAAACCCGCCACTAGTTCTTTTTGTGCGTCGCCCTTTCACTTAATGTTATGTTTTTCGTGTGGAATGCCTGTTGACGTCTTTGTTAAAAACCCGGCCGAGTCGAAAAAAGAGAATTGTTGTAAGTCCTCGTTCCATAACATGGTGTGTTTTGCTTGTGGAGGTGATATGTCCTTTTGTGTATATAAAGCTGGGAAGCGAAACCCCCAACTGGCGGAGATTGCCGGGAGATCTCGCCAGGGGACAGACCACCAGGAGTCCAACCCAGCTACCAAATTTTAAAGAGGAAAGGTGAGATAGCAGATGGGGCAAGTTCTAGAATAGGGAAAACCGAGCCAAAAAGTCTGCACCAAAGGAAGTTAGAGTACGAGGAAGCGCGGCACAGGATTTTTTACGAGGAGATCGTGCCTAACAAAAAGAGAAGGAATTATCAAAAAATTAATAAGATGCGAGAAAAGAGAAAGGCCATGATGCGCATACGTCACAAAATAATCTCAACCATTGGGGACAAAGATGTCGTAGCATTATTGGATTCGGGGGCTGGCGCTTGTTGCCTAGGTAAAAATTATGAACATCTAGTAGAAGGAAGAGAGAATAGCATCACAAGGTTAGACAAACAAAACATTCGAACCGCAAATGGGGGCGAAACACCGGTGGTAGGTGCTATCACACTGCCAGTTTTATGGGATGGAGTACTGAAAGATTTAGAGTTTTTGCTCGTGCCAGGACTCCAACAAGAGGTATATTTAGGTGTAGACTTTTAGCAGGCTTTCGACCTAGACGTTGTAAGTAAGGGTGCTTTCTCACGTGCGACACACGCTGGCGTTGCAGAACTTATACCCGCCGAGGGCGATTTATCGTTTGATGCAGTGCAACATGTCCTAATGAAGGACCAAAGCGAGGCATTAGAAAAGGTCAAGGCTCAGTTTCCATCCTTCGCAGTCCTGGGGTTAGGGCAAACCAACGTTGAGGAACATGTAATCGAGGTTTCAAATGAAAATCTTCCTATTAAACAGAGGCATTACCCGATATCACCAGCCATCCAAAAGTTAGTCTTCGCGGAGCTGGACAGGATGCTTGGTTTAGGAGTGATAGAGGAGAGCAACAGCAGCTGGAGCTCACCTGTATCGCTGGTGATAAAGGGAGAAAAGAAGCGTCTCCGCCTCGATGCAAGAAAAATCAATGAGAGAACAATAAAAGACGCGTACGAACTTCCGAACATAGACGGAATTCTTAGTCGCCTCCAGAACACTAGGTTTATTTCCGCTATAGATCTTAAAGACGCTTTTTGGCAAATACCACTCGAAAGAAAATAGAGAGAAAAGACCGCATTTACAGTGCCAGGGCGCCCCTTATACCATTATACAGTCATGCCGTTTGGACTGTGTGTTTAGGCCCGATGCCTAAAATCTAAAAAAATGCGCCACCCTAATGTCACTTTTCATTTTATACAAAACCCCAACACCAAGCCGCCCACATGTATATACCTGTACGCATATTCATGTTTGTCAGCAAACATATACATGCATGTGGGTGTGCATGTGTCGGTTCACCTCCCCTTAAAACCGGAGGCTGAAATTTGGGGTTCAACGGTTGTCCGCGACTGGCCAACCGTCTACTTTTAGAGCGAGCGTTGACGAAACCACATCACGGCCACCCCAGAACTTTCACCGGCAACCAATATTTAAGGTAAAACCAACTTGTAAAATTATAAATTTCCTAACAAATATACGGCCACTTTATAACGAGAATTCTCGTTCTTTTTATTTTCTTTTCTAACTAAATCACAAATCGACCGCGGTGCGTCCGAGCCACGGCCGCTCTTAAGAACCACCGCATCCGACTTTGTTCATGGTCCTTCTCACCGAGAGACGGATACAGCCTATACAGTCCACAACAACAACATCGAAGAGTTCAACATCCCAGCCGATTTGTTCATATTCAATTTTACTAACATTCAACTTGGAATTAATTCACTCAGCCACACACAGCCAAATTAACACTGCCGCAAAGAAGCTGCCACAACAACATTAACATACAACATACTCTGCCGATCACCACATCAAAGCACGTAAGTTGTATATTTCTTGCCATTTGTTTTTTGGTGTTGCTATTTTTTATGTTAAACGAATTGCCACAAATATTTATATTTAAAAAAGTGTCGCCCGCGAGTGTGCTCAAAACATAAGTGCGAAAAGTGAATTTGTTTAGTGAGTGCATTATTTAAAACTTTTTCAAAATAATTAACATTGTAATTGCTGAGGTAACATAACCTCACTTTCGCATTAAATTCACTTAGCTTTTCGGTTGTTCGTTTCGTCTCAGTTTTCCACTTTTTTTAGTAATAAACACGCACAGCAATTCAACCGAAGGCTAGTTAGTTTTATTAAATAAAGTCACTTAGTTTTTTTCAGTTAAATTTTTCATTTATTCGCACAAAATATCCACTTAAACATTCACTTATTCGCTCGTTTTGATACACCGCGCACTTTACTTGTGGTTTCTTTTGTTTATTTTCGTTATTGCGGCAGCACACATATACACGTATACATATATATATAAACATATCCCCGATAGCGTGTGGGTGGCGAGTTAATCACATAGTATAAATTTGAATTTGTTGTCGAGCTTAAACAAATTATTCAGACGATACGGCCAAGTCTGTAATAAATAAATAAAATTTAATAAGATTTTAAAGAGTCTGCTTTCATTTATTGAAAAAATTATTGAATTGGTTTGTATGATTTTCCTGGGGTACATACGGCCTTTACCTTTTTTTTAAGAATTATATTGTACGATTGAGCATTTCTCGTACCTCAAGCTATTTTTCTAGTTTTGTTTTGATTCTAATTCCTCAGAATTGAAAACATGGACAGTTTCATTAGGTTGGCTGACACGATCAGCGAATTCGAAGCTGACTATAATGAAATAGAGGATTCCGCCCACACCAAGTTTACTCTTGGCCTTCAACAAGAGGACTTGAAGTCAATGTGGAGGAAAACGAGAACGGCCCAAGATGAGTTGTTAAACTCAAATAAGTTGGAAGCGTTTGACATTGTATCAGTTAAACTAAAATTCAAAAAGGCATACGCCATATATTTACGATGCATGTCAGACATGGCTACACGCCAAGCGACGTTCACAAAACCCGATTCCAAAACGGAAGAAAAGCCAGAATTAGAGCACAGTATCCGCCTGCCTCCATGTGATACTGAAGTTTTCAAGGGCGATTACTTGTCATGGCCAACATTTCGTGACATGTTCACTGCCATTTATATCTTAAACAAACGCCTAACACCAGTTGAGAAATTGTTCCATCTCAACAACAAAACCCAAGGTGAGGCAAAAGATATTGTGAAAAAATGTCCGCTTACAAATGAGGGATTCGATATCGCGTGGAGAAACTTATGCGAGAGATACGAAAATAAACGTATACTTGTGAACTCGCAACTCCAAATTTTGTTCAACTTAAAAAAGGTAGAGAGTGAGTGTGGTAGCGCAATTAAAACATTGCAACGCGAAATAAATAATTGCCTTTCGTCCTTGCGAAGTCATAAAATTGACACTTCCAACTGGGACGCAATTATTACATACTTATGCTCAACGAAATTGCCGGAAAGTACGCTAGGTCTATGGGAGCAAAGCATAGACCATAAAGTGGAAATATCCAAGTGGGAGGATATGGAGAAATTTTTGTCCAACCGCTTCCAGACACTTGAAACAGTGTCTGGGTTCATAGGGGCTTCTTCGAATGCGCAGAAACCGCAGAGTATGCGACCTGCCAACGAAACTCCTGCAAAAAGACTTGGTGCATACCAAGCAAATGTCACAAAGTTATTGTGCACAAAATGCAAAGCAAATTCCCACAGATTGCGAAATTGTCCCCGTTTTCTGAAATTAACGCCGGTGGAGCTAATTAATTTCGTTAAATCGACTAAGGGCTGCCTAAACTGCCTATCCCCAGGACACACAGTGTCGAAGTGCAGCAGTTCGTACGACTGCAACAAATGCCACTCTCGACATCATATGCTCCTGCATGCGGAGTCTCTACAGACGCAGGCAACCAACAGCCCGAATCAGTATAATGCTGCCTCTACTTCTCAAGAGGCACAACAGAGACGGGAAGTTTCAAACTCAAGCTCGGATTCTTACCGAAATGTAAAATCCTGCCATGTACATTCAAGTGCAGGTGTGCTGCTAGGGACAGCTCGAGTCACCATTCATCATAATGGTACAGACTTCCCAGCAAGAGCACTTATCGATTCTGGCTCAGAATGCTCGTTCATGACAGTACGACTAAAACGCCGAATCAATTTACCAGCAAAAAGGATGCATGCCCAAGTTTCGGGTATCACTAATGCTGTGTCGGCTCAAGTCAAGGCGGCCTCCCACATTGAACTCCGTTCACCAGTGGACCCTTGCTTTAGCCTAAAAACTTCTGTGCTAATTCTAGACAAACTAATCGAATCTGCCATCCTGCCATATCGACGCAACGACTACGCAGGCATTCCCAGACTTAGTCTTGGCAGATAAGAGATTCTACGTTAATGAAGAAGTAGATCTCATACTAGGCGGAGATATATATCCGCAAATAATACTGAGCGGACTAAAAAAGAATGTACTAAGTACACTTCTGGCTCAAGAAACGGTGTTCGGTTGGATACTAACCGGGCGTGTAGACGCACCCAATCCAACCAGAAATATAGTGTCGTGTTACAACTCTTTGTGGTGGCAGGGACCTTCTTGGTTACAAGAAGACAACTCACAGTGGCCAGTACAAGAACACGAATACCATAATACCATACCTCCGTGGAGGAAAAGAGGGCGCAGGCCTGCGCAATACAACTTCTGCAGGCGAAGGAAAGTGGAATACTTATCCGAACTTCAAAAACGAGTGAAGTGGAAGCACCCGAAACAAAACATTAAGGTGGGAGATCTTGTTGTCATCAAAGAAGACAACTTGACTCCGAATGAATGGAGGCTCGGTCGAGTTACCCACGTACACCCCGGCGAAGATAACCGAGTGCGTGTAGTGGACCTCGTCACCGAAAAGGGTCAGATCAGACGACCGTTGGTCAAACTGATTCTGCTCCCTATGGAAGGAATGGATGGCGAGAGGCCCGCTACCTCATCCTAATCATCCACTCCACCTCCAACCAAGACCCTACCATTTCCCATATCCCAAACTTCCACCCTTCACTCGCTACCCTTAACGAGGACAAAGAAAGCCTAACGCAGAAGGTCGAACCATTCTGCACCAGAAAACCTAATCGCACTCGCGAACGAGGCCAGAGAGAACCTAATGCAGAAAGGCGAACCTTTCTGCCACTGAAAATTAATCCACCTGCCACGACCAGTTGGCAGCAGATGGACCCACCCTCGTATACATACCCCAAAATACAATATAAATAAACATATGTATATATAAATTACCAGTGTCACTCGCCCTGGAGGACACCTACATCATTATACCGCCATCCCGCAATTTAATCATACCTGAAAACACGAAAAATTAGTATCGTTCTACAAGAATTTAAAATATATTTATTCTAAACTGGTGTATGCAAATAATCGAACAATGGCAAACTTTAAGACAAATATCTCTTGACGTAACGAGATTATCGAACTTCCGCCCTCGAAATATTGTCACTAAGGCCAAAACGCGTCGTTTGACACCTTTTCAGACATTTTCGGAAGTGTTTTAGCAGTTGACAGTTGTGGTATACAATTACCGAAAAAGTTCAATAATCAAGAGAAGGAACTCTTGCCATGCGAATTACAAAAGAGGACAAAGTGGAAATATCCAAAATCAAACATCAAGGTAGGCGACATGGTGGTCATTAAGGAGGACAATTTACCGCCTAACGAGTGGAGATTAGGACGAGTGGTGAATGTTCATCCAGGTTCCGACAACCGGGATCGGGTAGTAGACCTGAGAACGGAAAGGGGTCAAATAACAAGACCACTTGCTACACTGGTATTATTACCACCATTTGTCTCACCATCAGAAGACACAAATCAACCAGAAGCATTAAATTCACAAACAGATGGCACAAATCTTGCCACTGTTCAATAAATACAATTTTTTTGCATTTTAATAATTTTTTTTTTCAAATTTTTGTGCACAATGACCTAACACGAACTCAAGCCAGACAACCTCTTGATAATATTTTCACGAATCACTAGAAAATTCCGGCATTCAGAATTTTTTTTTGTCACAAACATTGATTCACAATGCATCTTGATAGCCAAAATGACCAGAAGTGTTCAAAAAAGTTTTCTGTGCAAATATTTTTCTACACAATTTTTGTTTGGAAGAATGGAAAAGAAGGATATTACAATGGCAAAGGTAGCGTAACGTAAAACAAAATTCATCCGCTACCAATCACATTGCATTAACCCTTTCTAAACAAAAAAAGTAATAAAACAAAATTTTGTTTTTTTTTGCACATACACGCACATTGTAAATAGTAACATCCGATTTATGCAGAAAAACTAAGAAAAAAATAAATAAAATTTTTTTGCCACAGCCTACTGCATGATATACGCGTCACTAAAATCGCGTGATTTTTGTATAGCGGCTTATACATAACAAACAAAAACCATTCACACACAAGAGTTATTAGCACTTTTTCGTCACTGTACACATTTTTTATGAGGAATAATACCTTATTAAAAGGTTATGAATATTACATATATACATATATGTATATATTTTTTTTTTCATCTACATACAATTTCCTCTTTCATTTTTCACTCACTTTTTTTTCATATTTTTTTTTTTATTTACACTTTTTCACATAACTACACTACCGAATATACCCGTACACAAATTTTCGCACGCACTACCGAAAATTTAAATCCGAACTTTAAACGCGCCACACTTTAACTAAATTAATTAATGGCTGGCGGCCATTGATAAATTTAGTGCAGCCAAAGCGCAGCGTAGAATGAATCGATAGCTCATAAATCGATATCGAATCGATGTAAGGATAACGTTAGGGCTACACTTGCCAGTTTTTCAAGCAAGATAATGGGATTAGGCCAATGAATACAATTACTAAAAACGGTTTGCGGCGTATGATAGATTTTTCTAAGCCTTTTATTTTTTCACATTTATTCCCCGAGAGACTTTCATTTAAATAAATGAAATATTTTCTTCAAAAATGTAAATTACTCTCACAAACCACCTTGCACTAAGGACTTAGGGCCGTTTTCAAGTAGCCCTTAACCCAGCACACAGCTACCACCAATTCCTTATGTATGTATATCGACTCGTTTTTCAAAAAAATAAAATGGTAATATCCTGCAATTTGCAATAATTTCCAGATATGACCCGTTATACTGGTTTACGCAAACGCTCGGAAGCAAGTCAGTTTGAGCTCAGATGTCGCCTCTGTAGCAAACCGCATCCGCTTAGAGCGTGTCCAGTTTTTCGTGCCAAAGAGCCATCCGAGCGTTTACGGTTAACGCACAGGCATCGCTACTGCACGAATTGCCTGTCAGAAGCACACATCGCGTCGCAGTGCTTAAACGAAGGGTCATGTCGAAGATGCGGCGAACACCATCACACGATGGTACACATTCAGCCGAACGAAAAGCTTAGGCGACGAACAACACGTCCTACTGAAAATGACGCCAACGACACCGACTCAATGTCTCTTTTTGCCTCTGAGGGCGATTTAACGGCGTCCGAAGCGGATGAAGTAACTGGAGTGGAATCCATGGCATTCCACCCAGTAACTGAAAGCAGCACTGCCGTGCAACGTTTCCGACCACTTCTGCGTCATGAACGCCAACGGGTAAAACGGCACAATGAAACCACGTCGCACAATAAATCTTGGCACAATCGCAAACAAAGGAGAGTGGAATCTGAAGCATTCCACCTCCGTACTCGTAACAATCCACCCCCCATCTCGTCGAACACGGGGTAGAGTGGAATCTCAAGCATTCCACCTACCCTCTAGGGACAATTTTCGCACCGGCGCAATTGCGATACCCCCTGTCGTCCAATGCCTCACCTCGGTTGCACCTACAGCATTGGTCAAAATAGAAGCAGGAGGACGCATACACCTCGTGCGGGCGCTACTTAACGTATGCGCCAGTGCCACCGAGGTATCAGAGGACTTGGTACGCGAGCTTACGTTGGGGGTAACGTACGTCAACGGGCGGATGGGGTGTTTTTTGAAGCTACGTGGGAACCATGGTAGTTCGTTAACCATCACCACACATGCGGTCTGCGTTCAGCGGATGCAGCGCAAAACACCAGCCGCGAACCTCGATGCGACGGTATTCGGTCAGTATGCGAATCTAAAACTGGCGGATCCACAGTTTCACCTCTCCGCCCCGGTTCGCATTGTGTTAGGAGCGGAAGTTGTTCCTAAAGTTTTGCTGGGAATTATTCCAGCGGGAACTCTGGGTCCTTTAATGGCCCAGAATACTATTTTTGGGTGGGTGCTATCCGGCGCCTGCTAATTTCACTAAAACTTACATTTATACAACACAATAAACATTACACATGAAATATTAAATACAACAGAAAAAACATGAATTTTTGAATAACCGTGCCACTGAATTGAAACCACGTATATTTCACTTTTTTCATTTATCTTCCCGATTTTAGTGCGGAGAGCTTAGATTTAAGAACTTAGTTATAAGACCTGCGGAAACACGACGGCCTCGGATGCGCTTGTATTGGTTTTTGTTACGTTGCGTCACGCAACGGGGGCCGGCATGTTTAGGCCAGATGCCTAAAACCTTAAACTCATAAGGTAGCCCTCGTATTTACTTTCATTATTCATATTCAACTTTCATATACCTATTAACAAAGTTGGTCGAACGGTTTAAATCCTTTCTGCTAAAACATAGCTTTGGAAAATAAACCGTTCGAAAGCAACTAGTTTTACCTTCAATCAATTTTCTATACTTCACCTGGAATTTTCATCAAGAGAGTTAACACGCATCCTGCAGCCGTCCTGATATAATCAAGGTAACCTAAAATTAATAATAGTTTTAATATTGAATAGACCATTTTAAAGTAGTTTGTATATTAGTTAATATACACATTAAAAAATATGGAAAACTAATACAAACTCTTTTTCTTTTCCTTTTAATGCAAAATTTGGTCGAACAAACTTTTGAGTTTGTCATACGATTAAACACTCTGCCTGCATATACTCAAATCATTTACAAATTGACCATGTACCTCTGACAAGTATGTTGGCCAATACCCCTCTTATTAGCACAGAAATGCCAACAAATACTAGTAACTGATAATACACCTCCAAAAATATCGAGAGAGGTATCAAAGGACGCGTTTTGACCTCTGTAACAAGAATCCAAATCCGGAAAACCAATATTTTCAGTAGTTTGCGAGATATTTGCAATCAAAGTTCAGAATTTTCTGTCACTTTCATGTGGTTGTTGTAATCACATTACCCTGTTAGGAAAAAGTGGCACGCGGAAGGACATCACCGTGGCGGTAGCCATGGCTATGGCAACCACCTTGAGTTGGAATGGCGTAGCCCAGGGTTATTTTTTGAAGCGCGGCCGAAAGCCGCCAATGCGGAAAGGTGTTCTGCACATAAAAAACATGGATCGGACCCCTATATCAGGATTTGACCTGGGTCATTTTTTGGTTATTTGTTAATAACTTTTCACTGAACTAAAATATTTCTTTCCCGGTTTCGGATTCTTGTTACAGAGGCCAAAACGCGTCTTTTTGTACCTCTCTCGATATATTTGGAGGTGTATTAGCAGTTACGTACGGTCGTAAAGAATTACCAAGGTTTTTCTCTTTCTGTCGTTAAATATTTACCTTTTCCCCCTAATCTATTCAAAAATCACACTATACAATTCCCAGCACATATGTATATACAAACCTGCAAGAATAAAATGTTCACAGCAATTCTACGTGGGCCTGCACATCCGTGTGCCGTGTATACGGCAAATCAATCTTTTTCTGCTGTGCTCTATTTTACAATCCAGTCGTCTCGTATACTCACAGAAAAATCATATGCAATTTTTTTGTAAATACAATTATAGTTGTACATCCGTTGTGGAAATAATAATTGGATTTTTAATATTGAAAAGAGCAAATATTTGAAATTGTTACATTTTCTCATTTGCTAATTATAGTACTTCAC